>NQII01004379.1:178486-214321 GCA_002778355.1 Clitarchus hookeri
AGCATCTTTTCCATCTTAGATTTATTTTTGTTTCAGCAGCACAGTCTATTTTTTACATAAAATATTTTAAAAATTAAGGCTGTCATGGTTAGGGCATATCTTACGAGACATTTTTTAATTTACAATATTTTCCTTGTATTGTTATTCTTCTATCGGTAACCGTAACAAAATTTAACTGATAATGTAGTATTCATTTTAGTCTCACGTGATAGAATACAGTGTGAAATAAGTCCATCTTGGTTTCAGGAATTCTGTAGATTATAGTTATGTTTGTAATGATAATGTTGGAATCATAATATTAAATATTAACAGTAAGTTATAAATATATACAAATAAGCGCAAGGTGGCAAGGATATAGTGTATTCGCTGTTTCTTCACACTTTTTGAATCAAACCTTTGAAAAATCACCCCATGTATGATGTATTTGACTGTTTCTTAAACATGCGATGTATCACAAACGTCCCATGTATACTTCCGTGAACATAAAAATAACTTTTTTGAAGCTATACTTCTTTTGGCGCGTTGAGGGTAAAAGTTTAGAGTGCAACGGAAGTTGCGCGTGCACAGTGTAGCGAAATTTGACAGTATGAAGTTGGCCGTCAAAGCAAATTAAATGTGCATATTTGGTATACTGACTAAGCTTACTCGTAAGAGGTCCAGACTGTGAACGTGGAAGGCGTATGACCCAACGCGCATGAGCGTATCGTCTAGCTATATACAAAGGCAAGGTATACAACATAGCACGTGGTTATATTTAAAACAGACAGAAAATCAGTTCATGTAATAAGCAAATTGAAAAACATTCCATTTATATTAGTAGTGCATTGTGAATATATATATATCATTAGTTTATTTTACTTACATTGTGCCGTAAAAAATTTGTTACTGACAAAATTGTATAATAAACTTAAATTATGAAAGTGTTTTCGAGTATTTGAGGTTAATTTTTTGTAAGCATTATTTTATTAAGTTATACTTCTTTTGGCGCTTTGAGGGTAGTTTAATTATGTTCTTCAATCAAACCTTTATTAACGGTATTTAATGTCTTTCTTGTGTCATTTTATCATTTACCCTACTTGCATAAATTATTTGCATACGTAACAAAATTTTATTTTAGTAAGGCCAAAGAAGTATAGCTTCTAACGCGCGTACATAAGTACACGCACCCATTTTTTTTTTTTTTTTTTTTGTTAAATAAAACTTTTACTTATATTTTCTATAAATTACACTATTTAATTTTTTTTACCAATGTGAATGTTACCAGGGAGAAATTTGTGGAGTTGGTAATGCCCAGTATTAAATATTTCTTATGCAAAATATGATTACAATAAGTGCGCACGAATGAGATGCGTTGTCCCTTTGGTATAATTTTCTAGACTTGATCAAGCTCCGTTTGCACGAGGCAGAGGAGTATCCTGGAAATATAAGTTGAACAGGGCTTCGGAAAAGTTGGAAGTAACCATGAACGGAGTACGCTGCCACATTAAATACGCAAGTGCACAATATTTAGGCGGAGACGACTACCTGGTGACGTGCAGGCGAGCCAAGCGCGCCGGCTGGCGGCGAGAGCACGGGAGGTGGTTAGACGGTTTGCCAGCGCAAGTAGAAGAAGGCGAATAAAAGACGCGACCCGCCCCGACGCCTGTAATATTCATTAGCAGCGAGGGGGGGCGACGATCTCGAGTGATAGCGCACACTGCCACTTGTCTTTCCTCTCCCGGCTCTCTGCATTATCCTTTTACTCTTCCCCCTCCCTCCGTTTTTTTTTCAAAAATAGGACGTCACTACTGGACGAGGAGTACTTGGTGCAGTTGGCTGGCGGTTAATTGAACACTTCTGAGACACCACCGCGCGCCTTTCTAAGGAATTATTCCGTGNCGAGTGATAGCGCACACTGCCACTTGTCTTTCCTCTCCCGGCTCTCTGCATTATCCTTTTACTCTTCCCCCTCCCTCCGTTTTTTTTTCAAAAATAGGACGTCACTACTGGACGAGGAGTACTTGGTGCAGTTGGCTGGCGGTTAATTGAACACTTCTGAGACACCACCGCGCGCCTTTCTAAGGAATTATTCCGTGAGTATACCGCAACAAAGTACACGTATACTGAGGAGCAGTGGCGTGCGGTGAAGTGTTGCAAGGCGAGCTGGTGCTTGCCGAGTGCTGTACATACTCGGCGCACGCAGCAGGAACCAGTAGCCGGAGTGGAACCGGGAGAAACTGAGTACTGCGGTCACTCACGAGAAAGCGGTGAGGCACCTATTGCACACGCGCACAGACGTCAACTGCACTTACTACGTTTAAGTGACCGATGTGTAAACTAGTAAACGATCAAGTATAGCACAGAGCAAAACACAGCTTACCTTGCAACGCTTTACCACACGCCACTGCTGAGGTTGCGTGAATGGTAAAATTCTTTCCCATACGCCCGTGGTAGCTTTACTACATTTATACTCAAGTGGTTTGATGATTTCTGCCTTATTATCAGAGTCCTATTAATAAAATTTGTCGCTTGAAGTGACGTTCAATATTTTTTCGAAGGCTCCAGCTCGATCGGAATTGTGTCTAATCGAAAAAGGATTGACGCAAGCTTCGTTTTTCAACATTTTTGAGGAGCATTCTTGCTGAATACCCTAAGCGATCGCTCTCTTAATCGGATGCATTTAAACCTTACCTTGTAGATAATTTTAAGAGGAATTCATCAAGATGTTGATCTTTTAAATCGATGAAATGGTTTGCGAGATACGAGTGTTTAATTTCATTAAGGTTTCCTGCTGATCTGCTAAAATTTAATTTCCCTTGTCTTTCGTCTCAAATTTGTTATAAGGATCAATTATGTTTGCAAATTCCTATAGTTTTCGGGGGTGCTCTTTCTATTGAAATATGTCTGGTAGGGACATACTCAGGATGGAGTTACAGGAATAGGGATGGAGTGGAGAGATTTGGGAGGCTGTTAACATAGAGGACTTGAGAGCCGATGAGGGTTAAGTGAGACGAGTATGGAGCAGCGCCGGAGTACAAGAGCGGGGTAACGGGAGATCCCCAGAAAACACGCCGACCAGCGGCGTCGTCCGGCACGATTCCCACATGCGAAAATCCAGGAGCGACCTCGCTGGGAATCGAACCCAGTTCGCCTAGGTGGGAGGCGAGTAGTCTGACCACTACACAACTACGGTCCCTCAAATGCGTAGGGAAGTTCCCAACTTTGTGTAGTAACGATGCTAAACATTCCAATATTTGCAGCCTGACATGTTGTGTCATTTACATACAACCTATAGGTTAAAATTGCAGAAGTCAACGAGAAAATTTTATTGCACGGTTTCTTCTTTCTGATCGTTGCGTATTCTTCCTTCAAAAATCGAAATTACACAGTTATGGACCTAATTTTTAACCATGACGATCATTGGGAAATCATTAAAAACGTAAGTATTTCATTATCAAATGCTGTTCACAGTAAAGTGAGCACTTCTCAAACAAACCTTTTAAAAATATTCACTACCTATAACTAAATATACGCTACTACCATCCAGGATCCTGGTGAAGTTGGTAACAAATTTACAAAAGTTGTTTTTAACTTTAGACGTTGTATTACGAGAGTAATGTTTAAATTTACGGCCAATGAAGTTATTGTTTTTTTTAATGCAAATTAGAGCCTGAGTTTGCATGTAGGCAATACATTTACAATCTTCAAAGCTCCACGGTTTTATCTGGATGAATAAAGAGACCAGGCTCCTGACAATGTGATTTCTACATATGACATAAGGATACATAATGAGAAGGTAAGTACATCCTAAGAAGGGCTTTCACAAGTCTAAATTAACAGCGAATTTTCTGAGTGTATTTTATTATTCTCTATAAGTAAAAATTAATACATTTCAGTTGGGCAAAACTTTTTATACTGCACTTTTAAAAAATCCCAGCCCACAATACCAAAAATATCTGCTAGACTTAGACTTGATGAACTACTTAAAATATTGTTAAATTTTATTCACGCAACTATTTGGTAAACCTACGACAGGTGAACACGCGATCACCGTTCACTTATTATAAATGTTCATTGCAGAAACGAGATGAATCTATTTGCGACGTTGGCTGCTGAGCTGCAGACCTTGGCNTGACGTTGGCTGCTGAGCTGCAGACCTTGGAAAAATTTGGAAATTACTGAATCATATGGAAATGTCACTTGAGATCCACAGTATTATTTTAATTTTAAGTATATTGAGGCCGTCAGATGTGACTGTTCGCACAGACGTTAGTGGCACAACTCTTAGCATTATGTGCACATTAAGATGGGTACTATTTGTCTAACATTAATGCACTGTTATGCTGCTACCATTGTAATGCCAATTTAAACGTTTGTAGTACCACTTGCCCAAGTTTAATAACTGACTAATTACATAATCATATCTGCATCTACAGGGACAGGAAAACATTAATGCATAGGATTAATTTATACAATCCTTTATTAACATTATAGTCCATCCATGGCTANCCTACGACAGGTGAACACGCGATCACCGTTCACTTATTATAAATGTTCATTGCAGAAACGAGATGAATCTATTTGCGACGTTGGCTGCTGAGCTGCAGACCTTGGCAAAATTTAGAAATTACTGAATCATATGGAAATGTCACTTAAGATCCTCAGTATTATTTTAATTTTAAGTATATTGAGGCCGTCAGATGTGACTGTTCGCACAGACGTTAGTGGCACAACTCTTAGCATTATGTGCACATTAAGACGGGTCCTATTTGTCTAACTTTAATGCACTGTTATCGCTGCTACCGTTGTAATGACAATTTAAACGTTTGTAGTACCACTTGCCCAAGTTTAATTACTGACTAATTACATAATCATATCTGCATCTACAGGGACATTAGTATAAATTCGCGTTTTAATCCACTTAGTCGTTTGGCCCTCCGGATTTCCTCCTGTACTGTCTATTTATTCTTGTTTATTGTTTTATAAATATTTGTCTATTTCTNCATATAATTATCAGGGTATTATTTTTATTCCAGTCATGAATTCCATATTCAACCATTGCATCAATTGATATATCAAATCACCTATCATCACACATTTATATATAATTATTTTTGTTTAAGGTCATAAAATAGGTTATAATGTTTCATGTGATAAGACATATTTGTGCCCCGAGACATGGGCATACTATTTTTGCTTATAATTTTCAGAATATTATTTTTATTCCAATCATGAACTCCCTTCAAACCATTGCATAATTAATTTAGGTATACAGTTATCACATCGATTACTAATCAGTGTATATTGATTCCAAACTGGCCGTGNCATTGCATAATTAATTTAGGTATACAGTTATCACATCGATTACTAATCAGTGTATATTGATTCCAAACTGGCCGTGTAATTATGTTCATATACACTTGTTATAACACATTCTGGCCGCCATCAAACCTACAATTAGCCAAGCACAATTATGCCCAACTTCCAACTTCAGTAGGTGCCCCAGACATGGGCACCGCTGTATCAACACTCAATTAATATATCAGATCACCTATCATCACACATTCATATATAATTTAAAAACAAATTCCAGTATTCTATCCAATATTAAAAGGTACACTTAAGACATACTTGTGCCCCGAGACATGGGCAAACTATTTTTGCATTTATTTTTCAGGATATTGTTTTTATTCCAGTCATGAACTCCATATTCTAACCATTGCATAATTAATTTAAGTATACAGTTATCATATCAATTTCNGTCATGAACTCCATATTCTAACCATTGCATAATTAATTTAAGTATACAGTTATCATATCAATTTCTAATCAGTGTATATTGATTCCAAACTGGCCGTATTCCAATTTAAATTTTCTTCCCAAATTGTGCCCCAACATGGGCAACTATTAAAATAAGGTGTCAATACTATTATATACCACTCAATATATGTAGCCATGGGTTATTTTACTCAATATCAGTTCGAATAGATATAAATTAATCAAGCATATCCATATAATCTCAAGGGAAATTTTTATAAGAATATGTACCCCAAGACATGGGCACTATAATGTTATCGATATATCGGCATTTTATCGATATACTAATTTATTTGTACTATCAGTCATGGCTACAATATTATTTCGATTCCCGATTGGCCTTAAAAATGCTGTATTATATATTAATTGTTAATTGTGCCCCGGGACATGGGACAGGGACAGGAAAACATTAATGCATAGGATTAATTTATACAATCCTTTATTAACATTATAGTCCATCCATGGCTACCTCCAGGTTTTCTGAAGCCATGCTAAAGATCTACTTTTAGGCTACTCTTCCGTCTCATGCAAACAATGGTTAGCTAGGTCTAGAAAATTACACAAAAGGGACAGCACACCGTATTTTCGCACACTCAATTCAATAATATTATGCATGATAACTATTTATTATAAGGCGTTACCAACACACATATTTTCACCCTGATTTTGTTCATATTAATTCATTCTAAATTTAATATTATAATTTGTAAAAAATTATAAGTAAAATTAAAATTTAACCAAATATAAAATGATTGTATGTTAACAGAAGTATAGAAGGCTAGTGATTTTTCAAATGTTTGATTCAAAAATTGTGAAGATACCGCGAATAGACCATACTACAGATATGCCAGTCAGTTTTATCATTAAAATATATGCAGTTTCAGACAGATTTTTTATTTTTATAATGTTGGATAAACCGTGATCAAGTTGTAAATTTTTTATAATGCACATCCTTCAAATACCTTTCGGACACGTACATCAAAACTTTGCGAGAGCAGTGTGCGCACGCTCTTCGTATTCGTCTCGACCAAGGGGTGAAGTGGGGGGAAAGGACGACCCGCGACATTGATTTAGTCTCCGGAATCTCCACGAAGTTCTCAGATTAGCGCGGCTCCGGGCGTGTTCCGGGCAGCGGGCCGTCGTCCTGCGCTTTGCCGGAGCTCACGCAATTTTCCCGGAGTAATCAAACGAACCCGGAGGGCAGCATTTGCCGGGCCAAGTTTGCAGGTAAATTTTCCAACCCGCAGACTTTGGCCTGGGCAACATTTACGTTCGAGACGTGTGTAACTTGGTGAAGCCCCGCGATGATAAAGTAAAATAACTTCACAAAATAAAACTTCTACTGTTTAATTATAATCTCTCAAATTATTCTCATTAAAAACGGAATTTTTGCACTTTTATCTCAGAAGCCATCTGAAATACTTACAATTCGGGTAATACATAGACGAAATACTTAATTACACATAACAAATAGATTATCCAAATTTATAACATTCGAAATAATATATCGTTTTAAAATTAACAGTTAAATAACATGAACTATTTACTTATTTTCAAATAATTTTATGAAGGGTTTTTTCGCACTCCGAACTCAACAAAACTGCGTTCAAACCGTGTCCGTGCAGTATGACATTGCAAATTTATTATTACAAAGATTGAATAATGTAATAATTTTCATGTACATTTTAACCTAAATATATGAAAATCGAAAATTACCCGTATAACATATATAATAACAATGAGATAAAAGGAGGAGTTAAATATTTCAGATCATCAAAATCATTCCTATTATTATAGTACACTCGGCCATTGTAGCAAGTGAAAGAGACGCTAGCAGAAATAAACAATTTTCATACGGCTATTTTGCGGGTTACTGTGAATAAATTAATTCAGGGCTAATGATAAAACGGTAGAGTTCACCATTATTCTATTAAGTTAATTTGTGTTTGGCACCACGGCAAAACTTAAATGTTTAATAACAAAAATTGGTTCGAATAAATTTGTTGCATATACCTAATGTGTGTTATCAGAACCAAGGGAAAATGTACAAATCAATAAAGTATTTATTTTAAAAAGACGTAAAATTATTTCGTACGACTGGATTTTTTTATCTGATGCATTTATATCATTTTGGACGAAGTTACGTGCTTTCCTAGCGATAAATTCAGCCACAAATGAAAAATGTACAAAAAATGGAGTACTGAAAGCCCACAGATGTAACTAAGAGTGTACGGTTTTACTTTTCTCCTGACTCTTACGGAAACTGTGCAGGCGAACTCTAAAAACGCAATTTTTTTTACCGGCACGGTATCCGAGGCAAGAAACCATACAATGCCTGGCAACACCTTGAACGAGGTCTGTCTGTGGACCTACGCCGAGAAGAACAACCCTCAAAATGCGGTTTCAACTTGGCGTGCTACTAATATACAAAATACGAGTTTCACGATTTTCATTCTCTTTGAATGTACTTAATATAATGAAAACAAACCGTAGTCAAAATGTTTTATTCCCAAAATATTTGTTTGCTGGACTGTGCGTAAACGCGCAAAAACGAATGCACAGTACAGTAAATATGTCCGGACTACCAACTCTTAAGACGGGGAAGTAACTGGAGCCCCCCGAGAAAAACCACACGCCATTGCAGAGTCCGCCGCGCTCCTCATACCTCGGCCAAAGTTTCTTTGATACAAGAAGGAAACCCAGTGTTAAGTTTCCGAGACTCCTCTAGACACTACCTGTAATCTCGCACTTACATAGCATTGAAGAGTGATCTTGAGAGCAATGGCGGGAGTATAAAAGTAGCAGTGGGACTCTGTCGCACGCGATGAAAGCCCACTGTGCCGCCGGTCTACGCTACTTTTACAATCTATAATGGTTGCAACGTGTTTTGGAAGCTCTGAAGGCCGGTTCAGCGCCTTGCGCATATGAGCGATGGGGCGCTGGGCGCGCGTGTTATTGTTGTCCTTATCGCTGTGCCGCAAGGTCGAACCTGTTTTCGGATGTGTTAAAGGTATCTGGGATGGGAAAATAAAACTCCTGGTATATGAAATACATATGATTAAGCAACATACACGTACTCTACATGACCTAATACACGAACATCACCATAAGTACCAACCAACTTTCTGAATAACAAAATAGCATCACCTAACTCAAACTTGAGCTTACGTCGAGAATACAGTACAGGAGATTGCGCAATACTAATAACAGAATTGGAAGTAGCAACAATCTCATTAATATCAAAAGTCTTCCAACATATAATGTATCTTGAATCTATTTGACTAAGATAATTAACACTAGCCACTGTACTGTTGTGAGGATGTCCGTAAAAGCAAAAATCCAGTATACCAGATCCACTATGGGCAGTCATTCCTTGCAAAGCGAACCTAAGCAGTTGACCTCATACGGCTCCAGTTACAGCCGGCCGCCGCTCATATACGCCGTGGACCTTACCTGAACACGGCAATAAACTGCATACATACGTTTACTTTTTTTAAACGTTTACTCTCATTTCCACAGTGTCTGCATTGTCCAGCTGGCCGCTACATGTCAGCTCAACTTGACGCCACCAGAGGTATGAGACAAGTTGCTATGTTTGTTATATTTTAGACTAGAGAGTTATAATGTAAAATTTATATATATTGGCTAATGAAGTTCCATGGGAACTAAATACTGAAGTTATATGCAATACTGAACAAATATTTAATTCAATTCGCTTAAGACTACAATAAATTAAACTTTTGGCTAAGTAGGTCCAAGACAGTGTCGAGTCACTAATATACGATTAACTAATATATAACTAGTATATGATTAACGTGAAAGTATTGTCGCCGTAGGCTGAATGGCATGGCAGGAAGCGACGAGCAGCACGACAAGTTGAAGCTGCATCTAGAGGGCTGATCTTCTCGGCGTGGGTCCACAGACAGACCTCGTTCCTAAGTTGCCAAACGTTGTGTGGTTTCTTGGTGGCGTAACTGTCCCGAATACTTTGCCGCGGGGAGGGGAGATACGCTGGCTCTTCTGCACCGTGTTTTACAATCTATTGGTAATTGTTGCAACGTGTTTTGGAGTCTTCACCTGGCCTGGATACCGACGCACCGCTGCAGTTTGTTAGGCTTGTCCGCGTTGATTGATCCACAAAAACGTGCTTGGAAAGAGGTATGTGGCAGGCCCAACGTGACACCAGGGATAAAAACCTAAATTACGGTGCTGCACTACACTCTGTGAACAGTTGATGAAGATGCGGCGCTTCACGTTTCATTCTATCTAGTATGCTTGATTAAAATAGTACCCTCAGAACGAGCGTTACAACACAAGGTTATAAATATTATTGATTCGTTAAGTATAAAACGAATTGTATGAGAGCAGCTCGTAGAAGTCATAAAAAAAATTGTTTCCCTTTAATTTTGTGATATAGTATTTNAAAACGAATTGTATGAGAGCAGCTCGTAGAAGTCATAAAAAAAATTGTTTCCCTTTAATTTTGTGATATAGTATTTCGAAGCTTCTATACTTCACACAGATACGACTAAAATTAAACGTCGAAATATGAGTGCAAATAACACTGGTTCAACTCCTACAACGAAGNACTTCACACAGATACGACTAAAATTAAACGTCGAAATATGAGTGCAAATAACACTGGTTCAACTCCTACAACGAAAATGAAAGTAACCTTAAAAATTATATTTCATGGGTTTTTTTATTTTTATGTTTATTTTATTACTTTGAACCACCTGTTCTGTGCGTCTCGCAGTACAAAAACTACTGGAATGATGTCATACAGCGGCGGCTACATCTCAANTTTTTTTTTTTTTTTTTTTTGAGTTTCTTTCTTGGTATGATTCTGATCTCTAATAAATACATTTTCGTAGCGATTTTGGCTTATTTTTAAACAATTCCGAAATAATATAACTGATTCTGTATGTTGTAACATTCAAAATACCTTGTTATAATATTTTATTATCAACGGCGTTCATTCATGTCCTCACAGCTGCCGTTCTACTAATATGGGAGAAGGAAGACCTCGCCAAAATAGGCACCAATAGATGTTATTGCAAATTTTAGCAATGTCGAATGCAAAAAAAAACGTTTATTTTTAAATGTAGTGTGATTTTAGTTTTAAAAAGAGGGGCCCAAATGCCAAGCATTTATATCGCGTTTCTTCACTGAAACGGCATCCTGTCGGCTGCTTGCAGTTAGAAGATGGAACAGGCGTGCCGCCATTCGCGGTTACTTCTAATTTTTCTGAAGCCCAGCAAAAGTTCTACTTCCAGGTTATTCCTCCGTCTCATGCAAACGAAGCCTAGAAAATTACGCCAGAGGGTCACCGCACCGCATTCGTGCGCGCTTAGTGTAATAATATTTTGCATAAGAACTTCTCCTAATTAGCCATTACCAACACACCTATTTTCTCTCTTTCTTTATTCATGTTAGTTATAAATTGAATATTATAAATTTTTGAAGAAATATTAAAAAAAGTTTAATTTAACCAAAAATAAGGTACTTGTAAGTAAACACGAGTATAAAACGCTTCTGATACGCGACACATNAAAAAGTTTAATTTAACCAAAAATAAGGTACTTGTAAGTAAACACGAGTATAAAACGCTTCTGATACGCGACACATTTAGGACACAACCGAACACGTCATTAATGGGGTGTTTTTCCAAAGGTTCGATTCAAAAAAGTGCGAAGAAACCGCGAATAAGCTATACACATTTTTTCGCGCGCATCTTCTCCCGGAATGCGCTCCAAGCCACCGCCGACAACGACACGACAGAAAAATATGCGCCCTGCCATCCCTCATTCAATATTTAAATTAATTATTCCCGCCACCGCCCCACATTTCCCCGGCGCTCGGCCCCCGCCATCAGTCATTTGTCTCGGCGAAGCTTTTCAGCTGCGCCGTGTTTACTTATTTACATTTATTGCCGTGCAGAAACGAGGCATTGCACTAATGAAAGCAGCAGCTCCAGCGCTCCTCCGCTCGTCTTCTGCTGGAAGGGTCGGCGAGAAAGTGGCAGAGGTCGGGGAGTGGCAGAGGCCAGAAGGAGGAGGGGAGAATATTAAAGTGTTACCACTACGGGAACGAAACGGAAGAGAGAGCACAATTTTTTTATGGGCTGATAATTGCCACGGAAATAAACATGTTTTCACGCTTCCACGTCTAATGTATATTGTATTATTTAAAAAGTGATTTAGGCTCATGGAATATGTACGGATTAAGGCTCCCGCCTGCCTGGGGCATTTCCCGCGTTTGAGGCCGAGAGGCGGCGGAGCGATAAGGGCGACACTGCCTCACGCGGCAAGTACGCCATCGCCACTACGCGCAAGGCTCTGAGCTGACGTGCAGTGCTCTCGTCGCACTGCGTGCACCTACGGGACTTTCAGCGGTGACCCTGTACTTTTATTGGTTGAAAGTCTGTAGGAAGGTTCGATGCAGGGCCCTCGAGTAGTTTTGTATATATTTGACGCGTACATTTCGAGACACGACGCTTTGAAAAAGCAGTTTTTTTTAGACATTTTGGAGCATTCAAAAAATGATGTGACGTCTTGAAAGTATTGAACAGCCCGGCGTCTGAAGTATGTGTGTCTTTTCGTGGATCAGCACACATTGGACGCACGTTTAATAGATTCGCAGGAAAACGTGAATTGCTAACACTGCGTAACGCAGTTCAAGCTCCAGGCAGGCGGGACAAGCCGAGTTGAAATGATACGGTTTTATACGTTGTATGATTTTAGACGTGTCTCATGATATCGTTTTCAAACAAAACACACTTTGTCCATCTTTTCCCGGGCCACATTTATACAAAAATATTTTGTAACAACTTTAATAGCCTGAAAATCGCGGGCAAATTAAGATTTATAGACTCAACACAAAAACAATCACTTATTAATTTACTCCTACTTGCTCTCTTGAAGCATGGTTCATCTCTTCTAAGGGCACTGAGTGTATTAAGTTTGAAAGCGATTTCGTGAACGTTGGTAGAGACACGCCTAAAATTATTCAACATATTAAACCCTGTATCCTTTCATCTCGGCCTGTCACGCACTAGTTACTGCCGCTAACAGCAAGTGTCAACTAACTTAGAAATTCATGTATTGATCAACAAACCTAATTTTACAGAATAATTTATTCTAGAACGTAATTTGGATTATTGCCGTGTTATTGAAGTGCACGATTATTTTATTTTTCAAAAAATGAAAAGCTCAGGGTTTGAAGTACATTAATCGCATACCCTTTGTACACCAATGGTAAGTCTGAGTGCCACCAATTAAATAATTGAATACGAAATAAAAAACATGTTCCCACCGTTATCACAAGACAGGTACTGCTCGTAAAAGGACCGCCGATAATCGGTCGTGATGAACGCCTCACGGTAGCTGTCAAAACAAAGATCAACTTAATAAAAAAACTTGGTGAATCGTCTGAGTTACATAGTGCATCTGCAAGATTTACGGGATGGATGATATTACGTAAGATTTAAGCAAAAATATCGATGCATTGCACAGTGGCGGCAAGTTTAGGCAGCGAATGCAGTGACAGGCAGCTATACAGGAACGAAATAAATCATCGATTATTAATGTTCATAACCAAAAATAAACTGCAAAAACTGAAACTCCAACGTTACGAAACTGGATTAACTTTAACCATACCTAATTTCAGCGATTTAGCTGTGATATGATTATTCATTCAGTGACAGCTTTTAAAGGTTATTTTTTGTGATTAGTATGTCACTGATTGTAATTGCTGTCATAGAAGTACAGTGAACGTGGTCTTATTAACATGACTGCGCATATATATATATATATATATATATATAAACTCTCCATTTGGATACTTGGGTGAAAGTGCATGATATATTTTTTAACAACAAGCAACGCAATCTTATCCCTAACACACCTACAGTATATGAGTAGCATTTCATGTAACCATAATGGCGTATAATGAAATTCATACAATGGAAAATATTAATCTGGCCAAAAATTTAATCGTTATTNTCATGTAACCATAATGGCGTATAATGAAATTCATACAATGGAAAATATTAATCTGGCCAAAAATTTAATCGTTATGTATCATACCTGTCTTTACTGTCCCACATTTTTGTATTTGATAACAAAACTTATCCAAAGTTTTAATCTTTACCACTGATTTAACTCTCGGTACTGTATTGGTTTACGTTTAAATATTTATAAGTTTAACCATTTGGAACCGACCTCCAATTGTTATAGTTTCGAACCGCCTTTCAATGCGACGAAAGATAAACGCTGACCTCGAAATAATAAACCGTGTGAGATTACTGCGGAAACAGCAAATTTTAAACCANTGCGACGAAAGATAAACGCTGACCTCGAAATAATAAACCGTGTGAGATTACTGCGGAAACAGCAAATTTTAAACCATATGTAGATAGGAGCGTGGGCGATATTTTGATGGTGTAAATATATTAATTTACGAGACATTTGTGGCAAAATATAAGGAGCACATAATTTATTTTGAAGGAGATAATTGGGTGCAAAGTTCTAAACTACTTGAATATCATCATTTATGGCACAAACTTTTAAATGTTATTAATATACCACATAAATGCTGGGTCACAAGAATAAAACCCAGTGCTAACGTTATTTAATTGGCAGTTACGTGTGGATTGTACACAGAAAATAAATGCGAAGGTCTTTCAAAAGTGCCCATTTAATCGTGAAACAATTGCAGTACACAATTTACTAAAGTGGTAGGCAAGAGTGCTCACATTTTTAGAAGACACCGAAGGCGTTCAAAGAAAACGGTTATGTTTTCAAGAAACGATTACCGCCACCGGGAAATCACCGGACAACCGTTAAGTTACGCACCGTGTAACTTGAACGTCCCTCTCATTTTCACTAAACACCCCCACCCCTCTTTCCTAAATCGACTCTTCCCTCCCGCACGCACCCATGCATGTTCACGCGCACAAGAGCGTCTCAAAAGTCACCGGAAACATGATCAGTTTTTCTTTCGTACTCGGAGCGTGGTTACATAGTAATTAATTTTACTCGTGAGCACAGTTTGGCACTCTATCTCCGTCATACAACACTGTTTTTCGAGGTCAAAACAAAGGTGTTCGTGGTGAAATCACTCTCGGATCAACGGCGTGAACAAGCAGCAAGCGGAAATCAGCAGGGTAAAGCTGGTTCAATGATGATTGAGCACTTTCGAAATAAACCTTTCAGAAATGCCACCTATGCACATATTTCAACGGGCACATCGATTGGCCGGCACCGCAGTCAAGTCCGTAACGACGGAGAGACAGTACCTACCCATTTATTAACGTCGAATGGAAATGCAGTGTACTCATGTGTTAATACTGAAATTATTTCCTTCTTTTTTTTTTTACAATACACATCATTGTAATAATTAGGAAATTTGAGAAAAAAAAAAACTTTTGTTTTATTATTCTACAGTTTTGCTGGACCGGCGCATGAATACGAAGTGACCAGGTCCATGGCAACGTTACTTTTACATTTAGTGGAAGAATACTCACTGCGTATACAAGTAGATCGTAAGCAGGGCTTTCGAGTGCTCAGTTTACCGCGAACAGCATTTAAGTCTCGTTTGCTTGGGTTTTAAGTAACCTGCAAGGCACGTGGTACCGACTCGCTCACCATCACAAAGACGCGTTGAGATCGCCAAATTATCAGTAAACACCTACAGTATGAACCCAACGAATCTACTTTCCTGACGAGAGGCATTTACGAAATGGGACACGTTGGTTTCGTTGTAATTTTACAACCACGGGACGGGCGTTATAGGCAAGTACTATGGAACTTTATTTTGCAAGTAACTTAAGTCTACGCGCTGAGATAACAACAGTATAAACTCCGGTATTGAAATTTATTAACCGCTCTACGCCGATAACGATATGTTCAAGACAAATGACGATATGGGTCCCTAGAAACATCACGGTGGATTAATATAAATGGTACCCATAGTTTTAAGGCATAAACATAACAAAGGAAACCAGTAACAAACACAAGAAGGATATTTTCCCCACGTGGTTAACTGAGAATCTAACCCGGGACCTCTTATCCACCATTGAAAACTTTTGACCACTAGCCCACTTGGCGGAACCACGCAAGGCGTACAAAGAATGAAGAGGCTATGATACATACTTTGATGCGCATATTCAGCTCATCTGGAATTTCTGCTTACTATATACTTTCTGTTCGTTATAGGGTGTTCACGGTAAAGTGAGCACTTTTTAGGCCCTAGTTACAGTTTCCTTTAAGCCATTTGTTTTATCCTTTAACCACATTTCTAAATACATATTGCCATGTAAGTAATAAACACAGTGTGCGTATTTCACCGCACTTAGAAATTTAAGTCTATGGCTAAAATAAAATATATTTATTGACTATTATTACAAATGAGAGGGCTCTCAAAAGTGCTCACTTAACCGTGAATAGCTTATACACATCCTTCCGCAGTGTGTACAAATTAGCATTGCCAGGGCGCCTATTTTCTGTCGTTGCGTCGGCGAGGGCTCTGAGCACATCCAGGAAGAAGATTAACGCGAAAATGCGAGGCGTGGCGGCACGCGTGTTTCATCTACAAACTGCAAGCAGTCGACGGTGCGCCGTTTTAGCGAAGAAACATGTTGTATGTTGCAATTGGCCCCCCTCTTCTGAAAACCAAAATCACTTATATTTAAAAATCGACGTTAATACTTGGAACTACATCCCCTCCGCCGTTTCCAACTATACCGGGCACATACCAGTCAGTCTGGCCGTTAAAGTATAGGCAGGTATGGGCAGTGACATTTTCCAAAAGTTGATTTCAAAAGTGCTCACTTTATTGTCAACAGCTTTTAACAAATAACACATTTTATACTGGACCACTAAAAACGCTTCTAAATATTTGTTACAACTGGTTCAGGGTTACATCTATACTTTTGGAAAATTTTTGTACTTGAAAGAATTTATGAAAAGTATTTATATTTCTTATATAATTAATAAAAACAGGAATATTTAAGTCGTTGGCTATGGATATTCGTTAGTAAATTGTATGATTTATTATAGACCAAATAAACAATTAAATCTGGGCTTTTATAAACATTGAATCAACCATGGACTAAATGTATCACGTATTGTACTATGGCGTCACTTAATGAGAAATATCGTAAATAAATTCGATTAATATGCGCTTATCTAAACAAATTTAATGTGAAATCGTTTCTGCATTTGTAACGTCTGTTTGCCGTACGGAACGTCGAAAAGGAAAAGTTTTATGCCCGATAACTCCGAGACTGAATAGCACAGTCGATACGCCTGACAATTGGGACAATACAAACAAGGAGGGTGGTAAAGGCAGGGGGAGCAAATAACTAACGTTGGACTTGAGTCGGGAATTATGGATAGTATAATCTAAAATGAAAACATTCTCCCAGAACTAAAGTTAATACGCGCAGTTAATTATACGTGCAAGCGACAAATATAAATTATACTGGATGGCCGCAGAAACAAACTACAGCCGTGCATACCCTCAAGCCAAAAGTTAGGGGCAGGGGAGGCTCTTTTTTCTCACGAGCTTAGGAATGCCAGCTATCTTACAGCANACCCTCAAGCCAAAAGTTAGGGGCAGGGGAGGCTCTTTTTTCTCACGAGCTTAGGAATGCCAGCTATCTTACAGCCAGACCAACAAGCAACTACCCCGAAAAAAATTAGGAACGAGGAGAAAAATGGCAGAGGTTGCGCTAATAGAAACGGAATTTGATAGGGCACTATAATCGCAGAAGGATATAGACTTGGTGGATGTATGGAGAAAGTTGCAAGCAATAATTTTCGGGAGTGCCTTGGTCGGCTTTACAATCTAAAATAAAACTTGTAGCTCAAAAGCGATTGTAAATCATTCTTCATAAATGACTGACATTGGGGTGTCGTTACAGAACGACTGTTGCAGTACAGGTTATTCATGGTAAAGTGAGCACTTTTTAAATTCCTCTCATTTGGAAAATAGTCAATAAATAAATAAATATATATATATATACATATATATATATTTATTAGCCTTAGGCGTTAACTTCCGAGTGCGGTGAATATACACGCCTTGTTTATTACTTAAATGGTAATATTTATTTTAAAAAGGTGGCTGAAGGATAACAAATGGCTGAAAGGAAAAAGTAACTTGGGCATGAAAAGTGCTCAATTTACCATGAACATGGTATGCAAATAACGTTATTTTTTAACGGGCACCACCTAGAAAATTGGTTTAATTGTAATACTAACAATTACTTCATAAAATCATTTGATAGTTTTATTATCATCACTTGTGCGCATAATTACATGATTTGTAAAAAAAAAAANATTACTTCATAAAATCATTTGATAGTTTTATTATCATCACTTGTGCGCATAATTACATGATTTGTAAAAAAAAAAAATACTCATGGGGCTTTATTAAAATTATTTGCAATATTCTTTCTGCAAAGTGCGCGACTACAATACTTNAAAAAAAAAATACTCATGGGGCTTTATTAAAATTATTTGCAATATTCTTTCTGCAAAGTGCGCGACTACAATACTTCCACACTAAAGTCCAACGTGCAAGTTCGTAAAGCTCTCTATACGAAGTCTAGCATTGGGAGAGAAGGCTGGTGCCTCCAGAACAGAACCCTTGTTGAGACAGTCAGACTTCCTTTCGTAAGGGGAAAGGCACTGCGCCTCAAGTGCAGGCAGCCCGCTTCGCCGGGAGAGACGGAAGTGTTGCCTAACCGGCAGGGGACCGGAATAAGCCCACTCCACTGGGGACCTGTCTTCTGGGTAAAAGAAGCAACGCAGAGAGATCTTTTCGCCAAATGAATGAGGAAGGCAAAAGAAACCGGCTTCACACCAAGTTGCCATAGCAGAAACGAAAATTAGAAGAAAAGGGACGGAAAATGAAACGAGTTTACAGGAAGGGGGAAAAAAAAATACAGCAGGAAGCAATTAGTTATAAATCCTGCGTAACAAGTTTCCGCTGTTTTCGACTAATTAATAACAAGAATGAAGAATTTTCTATGCTTAAAAACGGAATAATTATAAACTCAAAAGAAGTATCAACGCGGTCACCATTAGCTAATTACTGCGATATAATTAATAGCCTTTGCGTAAACCTGGTGCCAATTCAAGGTGCTACACCAAACACGATTTCATTATGAATGGTTTATGGCTTTAAAAAAAAACGACACGACTCAGGTAGAAATAATAACTGTCTGATAAAAGTGGCGTCATAAAGTGTCGATATTTTGCAATGGTTACAGTGTTGCATCATTTTCAATTAATCTATTCAACTTCACACATATATTCTGCTTAAAAGTAACGCCAATATAAAGCACAAATTAAGACACACACAACAAATACAGACTACCTGACTTGATCTACCGTTTATTATCCCTGCTTCTTAATTTCTATACATTACGTAAAAAAAAATTAAGGCATTATTTTGCGCACGACAAGTGGTTAACATTCCATGAAGGATATAAATGTTACTGCAAGTTAGAAATATTGCATTTCCTAAGTAGTTTCTAATACCTGCATCGTTCATTACGAAAATAAACCACTACACGTTGTTGTATTATCATTATTAAAAATAGTTGGGTTTACTCTCTCACGTTAATTTTACTGCTGGTACGACTCCGCATAGAATATACGATATCATCCTACAAAAATACTCCTTCCAGTACACACAAATAGCCAATTTTTATTGAAGTCCTTGAAAGGACAAAACATACTCATATTACAATTTTTTAATAAAATCNACACACAAATAGCCAATTTTTATTGAAGTCCTTGAAAGGACAAAACATACTCATATTACAATTTTTTAATAAAATCAAAACTTATAAAAACTGGTTATTTGGATGGGTGGCAATGATGCAGACCGCAGTTCGGTTTAAACATTATTCACAGAAAATCTGACAACACTGGAAAAGAAACCACATCTATTTTATTTTGAGTAATAACTTGACACAGATCACTATAAAGAATTAAGGGTTGAATTTTGCTAGAAAAATATTGTTATGATTCAGAACACAAAATATTACGAGTATAGCANACACACAAATAGCCAATTTTTATTGAAGTCCTTGAAAGGACAAAACATACTCATATTACAATTTTTTAATAAAATGAAAACTTATAAAAACTGGTTATTTGGATGGGTGGCAATGATGCAGACCGCAGTTCGGTTTAAAACATTATTCACAGAAAATCTGACAATACTGGAAAAGAAACCACATCTATTTTATTTTGAGTAATAACTTGACACATATCAATATAAAGAATTAAGGGTTGAATTTTGCTAGAAAAATATTGTTATGATTCAGAACACAAAATATTACGAGTATAGCANTATAAAGAATTAAGGGTTGAATTTTGCTAGAAAAATATTGTTATGATTCAGAACACAAAATATTACGAGTATAGCATATTTTAGACCAATGTGATATATAACGGTTTACGTCACGACAGTTCAAATACAAAACATGCCCGATTGATGGTCATCGCAAAATAAATAAATAAATGCATTTATTTTTACATTTAAAGGTATAGTGAAGTCCAAAGCTATAATATTTTAAACTAAATGTTATCGTTGCTGCTATCGTCAAACATGTGGAATGAATTAAACCAATAAATTAACAAGAACTATTCATTACATTAGTACATACTGCATTAACATCGCCTAAGTTATGATATTTCTTAAGAGTTAAGGGGAAAATAAGAAATCTTCAGGCAGAATTAGAAGCATGAAAGGTTCATGACACCCAAGGCATTACTTATAAGTCCAAAAATCCTGTGGTACCTGGAAAGGGGTAAAACTTGCTACTCAACGGGGCATAAGACAATGAAGACAGAGCCGAAGTTCGAATATATACAGGAATATTGGATCAAGCCTACATGTTATAAAACTAGATTCCTCTCAGTACCCACGCATTCTTCCCAGTACCCCCGCGTTTCTCCCAGTACCCACGCGTTTCTCCCAGTACCCACGAGTTTCTCCCAGTACCCACGAGTTTCTCCCAGTACCCACGAGTTTCTCCCAGTACCCATGCATTCCTCCCAGTATCCACGCATTCCTCCCAGTATCCTCGCATTCCTCCCAGTACCCACGCAATCCTCCCAGTACCCACGCAATCCTCCCAGTAACCACATATTCCTCCCAGTAAACCCGCATTTCTCCCAGTACCCACGCGTTTCTCCCAGTATCCACGCGTTTCTCCCAGTATCCACGCGTTTCTCCCAGTATCCACGCAATCCTCCCAGTATCCACGCAATCCTCCCAGTACCCACGCAATCCTCCCAGTACCCACGCATTCCTCCCAGTACCACGCATTCCTCCCAGTAGCCGCGCGTTTCTCCCAGTACCCACGCATTCGCGACGGTAGCTTCAAGCAACAAACAAGCTGTTTATTTAATTTGGAACGCATGTGTGTGTTAAAATCGAATGTCACTGACGCAATCAATTAAATAATAAATTCTCACACGAGGTTGTATAATAGCACTGGCCGATTAGAATTATATATGCTTATGTATGTAAGTTCATACATAGATGTTAGTAAAAATTATTTGTCTTGCTGATCACGTCGGGTCATAATGGCGTTTAGTATAGCATACTCACAAGTAAATAATCTTCGTTATGTATGATACGTTATCAAAATGTTTTTTGACGAGAGAGTATTTTCTTATTGGTGACAATAAGAAAGTAAACAGTCGGGATGCGGCTGTTGGAGACAGCAGTGTGTTTTACGTAAATAATTCAGCGTTAGAGGGTTATATTTTCTTTGAGATATGGAATGAAATGATACAAACGAAACGGATACTTGGATTTTATGTTTCGCCCACCAGTCGCCGCGGGCACCCATCAGAGCCTCGCGCATGCACGGCGCCAACTAAAGGTCATGCGCGCATCGTAGTCATACGCCCAATCAAACGAGACCATCCTTATATCAATAGTGTCAATAGTCACGATGTTATAGTGTCGGAATTGATCACCCTCCAAACTTACATCGCCGTTACCGTCATAGTACCAAGTTTGTCTGTCTGAGTGAATAAGGGAAGAGATTTGGGCGGCTTTTAATATCAAGGTCGTGAGAGCCGATGAGGGTGAAGAACGGTGAGCGTGGTGAAGCGCCGGAATTCAAGGGAGGGGGAAGCGGGAGATCACTGAGAAAACCCATCGACCAGCGGCATCGTCCGACACGATTACCACATGAAAAAATCCTGGAGGGACTCCGCCGAGAATAGAACACGTTTGTTGATCTGAATTTAAATACGTATTTACGTAAAAACTGGACAATAATCGTAGAACACGATACGTTTATTTAGAGGATAGCAAAACCGTAAAAGGCGGCACGGAGACTGGAGAATTCGCTGGCAGAAGGGAATAAGAGAGAGAGGGAGTGGAAGAGAGGGAGAGGGTGAGAAAGTAGGGAGAGAATGAGAGAGTAGGTGCCGCTAAGCGACATGCAGTGCTGGCAACTTGACGCGCCCCGCAAATGAGAAACCTGCTCGGAATACAGAACGAGGCGGGGCAGGCCCCACCCACCTTTTCCCGCCACCTGCCTCCCTCGTCTCGGTGGCAACTTCATCAACAATCGTAGTGTGGTCCAACAAACCTCGCATTGTTCCCAGTACCGCTTCGACGCCACACCGAGGCCACAGAATACTGAAGAATACAGATGTGAAACAACTGCTTGCACAGCGAACTACGGCCGCACACGCCAGCTAATTGGTGCCACTTGCCACATGTCGGAACTCCGTTCGCCAATCAGCACTTGTTAACCTACTGTGCTCCCCAACCGACAGTAGCCAGTCAGACGCTCACAGCCTTGCGCAGCCAATCAGAGAATGAGATTTACTCAATGGTGCTGAGGTTTTCTCGATACCCTGCTACTGGAGGCCGGAAAAAACTGAAATAGTTAACGAGACCGCCTAAACTTCAAACACTTGTATGTTTCTATTATCTTCGTGGTTGTACAAGTAATTCGGTAACTGTTTCGATGGCTGACATAGCTTTGGTACAGAGTAAGTGAGAATACAGACACTAAATTTCGTGTTTGCAGAATATGCAAGTATATGGAAGTGAAATGGCATGACGATTGTCCTGATGTGGGCGTATACATTCGGTGATTGGCTGCGNATGGAAGTGAAATGGCATGACGATTGTCCTGATGTGGGCGTATACATTCGTTGATTGGCTATGCTACGCTACTGCGTGTTGTGAAACGTCCACTATTGGCTGGGATGCCGAATGGCACGTTAGCCACCAGGCGTTTATTGGCGAACGGCGTTTCATCATGTTTGTGGCTAGTGAGGCCATTTTGCTTGCGCGTGAGCCTAGAATTCGCGACAAAAGCGGTTCTTTAGGTTCTATGCTCACAAATAATTAGCGCCCTGGGATATTGAAAGCCAATCATAAATCCGCTACGAGTCAGCCATCGAATCACACTCAGTTCTATTAAGTATGAAAGTCAACCCTAAATGTATCAGCAGTCAAATAAAACATTGATGATAGCCAGAATGTAGAGAAAACTGCGAAATCTAGCCTGGAGGTCCGTGAACCAGCTAGTGGATATTTTCGGCCTTCAGCTATTGTCAATCCAGCTTCCGTTCAACATACTATTGACGACGGTCACATCTCACCTATGTGTCATAGGTGAAGGTTTTGATAATGACGGCGTCAGAAATCAAAAGATTGAGCTTTATAACACACAGAAGATAAATAAGACGAGATATCGTAATTGTTGCGAGCCCTAAATTAAAAAAAAAATTACTTGAAGCCCTGACATTTCTAAAAATGACTCGATGCCCTGAAATTTTTTAAGTCATGCCAGGGATTGCACGCAATCCATCGCCTGTCTGGCCTCATCAACACACGAGCGTGACGTCATATAGCGTGCACAGCCATCCAACACCTTTTACTCAACGTGTGTGTCTACGGAATGCCGGGGTTTCCATGTCAACCCATTGGGTCGACATTTAAGTTTATTGGTGATATGTGCACGCCCACCCCCTCTATTTTATTATTTTATTTATTATAAAGATGAATTTATGCTATACGGTATTCGTACGAAGCTAAATTGTGAATACATTGAAAATCTGATACGTTATTTCTTTGTTTTTATTATGCAGAGCACAGTTTATAGCAAACTGCTTTGCGGTTAATATAAATCTTATTTCTCTCAACGCTTAATAAACAAAAATATCCTAACCAGTGGTGACAAGGAGGTAATTTACGACTGCAGTATAGTAAAAAGAGCATCAAGTGTGATCAGGCTACGTATTAGCTGCGATGTTTAGGTTACGACCGATGCATGCTTTTGCACGAAATAAAATTCTCAGCGATAAACATAAGAAAAACACGATGCAAAAAGTTTCTCGGTCAAGTTGACAGTAGTCCAGTATATAAAAAGGTGTGGTTAAATCTGAAACCGTACACGATTCAAGACCATTTCCATGCCTGAAAAAGCAGGCAGACCGTCTTACAAAAATTATTAACGAAGCACGAATTGAGTTTCGTAGCAAGAAAGCATAAATATTTTACTGGTGCGGCTGGTTATATTTTTACATACACACTTCTTGATACCTTACAGTTGAAAAAACCGATAATAATTAAAAGTGATAAGTTTTATCTGAAATCTAAATTCATCAGTTGATCACTATGGCTAAGTTGTTTAGGACGCCAACTCGACGTTAAGTGAGTGCGTGAATGAAGAGATTTGGACGGCTCTTAACAAGCGATGTCTCGAGATCCGATGAGGGTGATTGAGGTGAGAAAGAAGCNCCGATGAGGGTGATTCAGGTGATAAAGAAACAGAGGCGTAATGAGAGGGCGGGGAAAACGGGAGATCTCCGAGAAAACCCGCCGACCAGTGGCATTGTCCGGCACGATTTCCACATGCGAAAATCCGGGAGTGACCCGGCCGGGGATTGCACCCGGTTCGCATTCGCTCAGACACCGCGACCCCAAACGTATACTATATCGTTATACTGTTATTGTTATTGTTATTCAGTATAAAACTAAATATTTTAAACTAATACACGCAACCCAAATTACGTTTGGACGCTTGTTGAAAAAAATAAGTAGGCCTATTTTACGTATAACCCTCAATTACTGCTTGACTTTTAACTACTTAGACCACCAAAGCCCTGAAAATAAAATACGTTAAATAATTACTTGAAGATTTTATAAGTTTATAATTTTGTGTCACATGAATAAACCAAAATATCTCCTAAATTAAAACAAGGGTGTCTGAAAGGAATTGTCTCTATCTATTCTATAACATGCGTATCAAAAATGTATTTTACAAAAATCCAAATACTACCAAATTACATTACACGCGAACATTTTTAAGATACGCAAAAACTTTTTTTATTGCGATTGCATGTATGTTGAGGTAACACTCGTGTAATTTAGTTGAAAATTCTCTCATTCCTGCAAGTGGGTTTGATTTTGTGAATTGGACGTCACAGAAATAAAAACTTACGCAAAAAAAGGGATACGTCATACGAGTATTTATCTCCTCGAAGTAGTAAGGGCCTAGTGATATTTTTTTTGGGTTAAATATTCCGTGACTATAGATTTGCTTAAGTAGTTACAGTTGAAAAAAATTGGAAGATTTATTATTGGTTTGCAGGGAGCTATTCTGTGCACTTCATTCGCGTAAGTTATTGCAGTTGTGTGTCCTAAATGGTTCTAACACGTAGGTGAGGAAGAAAGCATTTTAACAATAAAACCACCATACACTGAAATGTTATTATATAGAGAAAAATAACTGTCACTAGATAAACATGTAACGTCTACAAGTTTAAGAGTACTCTGAATGTGCATTAAGCGATGAGTAGCTTGCTACCCAGTGTCGTTAAGGAAAGGGTATACATAGTCTGTTCGTGATATCTTCACATTTTTTTCAATCAAACCTTTGAAAAATCAAGCCATGTACGACGGTCTTGTTTGTTTCGCAAATATGTTGTGTATCACAAGCGTTTTGCACTTATGTTAAAACAAAATTATCTTACTTTTGTTTAAATTAAAGTTTTAAATACATTTTATTTATAAATAATGTTTGATTGAATATAAATAAATATGAATAAATATAAATTTGGGTGTATTGGTATTGCCTAGTAAAAAATAGTTCTTATGCTGAATATTATTAAGCTGAGTGCGCTAGAATGCAGTGCGTTTTCCCTTTAAAGAAATTGTTTATGGGCTGTTTACGGTAAAGTGAGCACTTTTGAGGCCCTAGTTACTTTTTCCTTTCAGCCATTTTTTATCCTTCAACAATATTTTAAAATAAATATTACCATTTGTAATAAACACAGTGTGTGTATTACACCTCACCCTGACGTTAAAGTCAAATGCTAAAATTAAATATATTAATTGACTATTATTCCAACTGTGGGAGCTATCAAAAAAGCTCACTTTACCGTGAATGGCCTACACATTTAGTTAAATTTTGTTAGCTTGAGGAGGAAGAATTATCTGTCAGTAGAACTTTAGCAAGACTTCAGAAAAGTAGGAATTAACCATGAATGGACTATGCCACAAAATTCAGCTCCTGTGCTGCGTGTTCCCACAGAGGTAGCGAGGTGGCAGAAATCTTTACCAGCGCAGTACAGCGGTGCAGAAAACACGACGTGGCCCCTGCCCCGGTGACGAATAGGCAACTTGCGCGGCGTGGTAACGACCCGATGCCCGGGAGTAGTAAGAAAGCGTAGAACACTCGTCCCAGACTAACGTCCCCTCGATACACTGATGTTACATTAGCAAGGGGACAGCGACCAGACTGCTGAGAGCAAAGTTTTCTGCGCTATACGACGGCCCGTAAAGGTCGTGAGTGTGGGATAAGGGTGAAGGAGAGCGACTCTGATCGACTACATACCGGTCCTCTTATGTCGCCGCTAGCAGAAGACCGGAGTAAAATAAATTTATAGTACCGACTACAAGATAATCGGATTTTTTGGGACTTGCGTCTGGATAACTGTTCAATTTGGCATTTATATTGCAGCACTAAAAACCAATATCTACAAAAGACAGATAGCTTGGACTTTCGCAAACCACTGTCTCGTACGGTATTCTCCATCTGACACGAGTAAATTTCTGCCAACGGGTTTGTTAATAACGAATTAATCTTTCTCATACAACGCATTTAACACACAGAAAAAAAAAGTCAATCTATGTGAGCCTGGCATGTTAATATGTAACAATTTATGTATAATTCGTATAAAATTACTTTACATTTTTGACATTTAGTTATACCGTAGTGCATTGTTTCTAATACACACAAGTATCAATCTTTATTTAGATAAGAACATACATGTACGTGTATGTAATCACGCTAGGATTGAACTTGTTTATTACTTAAGTATGTATTTCTGTGGTTAAGCGAACAACAAGGCCTTTTCTCATCAATTTCGCTACGTGTATACGTAAGTACAAAATAAATATTTATAGTGCATTAAGAAAACAATAGCGAAATACAGTTCAGATTTGAAGTTATGCCTAGAAATAAACAAAATATACAAAAAAGTCTGTAAAATTTTTAATAAATATGTTTTTTTATTACATTTTATAGGCTGTCAATGACCTGGCAACCTAAGGCGCCAAGTTTTTATGGACAGAGCGAAGTAGCGCAGTGGAGTGGAACTCACTGGACTCGCATCCAGGAGAACCCAGACTCGATTGCCTGTCCAATTATCCTGTTTTAGGTTTTCTATGGTTTTTTGAAATCACTAAGTAAATTTCATTCCCCGCTCCTCAGTGCCCGATACACATGCTCCGTTTCTAATTACCCGTTGTCAACGAGACGTCTAACCATTAAAATGTCGCGTGTTGAGAAGTCAAGAACGTGGTTTGTTTACGACCAACTATCGACGTGTTTCGATGAGCTCCGAACGGGCAACCAATCAGCATTTTACGAGATGCCGTCGTATTTAGCCTTTCTGCGCATTACAGCGCGGTGATAAGAGACCATAAATTTACCTTCGCTACCCTTAAAACTGACCGCAGGTTGTGTGAATTTTCCTTTCCAATTTTTTTTTAGCACAGTGTAAAGTACTCCACGGGCAAAGCCTAACTGAATTGTGGGGTATGTCACTCATACGTTTGTTTTGTTGGATATATTACTGCTTGGGCTTAAATGACGAAAAACTTGTCAATGGACGGGTTAAGAAATGAACTGACTTGCACCTAAAAAATTTCCTGACATCCGTATTTCACCGAGGATTCGATCCTCGAACAACGTGGTACAGCGGCCACTTAGTCAACTGAGACTGTCCTTAAAATCACTGTTTAACGGACTCTTCGCAGTGACGCCATGCTGTGTAAAATACTGTGATGTAGATATCTCTTGGCCGAAAAAGGCTTTGCGACAATGCGTGCGTCTCCCCTCTGCATCAGCGGCAGTAACAGCGCGGTCCGCGTGCCTGGTTGATATGGTTCCCAGTGATCCGGGATATGCTGGGGAGCTAGCATGACATAGCAAGAGAGTGACTACAGCCTATAGATCTCCGTCGTCATTTTCCGGCTCCCANATGCTGGGGAGCTAGCATGACATAGCAAGAGAGTGACTACAGCCTATAGATCTCCGTCGTCATTTTCCGGCTCCCACACTCAGCAGTTCTTAGTCCAGACCACCTGCTTACTGCAGACGGAGGACTGCAGCCTCCAGGAGAAATGTCCCTGGATGTTCGACGACAAGAAAATTGTCGGGGTCAGGTCTTCATCAAGCGTCCGTCCCTAAAGACTGCACGGTGCTAAAGCGACACTTAAGGTGGCACGGTCCTCGCCATCTTGTAGTTACGTGTAACTCACCATAACTTACTTTCTATACGAAATCTTTAAAAATGGTGTATGTTAGGACATATATAATATTGTCCCCGCCATCTTGGAGTCACGTGTATCTCACCATAACTACTTTTTCCAGACCACTGTATCTTAAAACATACTACCCGTACACAAACGAAACTACGATAGGAGTCTGAACTGAACTTTGCAACACACTTTGCAGCAATAAAATGAAACGTCCGCCGCTGAAAGTCATATAGATAGACGCAGTACGAAAACACTGCACGCCAGTTCATAGCCTTGCGCGTAGCGGCGATGGCGCACTTGATGCGCCAGGCAGTGTCGCCCTTATCACTCCGGCGCTTCTGAGCATCACACGCGAAAATAGCTCCACGTAGCAAAACAACCTTAAAGGATTAATATTCTGGCGCAGGAAAGATATTTCGTCCGCTAGACAGTGGGTCGCGAATATCGTAACTCCACCCTGCGTATATCGTGTTCAGGCACACGGACAGAACCGTAGCAATAATACATTTGCGGTTTCTTCACACTTTTGGAATCAAACCGTTGTAAAATCACCCCATGCATGATGTGTTTGGTTGTTTACTGATTACGTTAGGATTCACAAGCGTTTTATAGTTGAGCTAGCATAAAATAACATAAAACGTTATTTTTGGATAAATTGGAATTTTATTTATATTTTATCGATATAGTATAATATTTTATAATTAAAACAATAAATGTAGTGAGAAAATATGTGTGTTGGTAACGCTTAGTGAAAAGTAGTTCTTATGCAAAATATTATTACACTGAGTTCGCACGAATATGGTGCGTTGTCCCTTTGATGTACAATTTTCAAGTCTCGCGTAAGCTTAGTTTGCATGAGACGGAGGAATGTACTGGTAGTAGAACTTTAGCAGGGCTTCAGAAAAGTTGGAAGTAACAATGAATGGACAATATCGGCGTGTCCGCATCCTTCTTCTCCAGGTTTCCTCTTTCATGTTTTTATTCTGCAAAACACCGTAAATAAACGAGTATACTGGGGTTATAGCGATAAAGGATTTATATTAACCTTCCAAATTTCTCGCCCATTACGTAAAGATAATGACAGTAAAAAATATTTCTAGCTAACTTCCCCTAAACATTAATGGAAGTTTCTAACCTGTATGACGTAAGTAAATAATACCACATATCAGCCTGAAAATTTAAGAATATTTAACTTCGCGACTATAGTCTATTCGCGGTTTCTTCACACTTTTTGAAGTGTTTAGATTTTTTCTTAAATATGTCACTTATTAAAGGCGTTTTTTTACATGTTTTAACTCGAAAGAACCATATTTGTGGTTAACATTTTTAATTATTTTCTATCTATAAATTACAGTACTTCATTGTTCGTTAATATGAATAAAAACAGGGAGAATATAGGTTAGTTGGTAACGCCTAGAAAGAAATAGTTATTATGCTAAATAATATTGCATTAAATGCGCACGAATCCGGTGCGATGTCCCGTTGGCGTAATTTACTATACGTAGTCAAGCTTTGTTTGCATGAGGCATAGGAATATCCTGGAGGTAGACAGGTCTTCAGAAAAGTTTAAAGTAACCATGAATGAACTATATACATAGTTCGGAACTTCCTTAAGCATTTGACTATTTCCTGGGAAAATATAGGAAAATTACCATGGACGTAGGAAAAAATAATTTACTATTCTCGCTTTTTGACTACACGTACACTGATATGGTAAATTTCAGAATGGTTCCTTAGAGTCTAGTCAAAGTTGAAAGAAAGAAAAGAAACCTTTTAAATCAATCGTACACAACAATACCTACTATGTAACGGCATGCCAATGTCACATTTTTCTGAAGATGAATTTACAATCTCGTTAGGGCGACGCTTTTTTATTTTAAATTGTAGTACTGGCCAAGTCAACTGAATGGAGATTTATAGACGTGAAGTGCGCCAGTTTAAAAATAATTACTTCCATCTATTTTTAAACTTGCCCATCTACAAAAAAAATACAATACAAAAATTGGTTTCTCATTGCGGTACATTTCAAAACCAACTAAGTATTTTTTTTCCCCTTAGCCCCTCAGGTAAACTTTCCTTCTTTATAACATCCCAGAAGTCGTGCGTTTATAGAAATTTCAGGTGCACCGACTATGTAAGTTGACTGCACAAACTTTCTGCAATTGGAACAATGGTTTCGAAGTGCAGCACAAAAAAAGCTCTTACACTTACTCACACGTATTCCTTGAAGATTCAGATTTTTTTAAAGAACTTACTTAGACTTCTCATTTGCGTTTAGTTTCAACTACAATTTAAATCTTAAATGTTCTTTCGACTCATCAACATTTTACGGCGATGTCAGTGAAAATCGCCCAAACGACGAGCACCTGACTAACCAATACAGCATTTGAACTTCGCTTACTTATAAACATATTACTAAGAAATTCTACGATTCGCCACTTGGTTGCAGCTTGTCTGCTCGACAATTTCCTGCGACTAGCATCACACAGACTGAGAGATCACTTATCTCACTCCACAGCGTAGTTACAGGTAAACATGTAATAGCCTCTGCAGATTATACCTTTTCGAAGTAAAGTAGATAACAAGTAGTCGGTTGTGCCATGGCTACGACGGGAGTCATGGTTGACGTCTTGGAGGGCGGCGCTAAATGTCAAGATGAGGAAGCAAGACCGCACGGTTTACTGGCGACAGTGACCTATGGCTAGAGAGCTCAAGGGGAACCAGCAAACTGACAAAAAAGCCTAGAAAGTTCACAATAAGCTCAGACCTCAAGTACCATGTCATCTTAAAAACCTTAAAAAATTAAATAAATAAAACTTATGTTTTATAGCAGTACACCCTACATCTCAATCGGTGGTTTTAATAACTGAAACTCAACGTCATTTTTCATGCCAGCCATTAAAAACAAGAAGTTACCGATATAACTAATGAACCTACTTTCCTCTTCATGGATGCAAATATTTTTATGAAGGGTTTTTTTTTTTAAAGTTAGATTGTAGGCGGGTCTTGACGTATCGACAATAGCGATGTAATTACAGATGCAAACAAGAAACAAATGCAATACTAGTGAAACAATTACATATACACGCCTGCCTTGCCTGGGGCTCGCATACAGAACGCCTCGTAAAGTAGGCTCGCGTTCAGTCAACTACATTACAGAAGTAGGATTCGGAGCTTCAACTTCGGTAGTGATTAGTCTAAGGTTTTGGTAGACTGGTTTTAGCAACTTTAAATATCGACAGGGGCACCATTTTGAAAAAAAAAAGTGCGTGAATCACTTAAATCGTGTAAGTTTGCATGGCCTACAGTAGCACTACTTGTGTGCAGAATAGGGTGGAAATAGGTTGACTGATTGAGATATGGCATTAAATCTTTAGTTTCTGATTTGGTGCTACCGTACAAGAAAGCCTAAAAACAGGCCCTGAAAAGGCATATCTGATGCATCTGATAAATAATTTCAATATAAAAAAGTTTGGTTACAATTACTCAAATTATTTAATACATATGATTAAATTAAATAAATAATTTATATTGTACAATTTTGAAAAAAGTCCGACACTCTTAAATTATATAGATTTACATAGTCCACTGTAGTACTACTTGCGTGCAAAATGTGCTGAGAATCCAATGACAGGTTCCCGAGATATTACATAAACGTTGCATTTTATCACCTAGCACTATCTTACAAAAATTCTGCAAAATATGATCTCTATAAGAATATTTGATGCTGGTGATAGCTACTGTCAGCATATTAAGTTTACATGAAATCGGTTAAATTATTTAATAGATACCACAAATTTATCATAATTATTAAACAACTACCATACTGTAAATAAAGCTAGACACTTAAAACACATCATACTGTAGCTCTACTTATGTGCAAAGTTCTGTAGGGATCGATTGATACCAGACATATGGCATAAAAGCTCCAGTTTCCCATTTGATGCTATTTTTAATACTGTATTGGCACATTCTATGTTTGTCATAGACACTGCTACATATTAAAGTCGGTTAAAATTGTTTGGGACATATGGCTTACTAACCTAAAATATTACATGACATTCATATATTTTCAAAATAACAACCTTCTTATATAATATAAATTGATATGGACTATAAAATTATAACTTGTAGCCTGAATTTGGTGGCTATCAGTTAATTGTTTCCCAAGACAGGACACAAAAGCTAAATTTTTCATGTAGTGCCATCTCCCAAAATGTTTGACATATGAGTTTATATATTAGCTTATTTGATGCCTGCATAGATACTGCTAACATACAAATAATGTATATGCGGCATTAAAACTTTAGTTTTACGTGACGCTATCTTAAAAAATGACGGACAAAATAGGCTTTGTTTCGACATATTTGATGTTTGTAAAATACACTTTCACAGCAATAATTTTTATCGAAACTGGTTAAACGGTATTGTAGATATTGCAAATGAATCTAAAATATATATATTGCCACCATTTTGAAAATAAGTGGCAACTATTTAAATTGCATGTATTAAGATGGCCTACAATAGTATTACTTATATGAGAAATATTGCAGGAATCTGCTATGTAGTTACCAAGATATAACATAAGAGCTTCATATTTTATGTTACACTACCTTCCAAAATCATAGATAAATAACATTATCACTTTCTGAATTTAATGCTTGCATAATTAGCTGCCAACATATCAAATTTGGCTTAAATTGGTTAAATAGTTACCAAGATATAATGGAAAAGCTACACTTTTTTATATGCACTATCTTCCAAAATGGCGGTAGAATAAGATTATAACTTTCTAAAATCAATGCTTATATGGTGCACTATGAAAGTACCAAATTTTTTTGAAATCGGTTAAGTAGTTTGAGATACAATATAGTGCCCTAAATTTTAAAATTTCTACAATAAGTACCTGGCGATGTAGAAAAAAATAAAAAGTCCGATGTCATTTCTTAATACTATATGTTGACGTAGTTTGGTGAAATTCTGTTGTCGGTTTTAAAGAAGCCTTTTTTTTCCTTCGGAAAGTAGGCTAAAAATAAACCAGAATTTTTTTCAACTCATAATTACTTACAAATTACACAATGAAACCAATGGCAAGTATGTCTGTTGGTCCGCTGCTCAAGCCAGCAGCTGAGTGCATTAGTGCCAATTTCTCGCCTTGTGCTACACCAAAAACAATCTTCGATATCCTGCAGGGAATCGTACATAAACTAATAAACTCTGGATTTTCAGCTATTAAAGTCAATGTAAATTGAGCTGTTTTGTGTATCCTGATCGAAATATTGGAAATGTATAGACAGTAACTTGAAGCATCCAAGTTCACTGATAACCCGTAAAATCAGTAGCGAACTTATGAAACTGGGTTCTTGAAGCAACCAGGTGTCTTCAATTGTTTTCAGCAGTATAAGTTTTACTGGTATGATTATGATTTCTATAGTTTTCTGATGTGAAATGCATAACTGTAAATTATATTATATGACTGTGAATACCTAGTCATTCAAAATTTCAAGTTTTCAACTATGTAATTAATATGAGCTATTGTTTTAATTGTGATTCTTACAGTGTTGGGGGCCGTTGTGTCCAACTGATGCCATACTTACAAAACGAATATACTTATTTGGAGGGAAAAATACAAAACGAATATACTTATTTGGAGGGAAAAATACCTCAAACAAATATAAATACATAAGATAATATACGAAAGCGCCTGTTTCAAAATGCGGTTTTAATATTAGTCGTGGAATTTGCGTGCAAATGTACAGCGTCTAACACTGACCGTTAGACTGAGAAACGATATTTTAGAATTTTCGGTTATGGTTAAGACGTAAATACAGGGAACTAATTTAGCTATAAATGTCGAAATAATACTCATATTTTCAGACAACTTTTTCAGAACAGGTTGTTTTCGTCACTTCAATTGTAAATCGTAGAACGTAACATTTTCAAGTAACGTGTTTGTAGATAATGAGCAAAACTTAAGTAGACGGTTTAAGATTTGATAGTACTTCATATGTCCCGATAATGTCATTTTAATGTTGAACAATTTTGAAGTAAATATTATAATACGGCCAAAACACAACATAACGAATTATGATTATTCATTTATCTGTGTTTGGTATCCGGTATCACACTTCAAGGACTCTGAAGAAAAAATAGCGACCATATGTAATATTTCCTCGTCTTTCAGCGTCATGTTGGTTAAAGATGACTCCGTAAGCCGCCCTTAGAAATACGTATTAATAGTGGTCCTTCATAAGGTTTTTTTTTTTTTTACCTCTATCACCTCTATACATTGTGTCACTAGTTTACGGTCCATTTCGTCCAATGCATGCGATAGTTGGCCATTCGTATAGAATTCCTTGCTTTAAATATCAGGAAAAATATTGTGGTTGAAAATACAGTTTAAAATAAATTTTTTTAAGGAATTAGCACGCATCTGTATTCTTGACAATGCTTGTCCTGTTTCTGGAAATACGAAAAATTAAAAAATTTTATATTGTGAATAATAATATATTATACGCTAAATTAAATACTCTAAGGATTATTTTCAACTGGCTTCTTTTAATATTATGACTCACACATGCGCGTAACTTTTAGGCCGACATGTCCGAGCTTAAACAATCCAGTAATTGACCTGCGCACGGTGAAGGGGGCGCAGAAATAATCTATTGTAATGTAGCGAAGCACTCGTTCATTCTGTAGGGTGAGCATTCACGGTCTGTAAAACATAACATAACAGTATTACACTTAAGCCGCTCAAGTGATTATATTCTTCGCTATGCCCGGCAGTCCAATCTTCCTGCTCCGTAATAGTGATGTGATCGATGCAAATTGGCCTTGCCGTTCACTTTTTTTCCCGGGGTCCTACGTAGCGATTTACGTTTCTGTCCTCCGCCTTTTTTTTTACTTCTTCACTCTCCGGTGCTACCCCCTCTTCGTCAGCAAGGAGTATTGGCACCCTTCCTCCCCCTCTTCCACTCCAAATCTGCCCCTCCCTCTTCAACTGCTTCGTCTAGAAGACACCCCTCCTCCCACCCTGTCCCTACGGCGCACCATAATAATTGGAACGGAGGACAACGTCTTGAATACGAAATCAGTCTCCAGGAAAGAGAAGGAAACGTCTCCGAAGACGATGGATACAAGAAAAAAGTCCAGCCGAGGAAGGAATAAATAAAACAGATGCAAGAAATGGAGAAATTGCCCCCCCCCCCC
>NQII01004379.1:214357-250329 GCA_002778355.1 Clitarchus hookeri
TGCCCCCCCCCCCCAAATGCACTGGAAACTGATGTAAAATCTGTCGGCACACAGCACACCCCATTTTGTTATTCCAGCCTCGCGTAACGGACCGGTATGCAGATGCACTCTGGGATTCATGCGATATCAGCCCCGTGCTTAATTCACGAAGCTTTTCCTCTTTAATAGCCTATTTAAATTCCACTTTCCCGGCACATAAATATACCGCGGCGAGAGTATTTATCTGCGTGGATGGTTCCACTTCGATCAAGTATTGCAAATTTCGCTCAAGTGCGTATCCATAAAACACGTGGAGGGTACATCGTAAACTCTTTGCATTTATTGCTGCTTTTACGGCGAAGCAATTTTATATTTGGTACCGTATTTCATGCCGTATTTTAGCTGCCTCTATTTTCTTTATCGTAAATATATGGCATAAACATGCAAGTAGTAATTGCCTGTCATATATAGTTCATTCCACTCAATGCGCAGCCCACACACTGAAAGTTGCATCATCAATGCCTGGGCATTTTGCCAGCCGAATGAGCGTGCGCGAACCGGCGACTATGCACCAGTGTGAACGTGTTTAGTCGCACTTAATGGACGTGCGAGCATGTTCGTGAACAAGTCGCACGTTATTCGTCGGCTGTTAGTAAAGTGCGCGCGCTCAAAAGGAATTCAGTTGTTCGTGCGTGCTCTGTGTGGACGCTTGATAGTTCTGTGCGGCCTGTGCTTTGCGGCCCAATAAGTGCGTAGAAAAACTTTGCTCGGTGATTATGAGGATCCTGAAATACACGAGGACCTAATTATGACGTAGCGGAACCACAGCACAACGAAACGTAATATTACGCCGTCCTACTATTCCCAACCTTCTCCTGTTTACACGAAGCCATACCAACGCCCCTGTTAGTTAATTAGCCAAATGACAACTCCTCGCTATCGTCCCAGCAGCTTCTTGATTACACACAAATTCAATAGTACANTCGTCGGTTGTCGGTAAAGTGCGCGCGCTCAAAAGGAATTCAGTTGTTCGTGCGTGCTCTGTGTGGACGCTTGATAGTTCTGTGCGGCCTGTGCTTTGCGGACCAATAAGTGCGTGGAAAAACTTTACTCGGTGATTCTGAGGATCCTGAAATACACGAGGACCTAATTATGACGTAGCGGAACCACAGTACAACGAAGAAAATACGACTCCCATTACTGAACATTCTAAGCCGATTAGGATAAAGGGGCTGCGGTGGTATAGTGGTTAGACTACTCGCCCCCCAAGAACGCGAACCGGGTTCGATTTCCGGTGGGGTTGTTTTTCGCGTGTGGGAATCGCGCCGGGCGATGTCGCTGGTCAGCGGGTTTTCTCGGGGATCTTTCGTTTCCACCGCCCTTCCACTCCGGCGCTGCTCCATACTCACCTCGTTTCACCCCCATCGGCTCTCAAGACCTCGATGTTAAAGAGCCGCCCAAATCTCTCCACTCTACTATTAGGATGGAAGGGCAAGGCAAGACACGGCGGACCCCGAATCGCAGAGGCGCACAGCCAGATGAAGATTGCTTGTCAAAAATATGAGTGCGACATTTAAGGGCAGCTAGTGGTAAAGAAACTGAAACGGCACTCCGTCAACACAAGATCGATTTCCCAGCATCACATACACAACAACATTTTATTTCTGGCAGACATGGAACAGTATGATGCGCATATAATACGCAGTATCCTCCACAGTGACTTACCCGTATTCTCGTAATATTACGCCGTCCTACTATTCCCAACCTTCTCCTGTTTACACGAAGCCATACCAACGCCCCAGTTAGTTAATTAGCCAAATGACAACTCCTCGCTATCGTCCCAGCAGCTTCTTGATTACACACAAATTCAATAGTACATTTGTATTTCTGCACATAGGAATTTTGTATTTTAATACATGTTTTTATAAAATTACACAAGCTTTCGTGAATGCTGCAAATTGTAAAATACGGGTATTTGTTTACCGACATGCTGTACTTACATTCATGTAGCGCTTCAAGATTTCGATCAGAGCTTCATTAAGTTTCCTTTACATTTTCGGAAATGCACATTTATTTTTCATTTCAGGTGTTGAAAAAGAGGAAATTTATGGAGCGAAAATTACTTGCAAATTTCTTATTACAAACTCACACTTTGCAACCTATGAAAAAGGGTTTCAATAAAGCGATGGAACTACAGAAGTCACCAATTATATAATAGTTGGCATGTCAGCAACTACAGATAGCACTGCCCAGGGAAAGGCGGAGACTGTATTGGTGCTGGCTTCTGGGCTTTCATAGCACCGACCATCATTTCATAAATCCTGCAACATGTCGGACGTGAACGAGTACAATAGGGATAATATGTCAAGGTGCTAACATGTACTGCAAGGTAGCGTATGAATCGTAAGTTGCGGGGAATCGCAATGTCACAGCCGTACGGATCTTGGAAGGCACGCGTTCTTTTAATCTTGAGTTCTTTTTTTTTTTACTTTCTTTTCCCCCGCACTTAAAAAAATACAAATTATCCAGATGTCATTCTTGCGGAATTTTTTGAAATGTTCGTGATCAAACAGGTTTAATTAAGAGTTAAATAATACTACGAACTGCTTACAGTCGCCTTGCTCATTCCTTCCGTTTTATTTCCGTATCATTCCGGGCGTAATCACAACCATCGTTGATACTGAATGGTGAACTGTTCGCCTGGAATACGAGAACGACCCGAGCAGCAGAGCATAGCACGAGCACGCGTGGCAGTTAATGAAGGCAAAATTTCTTCGCACGACTGTTCGCGAATGATTACGGACGATATGCTATGTTGGAATGCTCCGAAATGGTGTTTCCAATGCGCGTGACATCTTGGAAGTAACCGACAGGCATGGTATAAAGTGTGCGTTCTTCTCGTAGACCAGCACATTGGCATTGGACGCACGTATAATAGTTTCGTAAAAAATGAAACCTGGATTACGAACACACTGCACTGCAGTTCGAGTGCCAGGCAGGCGGGCCCCTTAGTTTGCACACGGCGGAGGAATATCCTGGAAGTATAACTTGAGCAGGACTCCAAAAAAGTGTGGTGTAACCGTGAATGGATTACAATTTGATAACCATTACATGAATTACGTGATACAATCTATGCCTCGAATCTTTAATTTAATTGGATGGATATTTAAGTCAGTAGAATATTGTTTTCATCTTATACTTCATAAATTTAACTCTGGTTCTATGATTTTTCTGTGATTTATTTGCTACCTAGTATTTATTTATTTTTGCTTAAAGTAAATTATATCTATTATCCCGGGCGTGGCCACGTCCATGAAAGGCTGGCGTTGTCAACTAATCTAAAAATTGTTAATTTAATTTTTTTTGAAAGCAAAGCGATTGAATATCGTCCTCTCTGTGGTGCTGAAATGGTTTGATGATTCGAATTACCTACATTTCGGTATCTTTGTGTATATTATACCCAAAAATATAACACGCCAGCCCTGCTTCAACATTAATGCAAACAAAACGCGAAAGACACGATCGACTTAAGATAGCGTCTCAAGGAACATTTGGCCTCACAGGAACGTTTACATCTATACAGCACTTAAAACAGTTTACGTCGCATTGCGGTCCCTCTACTAGTATGCAGCGTGTGTGCTGGTCAAAACCCACTTTCTTATTTATTAGAAAACCGTGCATTAAGTCTTGGCGGCTGCAAAGTTACGAATTTAAACCGGCGTGCACAATAAAACTGCATGCATATAACTACGACAGCAAAGAAAATCGTGAAGTAGATTTTCGTTAGGTTGGTGACACAAATCGTTTACAAATAAAGAGTAAATAGAAGACAAACATCAATAAAATATATTAAGACATGATTGTAAAACGCTTCATATAAACGTTTCGTCACTGAAGACTGTACCTCAGCACTGTTTACTTATCAGTTCCGTGCTTTTAGATAAAATGTACATACTATTCTAAACTACCGTATAATACTAAAAGATAATATAGTTAATGTATTTAAAAAAATTACATTTACCTAATATTTTTATTCGAGATTTAAACACTTTCATCAAACATTTTTACATTAAAGGGTTATTTTGAATACTCAAGTTTACAAACTTTGTACAACATCAAGTTATGCACGGTTACTAACTTAAATTAACAAAGCTTACAGCGGGTCACTGACTTAATAAAACAGCAAACGCAAGTAGTTTTATATTAAGCAATCAGGGCTAATATTAGTGCAAATAAAGAAATCAACGCCAAATGCATGAGTTCGTCACTAAATTAATAAAATATCGGATGTTCGTCAGTCATAACACCATAACTTATTACCAAAAACACTGAACACTTGTACAAATAACATATTATATTACACAGCCGTCGGGAAATAGAAAATGGAAACATACACTGTCGTGGCGGAACAGAGCTGGCACGCTTGATTTGTAACCTAGGTAGCGTGTGTTGAATTACTCCTGGGATTCAGTCTTTACGTATTCACATCGCGTAATTTCACTCGACCAGTTTAAGCCGCAGAAATCAACGGCGACTAATTACACAGCGCATGCACGATTTGTTGCTCCGCTATCCTTTGGCGACGAGATTCTTCAAAGCAGGCCGGCGCGTGAACAACACTCATCATCGCAAGCATCGTGTGCATTTACGCGACAGACATAATCACCTCGTCTGAGAATTTTAACTACGTGAATTGACGCACTATAGTCGGCAATAACAAGCATTCTGACACGGTCATGCTGTAGTTACAAGGTAACGTGGCACCAATGATAAATGTCCAAACTCAAGTATTTTGATAAAAGTGTGTTAAAATCAAAGAGTTTTGAAGAAAACTGTTTACGTACGTGTAAGGTACATTTATCGTACGGCACTTCAAAAACGCCAATGTTTTAAGACCAAAAAATTGGATAAATAGACCATCACAGCCGGCACGCTTGACGAGCTTTGGTACTTCAGGATCCTTGGGATATTTTTAAGAAATAGAAAGAAAGTTGAACTGCCTGAAAATAAAAATAATCTGACGGACTTGAGTCCTGAAGAAAATATAGATATTTTATGAAAATCCTTATCACGTTTAAAACGAAATTCGTTCGGAAAAATAGGGTACGTAGTGAGAAAATGTAAATTTGTTAGGCCGACCATTGAAAAAATTTAAAATACAGTTGTGTATGAACTTGCTCAACAAATTAGGGTATGTTTACTTCTTTCTTGAAGAGCAAGAGATAGACCAGCCTTTTCCCTGGGATCGACGAGCAGCTTACCCCGAGAAATACACTGCGCAAAGAGCAAAATACCTGGGGCAACGCTACCTGAAACGGAAGTTACGCACTATATTGTATTCCCAGAACGTTAAAGATCTTCGCCTACTTGGCAAAAGTTAAGTATATCCAATGTACAAATTATTTTTAAATACCAAAAATTAACTGGGAATCAAAAACAAACATTTTGCAGGATATCATTATCACAAATTATTTGTTGCAGCCACGTTATCTGCTCAAACTATAAACAATGCTTAATGTATTTTTGGCGACCGTTGCAATTGCACGTGATATTTAACGAAGTTATGAACACTGGTGCATTCAAAATGTGATCCTATATTTCAAAGATCGGCCCGGGCTCATATTTTGCAGTTTAGAATTCAATTCAAGTTTGACATATCTTCAGACACGTAAGTTCACAGTATTTGAAAGCTGTAAAATGCTATACAATTTTCTTTTTTCAGCATTTGTGTTAGTGTACAAATAAAATATATCCGGTTTATACTACAGCTAAATTTACGGCACAAAATTTAACAGATGAAGTGACCAATGCCTAGTAATCCATCTATACAACAGTATGTACAATTTACCTTTTACTTAGGGAGAAGTAACCAGCTAATTTCATTGAATAATGCGATGCGGTATAAGTACGGTTATTTCACGGAGCAGCATATACGATTAAATTATGTAACTGATAGTCCAGCTGCCACAGTTCCAAAAGGTCAGTGTTTTTTACTTACAGCCTGGACTTATGAAATCTGCTTCTCATTTTGTGATGAAATGAAAACAAAGTTTGCAATATGAAACATTCAGAGCCACAGTTTTTATTTGTTTCAGCTTACGTCTGCTTCTTCCCGTCTCCTGGGAATTCAAAACAGAAGACTTTCACCCGAGACGCGCAATATATTTCGGAATCTTTACGAAATTCATTCGAGGTCGAAAGCACACTTGATCGAACTCTTGTCCGCGCAGTTGGTGGTTCTCTGGACCGCAGCATCGCGTGGTATGAATCCTCGGCGCGTTCTTTATGATTTCCCCTCCCCTCCTTGCTCTTCACCCCTACCCGTGCACTGGAAGTTATTTCACTCACGTACTTCAATTTCTTCTTTATTTGTGTTTTTTCTTCATGTTGCGGTTCCCCCCGCCTGTGTTCCCCCACAACGCAGCGAGTTTTCATTTAGCTTGTTCCGGGGAGCACACGAGTCCTTCTGTCCCCCTCCCCACGTCCCCCTTCCGTGTTCCACGTCTGACTTCCCCTGCGCTGCTCACAATCCAACCCGATTGCGAGGCGAACCCCTCTCTTCAACCCTCCACCCTCACCAACCTTTCTCCGTCAACTTCTGTCTTTTCTTCAAACTTTCATCGTGCGCTTTCTCTCGCCTGTCTCCCTCCCCTCTTCGTGAATTTCTCCCGCCCGCGTTCACTTCTACAACACCTAGTCGGTTATTCCCGGCTATTCCTTTTGTCATTTCTTCCAACAACTTCACCGCGACCATCTCAACTTGGCACTCGTCGCCCTTTGCACAAGTGCAGCCCCACTCTCGTTCACAATGGGCGGGTGACTTAATAATTCAGGGATGGACTACCCATTTCTAAATTACTTTACGCCGGCCTGGAGCGGTTTTACTTGCAAAACTCCTCAAAACTTCTGAAACTGAAAACTAATTACATTAACACCTGTGGGAACGTGCATATAGAAACCCCGTTTTAAAATTCAGTATCGGTGCTCTCGAAAACGCTGAATTTTAAGCCATAAAAATAACACTGCCTTTGGTTGTCTAGATATGACTCCACCTCACGCATGGTCGTCTTCTAAACTAACGGTTACAGGCCCTTCTCTCTGTGCGTGTGTTAGTTTTAGTGTAGACCCGCCCATTACTTACATGGGAACAAGTCTTTCAACCAATACCAACCCGCACGCATGAAAATCCACTTATATGTTTTAAGCACTATTCTAACAAGGCGATTATCCTACAAATGTATATATAATTATTTTTTCATGAAAATCAGGTAAAAATATTATTTCTCACGAATTTAATATTGTGGCATGATGAAAGGGCCCATGAAGTTTTGGTGGTGTATCGTCACTTAATGTAGTTATCTCATGTTTTAATGTAATTCACTATCTCACCCATTGTCTCTCTGTGTTTGCAAGTATATGCGCGCGTGCGCACACATGTTAAAAAAATGTATCTATGCAGGCACATGCTCAATTCCAATAGTTTTGAACAAGACCACAGAGTATTAAGTGAGCAACGTGGTAACGGTGAGAATTTTCTCTGGTCATCTCTGCTTATTATTCGTGACGCCACTTCGCATACATGGGCTCGGAGTTCGTGAGTCTAGGCCATGGCGCCGACTTTATCAGAGATTAGGTAGCGTTTATCCTTCGACATCGCCCCTGGAAAAATAATTAAGATAAATAAGCAATGGTGGTCATAAACTGGAATTTTAACGTCGAGTCATTTACGCCTATACACTCTCGACTTATTTGAAGAACCAGGAATTATTAAGTAAAAACTGTATCAATTACATTATCGCTACAAACGATATATCTTATGAGAAACAGGGGCCACGGTGGCTAAGCTGTTAAACTGCTCGCCTCCCACCAAGGCGAAACGGGTTCAATCCCCGGCCGGGTCACTCCCGGATTTTCGCAAGTGGGAATCGCGCCGGACGATACCGCTGGTCGGAGGGTTTTCTCGGGGATCTCCCGTTTCCCCCGCCCCTTGATTCCGGCGCTGCTCCATACTCACCTCAATCACCCTCATCGGCTCTCAAGATGAGCAGGTGCAACCGAATCTAGTCTATATTTCTAATAATTCCACACTGCCGCTTCATTGACCAATTTCACTGTTCATATATGTTTACGTAAGGCGGAAAAATACACAACAGGCAGTTAGAAGAAAATGGCCAGGCCTTACAAAAGTGTAATGTCCACCAATCATAAAGTACAGTACACTGAGAGAGCAGCCAACAAAAGATTTGTTTGTATAGGGCCAAAAATATATTTAATTGCCCCGAACAAAATATTTTGCTAAATTAACTTTATGTATTGGTTTGACCACTCATTTGATTGCCTTCGTTCGAAAATACATCTCTAGGGTTTATTTACATCTTTTCTGGAAATTAGGATATATGCAGTGTTTGTTGATGAATTTATTGATGCATAATAATGGTATAAGCACCCTTATAAAATAAGTTCAATCAGAAACTAAAAAGTAAAACTCAAGAACTTGAAATGTTTATTTGTGCAAGTCGTCCAGTATTTGAAAGCTATATATTAAAAAAAGTTGCGATTCTCCCGGCAGTCACTTTAGCTGAGGTCGCTAGGACGTAGCACTCACGCGCAGCTGCTCTGGGTCAGAATCTCGGCCGGGTTTTCAACTATTTTTTGTATTAACCGGAACGGTTTAATTTACATGGAACCAAATACATATTTAGTTGCACCAACCAAATCTTTGTTTGGAACAACCAAATAAGAACAACAAGATAACTTGGTTTCAACGACAAAATATTTAATTGCCACTATACCAACAATTAATTCGATTACGACAAACAAACATTGTTTGATTTCAACAAAACCTTTTTAATCTGTGTATATTCTAAGGATCTTCACATTTTCTGAATAAAACCTTTGGAAAATCACTTCAAGTATAATATGTTCGGTTATTTCGTAAATAAATAATAAATTGCAAGAGCTTTATATTTCCTTGAATGTTAACGTTCCTTATTTTGATGGTTAAATTAAACTTTCAATTATATTTTGTCCGCAGATTATAATTTATAATATTTATTTCACAATTAGCATGGATTAAAAACAGGGAGAAAAGATGTATGATAATGACTAGTAAGAAATAGTTCTAATGTAAAATATTTATAAGTAGAGATTTTTTTATTTATTTTAATTTTCAGGAATGCCAACTTGGAAACGTTCAGAGCACAAATACAGGATGATGGTTCCTTCTTGATGTTTTCTTCTATTCTTGTTCAAGTTCTGTTTGCATGGTGCGGAAGGATTCGTTGCATGCAGCCCTAAAAAAGATTTATGGCAGGGCTTCGGGAATATTTGCAAGTATCCACGAATATACTATATTGTAAAATGGACGCCTGAGGGGCGTGTCCGAGTTCGTGAGGGATGGGGTCCTAATAAAAATAAAACAACTAAATTTGATTTTTAATTTATTCACACAGCTATTATTTACAACATTAAATTATCTGTCGCAACGATTACTCTTTTTAATTCACAGTAAGCACAATATTAAATGCCTATTTCAACTCTAATTAACGACCTTTTTTATGTCCGTTTATTTATTGTCAACTGATACTCATCATTAACAAAAGTTCAGTCTATCTGTTGCCATCATTTGTAATGTCTTTCACTCACGCATCCAGTCCAAGAGTCCAGCCTGCCAGTCGTAGTCTTCACTGCTTTGATGTTCGCTGTCGCAAATTTTCCTCCCGCTGGTCATTTCTCTCGCCACGCGCTTCTCTTGTCACTAGTAGTCTATTGCTGAAACTCATTCATCCAACAACTGCTGGCTCGGAAGCCCGACGCGCCTTTTTTATACCCGCTGGCCTTGACCTGGAAGGTTCGCTGCACCCCGAGTTTAGCTGACAGAAACGAGGTCAGTAATCCAGAGCTTTATTCAGATATCTCGAAGACACGGGACATCCAAGGTCGGGAGAGGTACGCGACCTGCTAGGCATAACAGGCGCGCTTTGTAAACATTCCTTTGAGAAAAGCCGCCGCGTCTCGGGTTGCAACTGATAGCGCGTGCCTTGCATGCTCAGAGCGGTCGTCTGTAACAATATCATTAGTAAAAGTACTATTTCCTTAAGTGTGTCGTCTTATACCAGCAGTTATAACGACATAGCTCACAGATGATACGAAACTTTTCAGAAAAAAAAGTTATTTTTCTCTTCCCACTTTTTATGTAACCTTCCGCCAATTTTACAAATTATAATACTGCCGTGGACACAGAAACTAGAAGTTAAGTGTCGATTAAATTACATTGCGAAGTTATTAGAAGTATAAAATATATGTCTACAGTGCAAATTCATACTGTAATAAAATATGTTTCAGAGGCCACCAATTTTGAATACATACTTTATTTTAAAACAAAAAAAACTGATTTTCATAATTCACTGCCAGTACTTATGAGACCAGTTTACGTCAAAATAGACGCGGTCATCAAATTGGCATAAATGAAGAAATATAGACTGATTGGAGGCACTATTAGGTATGATAGCTTAAATGATCCATTACTGGGCGCAGTGTGCGTAAAAAATATTGATAAGAACAATTATTATTCCAGAAGTAATGAAGAAAAATTAATTAATTTTGATATTTATCTGTTTATTTCTCTAAAACGCAGTAAAGAGATGAAAATAATTTGAAATTAGTTCTTTGAACCCAACATAACCAAACAAACTGAACCCTCTAAAAGAAGAGCAAACACTTAAAAGGGTATAGTTTGTACAAGTAAGCATTGTTAGGATACTCCTAGCATGATACCTGATCCAACACCGAAAATGTGAAGCAGAGTTAAATAGGCGTTACAGAGTTATTTTTCAAAGGTCTCTTTTAGATTTGTTCATTTAAAAGAGAGTGGGGAATAAATTTACATCGAACACTTTTGACTAAAGTAAAATAAACGACAATTCTAGGAATTTTTTTTTGCCAGATTTGTTATCAACGCTTATGCCAGAGTTATGTATGTCTTGGGCGTAATATACAGATTGTCCCTGACCTACCGTACCAGCGCATTTTCTCGAAAACAGCGCGTACGAGCTTTTACGGGCAAAATGCTTCGTAGGCAAGCCCCTTTAAGGACGGATTGAATGGTGAACCTACTGTGTCTAGAATCTGCGGTAAGGAAGAAGCGAAGGTGCGGTAGGTCTGGGACATTCTCTATAGCTCTGCAATGCGAAATACACAGCAAATGGCATAATAAACATGTCAATAGGAATACGTAAGTGTGATAAAATATTTGCTCACACATTTAGCAAATGCTGTAACCTAGGATTGACTTTAATTGGTTTTTCTACTTTGTCTCGTAGTAACCTGCAGACTTCAGACGAGGTGTTTATCGTTCATTTATGCTCTAATCTCTTAACCCCTAACCAGCTTTAACGGGTAGACAGCCACATCGTACCATTCACGGTGGCTTCACGATCAATTCCGTGTACGTAACAGATGCCTATTTACAACGTTTACATACGTGTATGGTTCATAGTGAATGTACTCATCTTATGCTCAATCAATCACACACGACTAGAAATTGAACTTGATTTCAGTAGAATAATTATTTATTAGCAAATAAGATACCATTTCATTTATATCCTTATTCTGCCAAGGTTTTTCAATAATGGAACATAAAACATGATAATAAAATACAAAATTAAAATGCGATTAATTGTTACATACAATTCGGACAGGTTTATTTTTAAATTAGCAAGGGGAAAAAAAACGTTAGTTTTCTTTTAGAAATAAGATATCCTATTAAATACAGTAAATTCCTTCTTATTGTTCTTTTCTCCTTCAATTATAATGGCTGATGGTTTTACGTTCACGGCGCAAAATGTAATCAAATATCGCATCTTCTACATGTCGAGGATGTTCCTACGCGGTAAGTACGCGATGACCATGAACCGTTTCTTAAAAATACCTCCTTTTATTCTAATACGTACACGTTCATCGCGTACATGTTATTCGTCGTAAACCGAGCTAAGGTTAGTTATACTCAGGTTAGGAACAAAACGAGTTTTCTCATGGTTGAGTTTGGCATAGGGAACATTTCCGCCGCTAGGTTCGCAGTGTTCCAAAAGTCAACTTTTAATTAAAATTTTAAGCGACGTGAATTATAAAAGATAAATATTTTACTTATTAACGAAGTTATCTTATTTTTGATTTATGATTATTGCGATTACCCTGTTCTTTAAGGTAGAAAATAGAGAAAATCTGGTACAAATGGCGACACTAGCGCTTACCTAGTGGCGAAGATTTTTGGTTGCAAAACTTTAAACATCGATCTTCCCAACTTCTAGTAAATGTAACCTTACTCGAGCTTCAGTAGGCACTCTTCAAACTGGAAATACGACTGTCTTTTCTTTTTGCCGCTCGTGAGTTTGCTGTTTCGGTTCCCTGGTCTGCTTCGCCTCTTCTCGACGTCGCCTTGTTTTTGTCGCCAGTTCCTGGGGCAGCTGTTTGCCGAAGGGCTGACGATGTGCACACCTCGCCCAATCACGGGGCGACACCCGACCGCCCCCCCCCCCTTGGTGTAGTGGAGGGGGGCTTTTCGCCCCAGGATTCGCTGTTGACAATTATTACAACAGTAAATTCCCTGTCTCCTCGAGGTCTGTTTTCTTCTCAGGTACCGAGTCACAATGACCTGATCAGGGCGTGTGGGGGGAGGGGGGTGCGAACAACGTCCGCACATTAAGACCATTTTGGAAACACTACCAGCAGAATAGTTTGCTTAGTGTGTAATGAAAGGGTGTTTATCATAATTTAATGCTAAGTCTACACTTTTCTGGAAGCCCATATAAAAAACACCCACAAGAAAGGAAAACAATAGTTAAAGCTTTTAGCAAACTGTATGTGCTGACGTGATGCCAGATCAATGCATTTCTGTCGATATATTTCTTTTCTTACGGCATTAATTTGTTCATTTTATTACGGCACAAGACGTCATGCTAAAAGAATGTGCATAAGCAAAGACAGTGCTTATTCACAAAAAATAATATAAGTTATTGTAACAGTATGTAAGATTTCCTGATACTAAAATGACATGAAATTTTTTTTTCTATTAGTAACAGTTAGCAGGGATGTGTTACTTGCAAAACAATGTCATAACCATCTATTTAGAAATAAGTTGCGAATACGATACCTAACAGCGCGGGGGAGCTAAGGGCAACCCAGGAAAGCGAATCAAAGGTTTCATCGCCTTTGTGAGCAAGAAAATGTACTGCAGGAACCAGTATCCAGAGTGGAGCCGGGAGAAACTGAATGTATTGCGGCCACTCACGAGAGAGTGGCGAGGCACCCATTAAACACGTACTGTGTTTAAGTGGCCGATGGGTAAACTAGCAAACGAATAGGTAAAACATAAAGCAAAACACAGCTTACCTTGCAGCAGTTCACCACACGCCGCTGGCCTGTGTTACCCCAATTACTGTGCTAAAGGTTGAGAATGAGTTATGCCTTGTCAGTTTCGTAACACTACACAACACGAAGTAAACACGATAATAACACGATTAAAATATTCTTACCGGAACGCATCAGAATTGTTGATGTGAAGGGAGAATTTGTAACGTTTACTTTTTATTTAAGGAAAACTTAAGATTTTCTAGTGTTCTACAGTTGGCAGAATCAACGTAGATGAGAACCAAATTTTTGCTGCGGGATCTTCGAGTGTTCTGGAGGGAAAATAATTACGTTTTTGCAATTAGTGAGAAAAGTCGATGGAAGAGAAAAATGTATTGAATATGTGATGGATTTATGTATCTGCCCGGCAATATTTTAATGGTATGGGATGTAAATATGTAACGTGGGCTAACAACAATGGATTACCATCAAAGAACAGTTACTACAAAGCGAAGAAAAACGATCACATTTCCAAAGAATATTTTTTCGCCGTTATTCCTGGTTCTTGGGATGCGAGTGAGTGAATGAAGAGATTTGAGCGGCTCTTAACAGCGAGGTCTTGAGAGCTGATGTGGGGGATTGAGGTGAGAATGGAGAAGCGCCTTAATGAAAGGGTGGGGGAAATGGGAGATCCCCGAGAAAACCCGTTGACCAGCGGCATCGTCCGGCACGATTCCCACGTGCGAAAATCCGGGAGTACCCTGGCCGGGGATTTAACCCGGTTCGCCTTGGTGAGAGGCGAGCAGGTTAAACGCTCAGCCACCACGGCCCCTCTTGGGAAATAGAAAACTTTCGAAACGAGCCCTTCAAACAATCTTAATCCGTTGCTGCATAAATACTGGCTGGTGTCCATTCGGTAAATCTGATGACAAACAAGGGTGATAAAATCAACTTAAAAAAGAAACTGGATTTAAATTAGCGTGAACTAAATAGTTTTCTTACTTTATCACGGACATTTGATTAAGAATTGTCGCTTAAGTGACATATAGGCCCTACACGTTTCTAACATGTTCAGAGAGTAATTTGACAGGCACATCGACATAGCATACCAGGCCAGTTGATCTTTTAATAATGGTGGCAGATGGAAGAACAAGATAAGTGTTGATATACCTTAAGATTTTATTTTAGGTGCCAGCTCTGGATTGCATGAATAAATGATCGATTGACGTAATGCTTAAAACACATAAACGCAAGAGTTCAGCAAGTCGTTTCCTTTCAAAACGACTTGTCTTTGCATTCCAGCTTAGTTTATGGCCTTTAGATAGCTATTTTCTCCCCTGAAGTATGCCAGTTGCTTTAACTGNCTAACATGTTCAGAGAGTAATTTGACAGGCACATCAACATAACATACCAGGCCCGTTGATCTTTTAATAATGGTGGCAGATGGAAGAACAAGATAAGTTTTGATATACCTTAAGATTTTATTTTAGGTGCCAGCTCTGGATTGCATGAATAAATGATGTATTGACGTAATACTTAAAACACATAAACACAAGAGTTCAGCAAGTCGTTGCCTTTCAAAAAGACCTGTCTTTGCATTCCAGCTTAGTTTATGGCCTTTAGATAGCTATTTTCTCCCCTGAAGTATGCCAGTTGCTTTAACTGCCAAGTTTGCCTATTATGTTTGAGTTATTGATTGAATACGAGAAAAAAAAACGTGAAAGTGTGTGTGGTTTAATGTNTGCCAAGTTTGGCTATTATGTTTGAGTTATTGATTGAATACGAGAAAAAAAAACGTGAAAGTGTGTGTGGTTTAATGTTGTTATATTATAGCAGTGATGTTTTATTACCAACCTGCATTTATTCAGTCACGCAATCGATTTAAGCGTTGTAAGCGTTGTTTTATTTTTACGACCTAGAAAAGAAGGAGTGTGCATGTAAGGAAGCGGTGTACGTCTCGCCTGCGTGATTCAATTTGCGAAAGGAAGTAGGGGCGAGGGTTGTTTTCGAGTGCATCAGTGATTGGAATTGAACACGCTCGGTTGAGATTGGTTCTCGTCGGGCCCGTGGACCCCCAGCATATTCCATTTCCCCCTCTGCCTCCACTTCTTCCCGGCGACCAGATGAGACCGCGTGCTGTACGTCGAAGGAATAGAAATAAGGCCTCGTCGTGGGATTTCCTGGTCACTGCTGCCGGGCCATCGCTGGGTTTTCTATCGCAGATTTGTCTCTTTCTCTCTTTCCCCGCCATTTCTCCCTGTCCTTGAAAAGGACCAATGGCGTCATTATGGCCTGTCTTGTCGCCCCATTTCCGAGCGCAATCCAGTTTGCCCACGGGGGAGCGTTCTTAGAACAAGTCACGGAATTTCCTCGTATTTCATCCATCGAATCCTCAGGTCTTCTGGAGTCTCGAATTCTTGTTCTGCCTGCAATAATTTTTTTTCTTTCACTGCTGGTACCGAGATTCCGCCGGGTTTCACGGGATGTGAACAACCGTGCGAATTGGTGGTTTCGTGTTGAACTGACCATTTTTTTAAAACTTTGTTTAGCAAATTCTATCACGCGTTGTGCTTCATTCAACTGCACATTAAAAATTTCGAACTCTACTATGAAACTGATGGCTTGTATGGATGTTTCGAAGCACACTTTGAAATTGTAAGAAAGGTAAAATGTATTTTCTATTGCAAATTACGATAATCTTAACATAATTGTGCGTAACCACTTTATGAATTATACGATTNCGAGATTCCGCCGGGTTTCACGGGATGTGAACAACCGTGCGAATTGGTGGTTTCGTGTTGAACTGACCATTTTTTAAAAACTTTGTTTAGCAAATTCTATCACGCGTTGTGCTTCATTCAACTGCACATTAAAAATTTCGAACTTTACTATGAAACTGATGGCTTGTATGGATGTTTCGAAGCACACTTTTAAATTGTAAGAAACGTAAAATGTATTTTCTATTGCAAATTACGATAATCTTAACATAATTGTGCGTAACCACTTTATGAATTATACGATTAATAGCTCAAGGATTAGTAGTGACATTTTCAAAATTGCTCATCTTCGGAGCTTGAGGCCGCAGTTCCATGGTGCACAGAACTACTTCACTACAAACGTGTTCAGCTCTATACATGGCTACACTGACTCCGAACGTGTTCCAATCGCAATCACTTCTTGTTCAAAGTAAATTACTTCTATAGGTACATCAGACCGACTTGTCTTCTGTGTTGTGCTCCGATCTGCTGCCATGAATTACGTGAACAGTTTTATCAAGACGGCTGAAAATGAAGGAATTTTCTGCATTCGTTGAAATAAATAAAAAGCTACATTAATTTTTTGAACCTTTACATTAATAAATGTTATGGGCACCTCTTTAGAATGAGCGACTGTAAATTGACAAAGACAATCTCAAATTGCATCACCAAACTAAAGATGATCACGCAATGGGTGGAAGAAACAAGAAAAGACATGAAAGAAGTTGGAGTCAATCCTAAAGAGATCTGGGATAAGGAAATGTTTAGAAGGAAAATTGACGAATTTAAGGGGTTCAAGGAAAAACCAAATAAACAGGCCAAAAACACCTGGTCAGATGTAATAATAACGAACCTCAGAGAAAGAATGAAGACATTTTGGGAGGAAAAGAAAAGACTAACTTGCAAAACAATTGTTTCGCGCGGTCCACAGTAGGCCAACTCTATAAGAGACGAAGAATAAATGTCGGAAGTGATTACAAATTATTACGGGAGCGTGTTTCTAAGATTAGGTCCTCATTTAGTTTGCATTCGGTTACAGAGGTCTAACTCAACGAACATGTCCACTTTGGTAACGATTTAATTAAACGTGTAGGAATACGGTTTTGCAGTAACATATATTTACATTAACAAATACAGTCTTCCGTGTGACCGCGCCTTGAATAAGAAATAAATAAAAAAAATTAAAATGTCGAAAGAAACGAGAGTTTTAAAATGGTGACACACCGCCGTGTCTGATGGTGATCGTCTGAATCGCCTCGCACAACCCTCAGTACGAACTGACATCTAGTGTGGTTACTTCGATACGATATTTTACAGACATGGAAGCCGCATGGTTAATAAATGTTCGGTGTAAAAAAAGTCTATAATATAATATGGCGGTTGGATCTGAGCTTGTATGTTGACTCTTATTATTTTTATAATTGAACTATATAGCTCTTCAAAAGAATAGTGAATTNTCTTATTATTTTTATAATTGAACTATATAGCTCTTCAAAAGAATAGTGAATTAATGATTCGTTTGTTATTTTATTTTCATCAGTGATGTTTAAAATTGTTATTTGTGTTGAATGCAAGGATCGGGATACGAGAGCTTGTAAGTTATTCAATATTTATTATTGCGGCTAATTTATCCAGAAGCAAGTTTCTCAAACAAACTGAATTTCTACAAAATCCTTTTTAATATTTACTAACTTCTAATATTGGTTCCAGCTTTCTTATTCCTACTCGTGCATAGTTTTCGAAGAACCTGGAGTTAAGTCGTGAACTGGAAAAGCTTTCGTAATCAAGTATTGTACCGTCATAGAATAGGTATATTATATCCTAGCAAGGATCCCCCTACACCCACCCCAAACGCAATTTTTATTTCAAAAGTAGTCAGTTGACCGGGCGCGGAGACATAGTCGGTTGTTCCGCCGACTCGCCGCGTACAACAGCAGCAGTAGCGCAGTCAGAAGAGGGAAACACTTTCCCTCGGCATCAAAATCACTGCTTCGTCGTAGTCGTCGTCTTCTAACGCGCGAGGGACCTTAAGTTATGTGCCCGCCGTAAATATCCGGGCGATCAAGCTAAACGGGCCGACCCTCCCGAAGACGGAAATGGCGGGTGGAGGGAGGTGAAGTAAAAAAAAACGCCAGCCCTCGTGCCATTCCTTTAAAACTGAAACTTTTCTCCACCGCCCTGGTAGTTGAAGGGGGTGGGGGGCTTTTTAAGACGTTCGGCCCCACCCTCACTGTGCTGCTCATAATGCCCCTCAAAGTTTTTCCCCCCTTCACTGCTCGTGTTTATTTGCAACCTTTCCCNAACGTTTTCACGACGTCTTTACAATCTATGATCATATTTAAATATATAAATAATTCATTTTTCCCACAGGCTTTTTTACTTTTGCCTTCGTTTTGTTTGCTTTTTATGATCCGATTCCAGTAATCGTTTTTTAGGTGTACTTAGAGATATACAGTTATCTGCGTCCATAAATGAAGAATTATCACACACAATTTATACGTACAATACTTAACACCAAGCAAAAACGGAAAACAATAATTTGAACTTCGAAATTTTCCAAAACCAACAGCAACACAAGTTACACACACAAGTGGACAAGTTGACATGATAATGTTATTTGACATTGACATTTTAGGTTACGTTCAAAAGCGACAGTGCTGCTTTGCATTTAATTTTATCGACGCGATGCGTTCTGTTCCACGCAATATTCGCTTTACCTTTTTATTTTTTTTCGTAAAGAATTAAATAAAACCTTCAAACGTCGAAATAGGTAAAATAAAGTATTTTCACGTACTTTATTGTCCTCATAAAGTATAAAGTACGTTTAACCGAAATAGAGTACAATACTTTATTATAAAGTACGGGTGGCAACCCTAGTAAGGGGTGAAGAAGAGGGGTGGGGAGGGAGAGAGAAAGGGCAAACGACCATATTTTTCCGGCAGAGAGCGACATAGACACCTTTCTCTACAGACATTACCAGAACATGAAAAATCGTACGCGCACATAAAAAAAAAGGAAAGAAAAAAAGAAACACGACATTTATGACGAGACCAAAATTACCATGTGTGTGCGCGGTAAATTTTGTATTTTTACAAACGATAACTTGAAAAATAATTACCAAAACTAACTTTTAGCTACTACAAAAATTTTCTGCATGTTTAAAATTATTTTAAATTTAAAGCATGTAGAAAAAATTCTTATTAGAAATTTTTAAGTATTTCATATACTTAATACTATGAAAGTCTACGTTCTGTTTCAGCACATTTATTTATACGTTGACAACAACCATGTACCAACATTTCCGAATAATTGAAATTGTAAAAAAAGGCAATAATTTTCAGGAAAATCATAGCCAGTAAGCATTTACTAACCACTGATTGCCATGATATCTGCTGCTAAGTGAATCTTAGTGACAACACAAAAATTGTATAATTACGTACGCGAGTAATACATTAAGGCTCTGTTTCACCCGACACGTCGAAGTTTCCATTTGTTTGCTATATCTTTCTTTCTAATGGAATAGCTGAATATTTCTTATTATATTATGTTTACGCTTTACAAAAACCTTGAAATAAAGTCGCATAATCTTATCCACGCGTAATCTGGTGGTTGTGACACGGCAAGAATGTCCTAGTAAAAAAACTTTAAAACAGTTAAGAATTTATGTTGGTTCTACACTATAACGTATATTGCCAGAAAGGTATGGTCGAAGTTGCAAAACAAGTGCCGTTAAATAACTTAAATGAGTTAGAAACCAACAACTCAACATGTCGTATGAGGCCAAGCTTTAAGCAAGTGAACAAATACGCGAGATTTGAATTTGCAGCTTATTTGTGAACAGGAACGACTGAAGGGTTGCAGTTAGACTAATGCTGCTCCTACAGTGCCGATCACATTGGACCTATGTAATTCACTAATAATCCCGTTATATGGTTTTGGTGTACACTGAGATATAAGATGGAGCCAACGACCTCAACAGTCTGGCACACTACGGCTTCATCAAAATCCAATATTCCAGGCCCAAACTCTTGCTAAGCCGAGGACGGCTCTGCCACTTTAAGGCTGAGTTTAGATTTATTTGTATAATTTGGTGTATGCCAAAACACACCTTGGTTACGTTTTCAAATATAAATTAAGTATTACTGTAGTATTAACATGGTTACAAATTCAAAATTGAGTTATTTACAACCAGTGGGTACAGGAGTTGTATCCAGTAAAATCAATCACTGATTATCACTCAAAAGACAATGTTATAGGATATGCCGAACTATTATACGCTGAAGTTTGTGGAAAATGCAACACCAAGAAGGATACATGTGATTGAAATGAACTTTATACCAGTTGTATATGACAATAGACAATTGATTAGGATTACATAACTGTAAATGTTCTATGTCCTTGAGAATTCAGTATGGTGTGAAGCCCCCATGTGCTGCAATCAGAGCCCCTAAACGCCGTGGCATGGAATCAAAGAGGACCTGGATACGTTCCTGGGGAATCTTCCTCCACGCGGTTTGTATGCGAGTCTACAAAGCATCAACAGTGGTAGCTGGAGGACCGTGGCGCCAAGGAAGCAGTGGTGCCCGTCATTCATTGAAGAAGGCTTGCACATTTCTCACCGCATGTGGCCGGGCATGTCCTACTGAAATATGGCATGGGGATTTGCCTGAAGGAGGGGTAGTACCTCAGGCTCAAAAATCTCCCTGGTGTAGCGGTTGCTGTTCAGATTGCCCTCAATACGTAGAAGTCGAGATCGCATGTTGTATCCAATGGCGCCCACACTTGGCGTCTGTCCGCTACGCCGCTCCACAATGCAGGCTGCCAGATTGCGGTCACCACGGTAGAGTCTAACGCGTATGCGTCCATCACTTTAGGACAGGTTGAAGCGGGACTCGTCCGAAAACACAACATTTTGCCACTCAGCACGCCAGCGACGGCGTTCACGTGCTCATTGCCGTCCGAGGCGTTTGTAGTTTCTGGACAATGGAAGCCGACGCAATGGCATGCGTGCCACCAGTCCAGTCCACAGCAGACGGCGTCGAACCGTCGACGCAGACAGATCCACACCCGTTGCAATGCTTCGGTGTCGAGCCAACACTGTGGACGAGGCTGTACGGTCCGTTACGGCCATGCGAACAAGATGGCGGTCGTCCCATGCTCTGATCGCATTGTGTGGTCCAGTACCTGCTCGTCGCTGCGTACGACGCTTTTCTATCCACTGNGGGGGTGCGGGAAGGAAAGGGCGAACTGCTTAAGGGAGAAGCAGAGCGAAGGGCGCCCTTAATTAAAAACGATACGCAATAATCAATTAAAATATTATCTCTCTCTGAAGAAATTTCGCGAATCGGCGGTTCAAATTCTCTCGGAGAGATATTTTTTTTTTAAATCTCGCCCGGGTATTGGCGTCGAAGACTTCTTAGCTGGTTGGTAAGGGGGTGGTGAAGAGGTGTGGGGAGGGAGAGAGAAAGGGCAAACGACCATATTTTCCCGGCAGAGAGCGACATAGACACCTTTCTCTACAGACATTACCAAAACATAAAAAGTCGTATGCGCACATAAAAAAAAGGAAAGAAAAAAAGAAACACGACATTTATGACGAGACCAAAATTACCATGTGTGTGCGCGGTAAATTTTGTATTTTTACAAACGATAACTTGAAAAATAATTACCAAGACTAACTTTTAGCTACTACAAAAATTTTCTGCATGTTTAAAATTTGTTTAAATTAAAATTTAAAACATGTAGAAAAAATTATTATCAGAAATTTTTAAGTATTTCATATACTTAATACTATTAAAGTCTACGTTCTGTTTCAGCACATTTCTTTATACGTTGACAACAACCATGTATCAACATTTCCGAATAATTGAAATTGTAAAAAAAGGCAATAATTTTCAGGAAAACCATAGCCAGTAAGCATTTACTAACCAATACTGATTGACATGATATCTGCTGCTAAGTGAATCGTAGTGACAACACAAAAATTGTATAATTACTTACGTTAGTAATACATTAAGGCTCTGTTTCACCCGACACGTTGAAGTTTCCATTTGTTTCCTATATCTTTCTTTCTAATGGAATAGCTGAATATTTCTTATTATATTATGTTTACGCTTTACAAAAACCTTGAAATAAAGTCGCATAATCTTATCCACGCGTAATCTGGTGGTTGTGACACGGCAAGAATGTCCTAGTAAAAAAACTCCAAAACAGTTAAGAATTTATGTTGGTTCTACACTATAACGTATATTGCCAGAAAGGTATGGTCGAAGTTGCAAAACAAGTGCCGTTAAATAACATAAATTAGTTAGAAACCAACAACTCAACATGGCGTATGAGGCCAAGCTTTAAGCAAGTGAACAAATACGCGAGATTTGAATTTGCAGCTTATTTGTGAACAGGAACGACCAAAGGGCTGCAGTTAGACTAATGCTGCTGCTACAGCGCCGATCACATTGGACCTATGTAATTCATTAATACTCCCGTTATATGGTTTTGGTGTACACTGAGATATAAAATGGAGCCAACGACCTCAACAGTCTGAGACACAACGGCTTCATCAAAATCCAATATTCCAGGCCCAAACTCTTGCTAAGCCAAGGACGGCTCTGCCGCTTTAAGTCTGAGTTTAGATTTATTTGTATATTTCGTGTATGCCAAAACACACATTGGTTACGTTTTCAAATATAAATTGAGTATTACTGTAGTATTAACATGGTTACAAATTCAAAATTGAGTTATTTACAACCAGTGGGTACAGGAGTTGTAACCAGTAAAATCAATCACTGATTATCACTCAAAAGCAAACTATTATACACTGAAGTTTGGGAAAATGCAACACCAAGAAGGATACATGTGATTGAAATGAACTTTATACCTCATGTATATGACAATACACAATTGATTAGGATTACAGAACTGTACATGCTCTCTGTTCTTGAGAATTCAGTATGGTGTGAAGCCCCCACGTGCTGCAATCAGACACCCTAAACGCCGTGGAATGGAATCAAAGAGGACCTGGATATGTTCTTGGGGAATCTTCCTCCACACGGTTTGTATGAGGGTCCACAAATAATGAACATGTGGCCGGGTATGTCCTACTGAAATATGGCATGGGGATTTGCCTGAAGGAGGGGTAGTACCCCAGGCTCAAAAATCTCCCTGATGTAGCGGTTGCTGTTCAGATTGCCCTCAATATGTAGGAGTCGAGAACGCATGTTGTATCCAATGGCGCCCCACACCATCACACTTGGCGTTTGTCCGCTATGCCGCTCCACAATGCAGGCTGCCAGATTGCGGTCACCACGGTAGCGTCTAACACGTATGACTCCATCGCTGTAGGACAGGTTGAAGCGGGACTCGTCCGAAAACACTACATTTTGCCACTCAGCACGCCAGCGACGGCGTTCACGTGCCCATTGCAGTCCAAGGCGTTTGTGGTTTCTGGACAATGGAAGCCGACGCAATGGCATGCGTGCCACCTGTCCAGTCCACAGCAGACGGCGTCGAACCGTCGACGCAGACAGGTCCACACCCGTTGCAATGCTTTAGTGTCGAGCCAACACTGTGGACGAGGCTGTACGGTCCGTTACGGCCATGCGAACAAGATGGCGGTCGTCCCATGCTCTGATCGCATTGTGTGGTCCAGTACCTGCTCGTCGCTGCGTACGACGCTTTTCTATCCACTGGTGATACACACGCATCACTGTCGTAGCAGCATGTCCTGTATGAGCCGAAATGTCACGGTATGAAAAATCCGATTCCCGGAGTCCGATCATTCTGCCTCGTTAGAACTCACTAACATGCTGATATGGCGCCCTTTGACGTCGACGAGGCATACTGACACTTGCTTTCACTTCGTTTGACGGCTCTTCGCTGAGCTTGGCGTAACGCGAACCTTTCCGGTCACACAGGAGAGGGCGCTGCTGGGCATACATGTATACCATCTCTCTGCAATCGTAATCACTTTTTGCCGGTACACTGATCTACACACTCTCCGAATTTGGATTAATTCTGGTCATTCTTAGTGGGTGTTGCAATTTACACAAACAGTGTATTAGCTTATAACGTTAAACCGTAACTAAGTCTTTTGGCATACAGTAGGAACGTTAAGAAATCAAACATTAGTAAAATAAGTAATGAGTGTTTCCTCCCATGCATGTTATTCCCCAAAGAGAGCGCGCCAGCTTAATTGGCGGGTAGCGGCTGGTAAGTGGAGAGGAATATTCCAATAATTCGAGCTGCAAGCCATTGCACAAGCAAATAAATGAAAACATCAGGCATAACCATTTGGCTCTCGTAGTATCACTCCTGCTCCAAATTGGGATTATTTAGCCATGCCAGCGGTGTGTGGTGAACTGTTGCATGGCTAACTGTGTTATGCTCTGGACCATACTTAATCGTTTGCTAGTTTATACGACAAACGTAGTAGGGCAGTTGACGTCACAGCACGCGTGTATTGGATGCCTTACCGCTCTCTCGTGAGTGGCCGCAGTATATTTATTTCTCCCGGCCCCACTCTGGTTATGGTCCATGCTGCGTGCGCCGAGTGTGTACAGTACTGAGCAAGCACCAGCAAACCTCGCAACACTTCACCACACGCCGCTGAGATATGCCTGTGTCATTTCTCGCTCGCCAATCTAGTTGGCGGGCGCTGTACTTGGTTGCCAACACAAACATTCTGCAGACAGAACCCACGCGGCTGCAAACTAACAGCGTTCCCAAGTAGGATAGGGTGGTGGGGGGTACGGCCATTGGCGCCACCTGTCGCCCGCCCGCAGAGTGCCAATTCACGGGCCGCAGCGGCGAGCACGTGTCACATGTTGCTACCCCTCGCTCGACCTACAGCCTCGCAACGTGTAGCACGTCCCGAGGTGTCGCCCGGGCGGGTAATGGGCTAGAGCGACTTTTGCCCGCGGGCCGTCTTTGGATTGCGCGGTAATGCGAACATTCCTCCACCCGCCAATTCCTCCTTGAGCACAGCCACCCTCCTCGCCCCTGCAGCGTCTATTAGGGGTCGACAAACTACAGCTCGTGCTGCCACACTACACCCCTTAACATTTTGCATGTCGGAGAAATATATACTCCAAGCAGTGTATAAATTCATGATAAATTACAGAGCTTCCCTTCGGCCCTAAATTTTCCCTATCAGTCCGATCTATTGGTTTAAAAACTGACAGTCTTTGTATAAAAATTATGTAAGGAAAATGTGCTAAAATATTATCATACTATTTATTTTCTCTATGAGCCACTTAATATACGTAACAAAAAATTACTAAAATTGCTTAAGTGGGAATGTGTACAGAGTACCATCGCCAGAAAAAAACTCGCAAAATAAAAATAAATAAATATCAAATCAATATGCGTAAATAGCTTAAAATACATTAAAGTGTTTACATTTTTGAAAACAATGTTACCTAATTTAGTATAACTTACGTCAAACCATGACTTAAAAAATGTTGTTTTCACCACTTTTCTACATAGATATTTCTGTGTACTGTTACACAACACAAAAGATATTCGAAAGCTTTTTGTGCTTAAAAATAATCGTGTTGCACAAAAATAAAGGAAAAGCATTTTCTAGTTGGAATACACTTAAGTTTTGTGTGAATCCAATATAGAGCAACACAAAACCTTACGTGTTTACTTTTTCTTCTTGATTCCTGAGTATGGTAACGTGTTTATCAGAAGTTGTGAATACCAAATACATAACGTTGCAACATGTGTTTTCATACTGTTTGTGCTAAGGCTTGATAGCGAAACATAGAAATATTCTGCTTTCAAGATGATATTGATACGTATTTTGCCATACAATGACTGAAATTCGGGATTGTCATGTAAGTGCTTCCTTAATGTGACAAGGGGCATGGAATGCGATATTGGACAAAGGAGAACACTGCAGCGGAGGGAAGACGGGCAATGTGAGTGCAAGTCTGATATCTATACATTACATTATATTCAGATACCAACGTAATTCTGGAAATTTCTTTCCTAATCATTAACTGTACTGAGTAACGAGTACGTACAGATGCACAACAAAAATAGAACAAACCAACCTAAGAAGAAATGCAATCGCATCCACATGCATAGTACACAAGAGCACAGTTATGGTTGAAACGCTTCACATTAGGTCTTTTTTCACAGCATGTGCTCGATGTGTTTACCATCGACAGCAATACACATCTGTAAACGCACATGCAGCGAGCGACGAGCGGCCTGAAGTATTTCTGTTGTAATGCTTCTGCAAGCTGCCACGATGTGTTCCTGCATGTCTTCTGGCGTCATAGGACCGTGTTGTACACTATATATTTCAATGTTCCCCACAGGAAAAAAACGAGAGGTGTAAGGTCGGGGCAGCGAGCTGGACATCGTACAAGACCACCACGCCCTAACCACCGGTTTGGAAACGTTTCATAACACTTGCCTCACCACCAAAGAAAAATGCGCAGGACAATTATCAAGTTGAAACCACATATCACGACGTATGTCGACCGGTATGTCTTGATACCTGCCAAATGCTGAAGTTTGGAAGTAGGTATTGATTCTGCTCTGCGGCGTGAGGTGCCAGCACTTGATGCTAGCCCTCAGTGATAGGGCGTATAAATACGTCGACACTGTTGTCTCTAGGTCCAATTTACTAATAACATACACTGGCTTTGTGTGAGTTCACATAATCGAGTTTTATTGTTGCTTGAACAGGTTAACTGGTACATGAACTCAAGAGACAAACTCCCTCCCTTTTCCCATGTAGGCTACGTATGGTTTGACGCCGCGACTGGCGTCGTGGGGGGGGGGGGAAGATTCTTCGCACTTGGTGTAGAACTACTTATCTGACACTGCAGCGCTGAATTCCCTCGGCTGGCGGCTTGGAACTGCTCTCGAACTTGGTGGGCGTCTCGGCGCCTGGCTTCGAAGTTCCTTCTTCCCGGGTCCAACGCAGGACTCTGCGTTTGACGAAGTCTGACTGACTTTTCTCGGATGCTTCCCGCCGCACGTCCCGCTTGACGGCCTCCGACTGAGGTCGACGTCGTGATGCATTCTCGATCCTCGACTGACTCCGGCTGACTGACTGACTGCTCGATCCGCGACTGACTGATTCGACGTCTCTCCACTGACTGCCCCGTTGCTCCCCCCTTCGTGTGGTTTTGTAGCGTCCATCACCATATTCAACTTGCCCCGTCTCTGCTGCACGTGTCCGGGGTGCTTGTCGTCCCTCCGGGTCATAAAACACGTGGCCGCTGCTCGTGTGGTCCGCAGCCGGCCTGGCGTCGTCCCTTGGTTCTGGCCTGGAAGTTTATTGTCCCGTTCTGCACGCACGTCCGCTAAAAGCTCTCATGGTTTATTGCGGTATAAGCCCGGGACAGGCGCAGCTGGTGGTGGGATCTCGGTGTCCCTTGGGCAGCTGCAAAATGTAGCTGTGTCCACGCCCTGGTGCTTTCCGTTGTCTCCGGATGTCGTCTGCACGTGCAGGAACAGTTGCACATGCCGAAACCTTTGGTAGCGTGCCTTAGCAGCTGCGAGGCTCCTGGCATCCCCCTTCCAGCACNACCTTTGGTAGCGTGCCTTAGCAGCTGCGAGGCTCCTGGCATCCCCCTTCCAGCAGTCCACAAAACCCTTAATCCTTATTGCGGTCGTACGCCCGCGAGCTTCGCCAGAGCGTGTGTTCTGACGAATAAAATACAGGGATGCAGAATGCGTCAGTCTTCCACTAGTGCCAGTAAGGTCTCTCTGAGAAAATGGGCGTACGTACAGCCGGTCATTGTCCCTTTAATGAAGTATGGCCCTATACAGTGGTCTCCAAAGATTCCACCCCACAAGTTCACTTTGCACTGTCGCTGGTGCTCCACATGCTGGAACCAACGCGGATTCTCCATCGCCCAGTAGTGCATATTTGGTAAATTTACGCGTCCATGGGTTGAAGGTCGCTTCATTGGTAAATAGTATGTTCTTCAGAAAATTGCTCTCATCCCTTACATACATCAGAACAAACCTACAAAACTGAACACGCTACTGGAAATAACCTTTATGTATTGCCTGATGAAGAACCACGTGATATGGATGGAATTTCCGTTGGCGCAGTATCCGTAACACACTTGTTTTACTTATTCCTACGAACCCGGCAAGTTCTTGCATATCCATGTGGGGGTGTGCATGGACACGTGCCAACACATCGTGTTGATGCGTCTCGCCCGTAGCAGTCTTTCGTCGCACTCGTGTTGTGGAATTCCAATCACCTCGTGACAGGAGACGTGTGAAAATTCTTAGAATCGTTGGCTGTGAGATGGGCGTCCAATTAGGATACATTCCAGAATACATTTGGACGGCATGCTTGACATTTCTGCCACACTCACCGTTAATAAGTAGAGCGTCCAGTTTTTCCTCATTCGTGAACTTCATTTGTAAATATGGCAACACACTGCAGTACCCCTTACAATAACTGATTACGGGGACTGGCACTGCGCTGCTATTAGGAAGCGGTCCCGCCAGGATGAGTCACGGCGCGTGTTGCTTGCTTAACAGATGTGAGTACAGGTTTACTGCCCCATGTTACCGGCCCACCTAACTAAATCATTTTTGCACATTATTTCTTGGCATTTCTATGTTACTTTACATTGCATATGCTATGTCACTGAATTCCTCTTTGCGCCTATTTTCAGATGCAGTTGAAATAAATGTATGTTCCCAGAGGAAAAATCATATGCGATGTAATTATTTCTGTTCATACGCGTGTTACTAATAGTCACTTTGCGGAAAATTAACTTGCCCCCGTACGTAATTTCATTCAGCAAAAACTGCATTTCGTGATCTGCAACCGTTCCGGAAATCTTGGGGGTGTTCACGTTAGGAGGACCCACCTGTATACAGGCGAACATGCTCGTGATTCTATCTGTCTCAGATAATCCGACAGCAAGATTTTCATACAATATCCCAAATTCAGCCATTAATGTTGGTTCCACTTTAGTTTTCACGTCATCTTGATAACGCAAATGTTCACTTGCAAGTTCTTGCGACCAGCAAGATAACATTTCAACCGTGAACATATGCCCGGTGTTGCTGAAAATGATCGTGCCCATTGAGCAATATACAAAACTGTAAACAAGTGATTTATAAGTTGGTTTATTTAACGAAATTATATAAATGCCGAGTTGAGGTGTTTATAGAAACAATAATGTATTGTTTGAGGGAGGCTTCTACATGCGATTGCATGTAACTATAAATTACCTCACTGAATTAAAAAAAATTGACTCACAGGTTTTAAATACGCGAGCCTTCCTAGAAACTGAAAAATATTTAATTAGGCATGAATTGTAAGAGGAAACCTTAGATTTTACACTTGAAAAAAAGTTTTTTTGTTTTCGCAACTGTATATTTCCAGTTACGAAACGAAACATATAATTGACACAAATTATTGTTTTTCTTTCATGTGTCAATTTTTTTTTTCAGCACGTGGTTTGTAAAAACGATAATTGCAACATCTTCAACAATTCTTCTGAATCCTTGACGACTATTTACTAACGAGATGTTTACTCACAAATCAAAGGGCAAAAATTGTAAATGTAACAATTCGACGAATTTACACATGCAAAAGTGAAAACAAATTGTAGAAAGTTAGTATTTGGAAGTGAAAGCTTATTATTGCCTAACAAACGAAAATATCCAGTTTTGTTATGACAATTCTAGCAAAGGATTTTTATGGCAATGGTTATGAGTATGGATATGGTATTCGTTATTTTATTTGTAACATGGCCTTTAACTGGAGGACGCCGAAATAGTCTTAACAAATTTATAGTATAGCAAGAAATAGCGAAATTGGAATGATTACATATGCCGTTGCGGTTAACTGACCACTTTTGAAAACTGCGCTTATGATCTGCTTTCCTACCAATTTTATACTCTTTCCGTAAAATGTTGCCAACACTAACACAGCCATGGACACAATACAATGACTTTATTTACGCATCGATAGAGAGAAAATATAAGATTTCCCGGGACGTACATGTTACAAAATATATTTATAGTTACTTATACGTAAATTAAAACAACTAAACTAAAATAAAGCCAGTTTCTACAAATTTAAACTTCACACTTATAATAAATACTATGTTTAAAGAAGGAACTACTTTTCTTAAATCACTGCCAACTTTACTGGGAGCAAGTCGTTCAAAGTGCCCGCTACAATACATGCAGCTGAAGACAGATATTATCTTTTACAAATGTTCATTCCAAAATGCCCCGTTAACCCTTTTGTCCCTGATCGAGGACGTGTTGCACTTGAAGGATATTTATGGTTTGCACTGTACACAACAAGGAATCAGTGTAGTGTGTTTCGAGTGTCTTCCCTGTGAGTCATCTGATTTGTTGGCAGTTTCTGCACATATAGTTGGTGAATGGTTAATGCTGACGTCAACGAACACGTAGGAAGTTGTTCACTGGTTTCGGGAAGCACGCTCGACGTAAGTACAGCACACATTAAAAAAAATTAAACTATTGCAACTCTTGAGATTACACTGAACTGGTTAACCGTTAATAATTTCTACAGTGCCACTTGATAGACACGTGCGAATAATTGCCGTCAGATCCATGGCAATGTTTACTAATGCACGTCGCGCAAGGATACTCGATACACAAGGAAGCCAGGAAAAATCTTTCAGGGGTGTACGTATAACCGTAAATTGTTGTTCAAGAGTAATTAAATGTTGAACTGTGTACAAATAGTCGGTATGTAGTTATCATGTAATTTTGAACTTCAGTATTCTTATCCGTATATTTATTAGTGCAAAATTTTATGACAGTTTTAATTCCTTTTCTCTCTATACCCTCTCAGTGGGAGTGCATAACGAAAATCTTGATTTTTCATTGTTAACCATTTCAGATCCACATTGGTACAAGCTACATCTTAAATACTGGTCGAAACTGTGCGTACGTATTCAGGGCATGTAGAGGAGGCATGCATGCCAATGAGCAAAAGTCCGAAAATGCTTCTGTTTATTGTTAGAGCCATTACCTTGAAAAATGAGACACACTGGATCCCTGTTACGTGAAATGCCATATCCGCGATCGTATGCACGGTACAATTCATACGTACGTAGCTGGAGTGGATGCGAGATGTGTCCGTAGCTCACGGTGGACATTTCGAGCACATGTTATGAGACACTTACCTCTGATGTCTGCTTTTTCCTGTGCTATGTTTACATACGTTTAGTAATATTTGCTATGTTTGTGCGTTTTCCACTGTTATAGTGTTAACGGTTCTGGTATGGTTTGCTGTATACTTTGCTGGCATGGCATTCCACGTAACAGGGATCCAGCATCTCTCATTGTACACAGTAACAGCTCTAGCAATAAACAGAAACATTTCCGGACATATGTTCATTGTCATTTCTGCCTCCTCTACATATGCTGAACAAGTGCCCACGGTTTTGACCTGCATTTTAGATACACACTATATATTGCAAGTAAAATATTTGTTGATGCGAGTTTAGTCAGCACAACCAATGGGACGTAGACTTTGTGCTCGGCTGTAGTAAAAAGGACATTTTATAATGTGATGGTATGAATATGAAACAAAAAACTATCACCACCCTGCTATGCAGTAGAGTAAAACAGTTCACATTAATTTAATTATTCTCTAATTGTAATTCCATAAATGGGAGCAAAAATTCGATTGACCGTTCAATATATCCTCTCATATAAATTTATACAGGACGCCTCTTATATTAAAAATAAGCCCGACTTTATCTCAGTAATGTTATGGGTTCGTAAAAAAAAAAAAGAATTACAAACTACTGGATAAAAAATATAAATAATTTTTGAAAAACTTAGCTCTTCATGATTAATTGGAAATCAAACAGGAATAAATAATACATCCAAGAACGCGAAATATCAACTGAGCTTTTTTACATTCATTAACCGAACACGCATACATAACATGAAAACCAAAAGATAACATATCTCATAACCATCGAGAAAAATACTATGGGTAATTTGGAAATAAATTAAAAATAATCGAAAAAAGAACAGGCCTGATAATACCTGCCCTCTATATGCCAATACTGTCTCACAAAAAAAAAAATTTAAAAAATTCTATATAGTTTATAAAACATGTAGAACACAGTCCATTCTCCACAATAACCTAGACAAATAGAACGGTTTAAGGTCGGTTCACGATCAATTTCGTGTACGTAAGTGACGTCTGCATAGAAAGTTTACAAAAACGAGCGGTGCATAGTGAATGTACTTGTCCCTGTTAAACCAACCACACTCGACTAGAAATTAACTTGATTTTAGTGAAATAGTCATTTATCAGCAACTAAAATTTCATTTCATTTCATTTTATTGGCAGCCTTTTCCTGCCAGTACTTACTGCACATAATTTGTCAAGAATATAACAAAAAAAAAATAATGCAATGAAATAAATAAAATACAATTAATTATAACATACAACTTAGACGAGTATTTTTAATGTGCACAGGAAAATAAAAATGTAAGTTTTTTTTCAGGAATAAGACATTCTATTGAATGCAGTAAATTCCTACTTATTGTTATCTCCTTCAATTCTACTGGTCAAAGGCCTTACGTGCGCGGCACGCAATAAAATATCGCCATTTCCTACACGTCCACAAGTCGAGGATATCCCTACACAACACGTACGCGATGACTATGAACAGTTTCGTAAAACTTCCTTCTTACATTCTGAAACGTACACGTTCATTACTAAACGTTTTCCATTGTGAACCGACCTTCAGAAACCGTTACCCGCAGGGTAGAGCACTAGGCACTAAGCCTTCCAGTGTACGGTACCGGCAAAATATAACCTTTCTCTGTATAATGTACAAAATGGTGTACACTGGGTCTGATTTACCGCCATAAAATAAATTAGATAAAAATATAAACCAGAAAGTAAAATTAGCAACAAATATGAAGATACCACTATAAAAAACTAAGTTACCAAATAGTAAGCAACTTATTTTACTTGCCTAAGACATTTCCTTCGTGCTTATACTTGTACTGTTAATATGCTCAATATTTAAAATTTTTAAATATGCTAAATTCACAAAATGACAAAAAATTGTGATACTATTATTTATGTAACAGCATGCGTATTTATCATACGAATTCCAAGCTCTTCCTTTAAACAAATAAAAATGTTAATAAAAAATATTATTTTAATGGCAAACGGGATAAACTCATAATATTAAACCAAACCATGCAAATTACATTAAGGAGAACCCGTGGAATTCATCGAAAAGATTGAGTGTTATTACATAAAGGCTGTTCACGACAAAGTGAGCACTTTTTAAATCAACCTTTGAAAAATGCCACTGCTCCTACCTGCATATATTTTAACGGGAGGACAGAGTGGCTTGTGCCCAGTAAAGTTGGCAACGACGCAGGGAAAATAGTTCCATGTCTTGACGTCGAAGTAAAAGTGTTGGGTAGACATTTGTGATAAATAAAATTATTTATCTTGCTTTGTGTTTTTTAAATGCATCTAAGTGTAAGAATGAGCAGATTTGTTAAATATTAACTCATATAATAATTTCACAGTTTCACTTTACAGACGCATGAATAAAGTGATCAGGGCCACGGTAATACTAATTTCACATATCGCAGAATAATACACAATATTCATACATGTGGGCCTTACGCGGGGCTTTCAAAAGTGCTCAGTTTACCGTGAACAGCCTATAGCATATTTGATGCGGAATCTTTTCCCGGGTGTTTGTCTACCCCTGTTCCGTGATAACTCTCACCCCCTTAAACCCGTGGCGACACCCCCTTCCCGGCCAAATATCTGTGGTGTGTGTGTGAGGGCGCTGAAAAATCTTGCACCAGCAGAGAAATTCTCCCCNCCTTACACGCCGCTCTAAATAGACACTTCAATAAAGATCCCCCTTGGAAGTGTGGCGATAGTCAATTGGTTAGGGGAGCTCCGGCTAATGAAGGATGATTATAATATCTGCTTCACCGCCGGTAACCCTAGATGATTTCGGGTTGATTACGACGGGCGCACGATTATATTAATACGACGGGGCGGAGACGTCGGGGAAACTTGTTCCTCTCCCGCGAGGCACCAGTATGGACTTGTAAAGGGGAAATGAGCGGGCCCGCAACGTGCCGGCTTTAGAGGGGGGAAAATAAGCACAATCGACCGAGCATCTCAGATCTAGTACATATATTTCTTGTTCCAAAAGACGAATTTCCTGACTTCAACGTGATTAATTTTTGGTCTCTTGCTCTTTTGTATTACAATTTTCTCACAGATAACGCTAGCAAATGTTGTGGCCATTAGTACCCAACTACAACTATTTTTACTCTCAGCGTGAATCGACAGCATTATTATCTGAGTTCGTTTTACATAATCTCTGAAATCTGGAATAACCATAAATAAAAAGGAGGAGGGGGAGTCATCTGACTAGTTTGGGATCGAAAATGCTTTCAAATTAATTACCTCAAAGCTACCATATAAATCATCAACTCGAGCACTTTCATTAATTTCACAGTGTTGTTTAACATAAATCCAATGTAATCAAACCAGAAAAAAACTGTTTATTAATCATTCCCAAAATTACTTAACGATTTCAGCAAATTTGTTACGTATTGTACTGCTCCTCGTCATGCGATAGAGTTGTTTGTAACTCCATTAAATCGTTTAGGACTTTCACTTGCTAACCACAAAGCCACCGAAATTAGTACCTGTAAAAAAAACACGCACAAACACAGACTTAACCACAAACACAGTTATGCTCACGCTGAATCAGTCAACACCACTGGATTTGTTAAAAGAACAAGAAGTTTGTTGTGGATAGATTCTGGCTAAAAGAATACAAGAAAAACTGTAGAGTTTAATATTAAAGCAATATATACAAAAAGGCGACATTCGAACTCAGAAATACGTCGATTGTACCCGATATGTTATACAACCCCTTCTAATCATATAGTCAGGTTTGAGAAACGTCGTTTAAATATTATAAGTAAGTACCTTTAACTAGTTTCCTGCTCTAGGCTTCGTCCGTATGTACAACACCAAGCAGATACTATTTTCCTTTACCGGAGGGCCTCTTTAATTTTATTCTTCTTAATATTTCTAGTTTTAATGCTACTGAAATTTATTCAAGTAAGGTTAAATGTTATTTTACTGAATAATAGCTCAAATTTTCTGGAAAACTAAATATAAAGCGGCATCACCTGTGCTTTAGCATGTGATTTTTGTAGTTTTTTTTAGGTGATTCGCAAACTCTGTTTGCAATAAACCAATTAAATGTTGCAACATAAAGATTGGTCACTGTTCAGTTCGAATTCACTCTCCATCAGAAATGACGTATAAAATTACTGACCGCGTTATAAAATGTGATTTGAACACACACAAACACACACACACGCACACAAACAGAAGAGCCAAAAAAACTGACTGGTATAGGCGTGCGTATGCAAATAACAGAAGTATGGAACCAATCAGAGCAACGCGATGTGGTCGGAAGCGAGATCGGTTACTGCTGCTACAATGGCAGGTTATCAAGATTTAAGTAAGTTTGAACGTGGTTTTACAGTCGGCGCACGAGAGATGGGACATAGCATCTCCGAGGTAGCGATAACATTAGGATGTTCGCGTACGACCATTTCACGAGTGTAGCGTGAATATCGGGGATCATGTAAAACATCACATCTTCGGCATCGCTGCGGCCGGAAAAAGACCGTGAAAGAACGGGACGAACGGCGACTGACGAGAATCATTTAACGTGACAGATGTGCAACCCTTTCTCAAATTGGCGCAGATTGGATTTGTGGACTGTCCTGCAGGACTCATGGTGTGAATTGCCTCCTGAATACCTTCAAACATTAGTCGAGTCCATGCCACGTTGTCTTGCGGCACTTCAGCGTGCTCGGGGC
>NQII01004379.1:251455-282402 GCA_002778355.1 Clitarchus hookeri
TCGCTCTAATATTCCTAAACCGTCACACATCAACCTCAGAAGAAATAGATCATAGCGTGACAATAGTGTAATTTAGAGAAGTCTGGCGCTAGGGGATAGGAGCCAGCCGCCGGCCGCCATGTTGTGATGTCACCCAACCACCATATTGGATACAGATGACATTTGACCTTGACCCATTATCTTGACCTTGACTGTGCCCGTGACCTGGGATGACATTGAACCCAAAAATATTCTTAAAAATTCCCAAAAAAACTATAAAAATTTAACAAAATTTGTTAATAAAAATGTACTTCAAAAACTTGCATTTACGGAGGTCCGTCCACCACCGCCATTGCAAATTTGTTTTATTGGTTATTTAATCGGCCAATTGATTGCGTTCGTTAATTTGGCGTCAGGCCTCCACCTGTTTCCAACCCCCTTAATCACCATACTACATCTACTGTCCATTTATTTTTAGTATCGCCCACTAGACCGTACTGGTAAGTTCAGATATTCCATTACATCAGGTCGCAAGGAATCCGCGAGAAAAGTAATCTGTAGCTATCACTGAAGGAAAATTTTTTTTGGAGATGGGGCTCTCGCGTATGTAAGGCGTGTAGTTTCAGCGCCAGCAGCGACGACGGCAGCAGGTATGGGTTGGTACCATGTGAAGTATTCACGATTTGGCAGCCGTGAATTGTACTTTGCTCTTGCTGAACACTAGCTGTCGAAGAGGCGCGGTTGCCCGGAGTCCGGGAAAGAGCTCTAGCATATAGTGGTGACTTCACGCTAGCTAACAAGACTTGGAATATTTCACACTTGAAATATAGATTCCTGCATAAATATTTACTATGTCAATCATGCCTATATATAGATACATCAAATGTGAAATAACATAGAGTAAAAACATTTTAAATGTTTAACCCCTCACACCAAATTCAATTTTGTAACAATCTACGGGGAAAAAAAAACTAGCACACAAGTTACCCCGGAAAAAAATACATTTAATTCGTAAACAATGAACATTATAGTTAGCCCGGGACGGACCCTTCCAGACGAGTTGAAAAAACTTGTGACCGACTTGTTAGTCGCTGACTTTTCATCGTTGCCCTACCAGTAAATAAATAATTTTAATGTGAAAATTTATTTTTTATCATGTTATTTTACATTAAGGGTTATATATTTTACATTAAAATGTAACAGGCAGGCTTTGCGTACCAGGAGTCGTTTTTATGTATTTACTACAGGAAAACGAATCAGTCAAAGAGAAACACTTTAAGCGATAAAACTATCATAATTTTCTGAAATAAACTCGTTTTAAAGGTCTGTGATATTTCGGAAGTCATGCAATGAGTATGAGCCCCTACCATTATGCAAGCTATTTTCTTCTGCTTGTTTTATATCACTCATTGAACGAGCAGGAGCATATTGTGTGGATTGGTGTCGATTAGAGTGGATTGGTGTGTGAATTGCTAAGGATTGGTGAGGATTGCGAAATATTGAAGGAAAGATTGCTGAAGAGGAGGCGGCTTGCTGAGTAGGATTGCTGAGAATGAGGAGGAGGATTACTGTGTGGATTGCTGTGTGGATTAGTGTGGTACTGAGTGTGGCGCGTGTGGTGCTGATTGTGGTGCGTGCGGTGCTGATTGTTGTGCGTGTGGTGCTGATTGTGGTGCGTGTGGTGCTGATTGCGGCGTGTGTGGGTCGCATATTAAAATAAATTCCCCGTATTTAAAAATAAAATTGTGTAGTCCTAACTCCAAAGCTGAAAGGTGGATATTTTATTTAATAATCTCGCTTTAAAAAAATATATAGCCAGGTCCCTCGGTATATTTAATTGTTTCCTGGGTAAACTGTACCGAACAGAAACTTTTTCTAATTACTATACTTGCACATCCTTTACCATTCCTCGTTGTAGACTTGAACTTCGTACTGTACCACGTCCAAGTCCCTGCCACGGACAGACCCCACCACCCCCACCACGGGCCCCCACCAAGCTTCCTAATTGGCTGTTGTGCGACTTGAACTTTGTACAGAACCGCGCGTATTACCACGGGCGGGCACCCACCTACATTGCCATTCGTCCAAACTTTGTTCGGAGCTGCCTCTCAGCAAATGGGAATTGCCTACAAAGTTTCCCTATTCGTCGGACAAAGTTCACAGGCGCATGACCAATGGCAATTTCCTCCATCGTTTCCCTATTCGCTGTCGCAGAAATTGAACTTTGAATTGAACCACTTTCCGACCAATGAGCGTTTCCCTCGCAGCTGTCACCGAGATCCACCACGAAGGGGGCGTTAATGGGAAGCCCTTCGGGTGACCTTCGGGTCACTAAACTATTGAACTATTGAAGAGTCCCGGAAAACACATTTTACTCCTTTTCACCCTCCTTAAGGGTTGAATTTCCTTATAAACAAAGAATGTAACATTTCATATCGGGTAAATGAGCTACACTATAAGCAATTATTCGTAAATTTACTACATAACTGCACACATAGAGTGAGAAAGCGCGGAATAGTAAAGTTGTTTCCCATACATCCAATATAGCGTTCCTACATTTGCTCAGAAAACAGTCAAATTCGTAGGAAACTTTCCAACTTTGTATAGTAGCAACGGCAAACNAATAGTAAAGTTATTTCCCATACATTCATGTTAGCGTTCCTACATTTGCTCAGAAAACAGTCAAATTCGTAGGAAACTTTCCAACTTTGTATAGTAGCAACGGCAAACATCCCATATTTTGTAGCCAGACGTGTGGTGTTATTTCCATACGATATATGGGTTTAAAAACTTCCAATTCAGTTTAGGAAGTTTACCAGAAATGATTTTAGAGTGTAGGGGTTGAAATTCTAAAAATTCTTTCTAAGTGGGTGCCTGCAACCAAAAGCGAAGTCAGTCCAAAAATGTCATGCTTTTGCGTCCAGCGGTTTGGGGAGTGAGTGAGTGCGCGCGAAGAGTGAGTGAGTGCGCGCGTGAGTCGCTCAGTCGGGACACTTCATTTTATACCCAGAGATTATTTTAATTGCATGCATTATAATGGTAACTTAAATCCTGTTATTTCATAACACACAAAATTATTTTCGCAGTTCACTGAACACAATACATTACATACAGTTCTGTGTATATGGAGAACAAAAGTGGGCTGTACTTGCCAATAAACTTTCTTGCTTCTATGAGGTTCCGAAGAAACTCTTGCCGTTGTGATGGAACGTTATAATACACACACACTACCGTATGTTGCAACAGTTATACAACCTCCATGCTGTTTTCACGGTTTATCGCCTTAATTTGGAACTGTGAGTTCATTAAACTGTCACTCACTGAAAACTCATATAATAATAACTTACCACNTTTATCGCCTTAATTTGGAACTGTGAGTTCATTAAACTGTCACTCACTGAAAACTCATATAATAATAACTTACCACTCAATGAAACACGCTTTAGATAAGCAAGCATTCAAGTTCACTGTTAATCTTTGTCAATAATTGGCAAACCAGGAGACGGAGAAAATTAATAGCATTCAAGCGATTACATTGAAGCCTAAATAAGATAAATAGCCTACGAACGAGAAAATAAATGTATGCTCAGTCCTGTTTTTCTATGATAGAAAACTGTATCACAGTGGCGAATGTCCAAGTTGTATACATATATTTATTTTCTCGTCCATAGGTTACTTGCCTTATTTAAGTTTTTTTTTTTTCGTACTCAGTCTTGTTTTTTAATGACATACATCTGCATCGCAAAGGCGAATGTCCAAAAATCTCCATGTAGTCATTTGTCCCCATTGCACTATTCATTCAGAGATCATACATTGAAGCAGTTGTCAAGGTTTTATGCAAGTGTATTCAGTCGACTTCGACGGTCACGGCACAAGTGTGCACAGCGCCAGCATATATTTTGGCAGCTGTGTGCAACACTAACAACATAACACGCGTGAACAACAAAACAACGGAATCTGATGACAAATAACTAGATAAATAAAATAAGTGACGTGACGAACTTCGTGGCGACTGCTGTTGCTTCACGAATAACCTCGCACTTTTGAAATCCCTGATTGATTAGTTTCTTCGCTCTGATTGCCAGGAGAAAAACATGCTACTTCTACGATCTTAGTCGAAACCGGACAAGCAAAATGTAACCAAAGTCAGTGAGTGAACTTCGATTTAAACACTACACTTTCAACAAAACTTAAGGGCAGCGAACAATTTCCCGTAATTTGCTGCAAGCATTAATGTAAGTAATTCTGGCGATTTTTACTTGAAAAGATGTGCAGTGGTGGACAGGAACTTGTCAACTAAGACTCGGATACTTTATAAGTGCCGGGGTAACAGTGGAACAGCGGTAGAGATGGAATGAGGTATACGTGTTCTTACCTTGCCGACGCCGGTGACCTCCTTGACACCAATGCGGCGCAGTAGGGACGGGGGGAAGAGGGGAGGGTAGCGGTGCAGGCCGCCGCAGAACCCTGTCAAGTCCTCCTCGCTGGACGAGTGCCTCTTGCGTCGGTGCGGCGACGACAAGTTCAGCTTCTGGGAGGCCCTGTAACACAACACCCGTACTATAGTTTTAATTATATCTTTTTTAATGGGTTTCCCCGCCCACTAATTTTGCAGTGAGAAGGTGGCAATTGAATACTAAGAAACATAAACGCACAGCTAAACTNGGGTTTCCCCGCCCACTAATTTTGCAGTGAGAAGGTGGCAATTGAATACTAAGAAACATAAACGCACAGCTAAACAGCATCTGAATATGTCACCTCTGATCAGATCCCACGACCCTAAAGGATAAACTGATGTTTTACACATTTATGCTGTGGTAGTGTTGAGAGAAGTGGTGGTTGAGATATCAGTAGTGTGAGTGGTTATGGTGGTAGTTTTAGATGTGGTGTGATGTAGTGTGCTAATAGTGGTGGCGGATGTGGTCGTGGTCGAGGTAGTAGTCGTGGTCGAGGTAGTGGTCGTGGTCGAGGTAGTGGTCGTGTAAGAGGTAGTGGTGGTGGTGGAGGTAGTGTTAGTGTAGTGGTGGTGGTAGTGGTCAGGGTCGAGGTAGTGGCAGTGGTCGTGGTCGAGGTAGTGGTCGTGGTCGTGGTCGAGGTAGTGGTCGTGGCAGAGGTAGTGGTTGTGGTGGAGGTAGTGGTAGAGGGAATGGTTGTGGTAGAGGTAGTGGTTGTTGTAGAGGTAGTGATAGTGTAGTGGTGGTGGTAGTGGTATATTGATTTCCTTTATATGACATGATTTTACAGACTTAAGGCACAATACATGTGTGTTCCTTATACTTATGGAATATTGTATACATTTAATATTTTAATTATACTATTTGAATTTAAGAAATCAATTTGTTACTTGATTAAAAGGTACCGGTACTTATACACATAAATTGTTATGCTAAAAAAAAATGGAAAGTTGCAAGATGGGGAAAACTGTAATTTGGGGAAAACTGTAATTATAGAGGTAACATCAAGAGAGATCGCACGGAAAAGTAACTCGGATGTAAAAATATCCAGTTAAATTTCGTAATTCAGAAAATATAAACGCACAAAGAATAACAGTGTAACCTGCCAAATGCACGTATTAAAACAATGCAAACCGGCAATGTTTGTGACAGAAAATGAAGAAGCTGCCCCATAAATATGCATTATTTCTCTTAGTGTGCATTACTGAAAAATTTTATGGAAGCAATGGATTTTCATAGTAGTTGCGAAGTCTTATTTTTATAAGCATATTAAGCCACTGTAAAAAATTGTGTAATTTTAAACAAATGTACATGACAGCAGTGTCTCCTCCCGAAGTCGGTGTATTTTTTAACATACAAATATCAATGTGTTTTTACTTTATGTCCAAGTAAATTTATACTAAAAAATAATAAAATGGCATGTATACTGTACTTACATACACTGTGCCAAATAACTATTACTATGTAGCAGAAAATAAACTCTAATATTCGGTTTTTTTTCTCCAAAAGTAAATTTACATGTAGAGCGCAGTTGTGATTTCACCATAGTGTATGTGTATTTTTTCACTAATTCAAAATTAAAATTACAGATTCACTGTAATTATATATACAAAATTTCTGTACATTTTTCACTCTTTCACCGAGTAATTTTATCGTTAATATTAGTTCTTTTACAACTGAGTCATATTAATGAACATGCTACGAATGTGTAATTTTACAATTTTTACGTTATTGTACTACGTTCTGTAACTGCATAAATGCAGATTTATAAAAATTTATCATCAAAATGTCGGACTACAGAATATGTAATTATATGAAAACGGCAAACGTATTCCCTCAGCGGGAGTTAAGTATCTGTTTTGAACACACAAATAAAGTTCGAAGTAGTTCTACGCCCTACGACCAGATTACATTGTACATAGGCCTACGAATTACCCATTAAATTCGTATATTAGCGAAAATTGTTATAAATTAAAGTATGAGTAATTTGAAATTTTTTCTACCAGTATAATTTTAAGGCATACATTACTGTAAAACAAGCAATAAATTAGTTTGTTTTCAACAAAGGCTTGAATGCCCGGGAACATGAATGTAAAATCACAAATTTTGCACTTACTCGCTCTAGCAAATTGTACGTAAAAATGTGAAATTACCGAAAATTTGTACGCTCTCAGATATTCAATAATGTAATGCAAGTTTATACACACACATGTACATTGTAAAATTACGCAATTGACCATGTACAACTACGCTGTTATTGAATGTTTATACAAAAGCCATGCGAGATTTCAGTACATGGAGTGTGTGTGTTTTATACATACTTCAAAATGTGTAAATTAACANGGGTTTCCCCGCCCACTAATTTTGCAGTGAGAAGGTGGCAATTGAATACTAAGAAACATAAACGCACAGCTAAACTGCATCTGAATATGTCACCTCTGATCAGATTCCAGGACCCTAAAGGATAAACTGATGTTTTACATATTTATGTTGTGGTAGTGTTGAGAGATGTGGTGGTTGAGATATCAGTAGTTTGAGTGGTTATGGTAGTAGTTTTAGATGTGGTGTGATGTAGTGTGCTAATAGTGGTGGCGGATGTGGTCGTGGTCGAGGTAGTGGTCGTGGTCGAGGTAGTAGTCGTGGCAGAGGTAGTGGTTGTGGTGGAGGTAGTGGTAGAGGGAATGGTTGTGGTAGAGGTAGTGGTTGTTGTAGAGGTAGTGATAGTGTAGTGGTGGTGGTAGTGGTATATTGATTTCCTTTATATGACATGATTTTACAGACTTAAGGCACAATACATGTGTGTTCCTTATACTTATGGAATATTGTATACATTTAATATTTTAATTATACTATTTGAATTTAAGAAATTAATTTGTTACTTGATTAAAAGGTACCGGTAATTATACACATAAATTGTTATGCTAAAAAAAATGGAAAGTTGCAAGATGGGGAAAACTGTAATTTGGGGAAAACTGTAATTATAGAGGTAACATCAAGATAGATCGCAAGGAAAAGTAACTCGGACGTAAAAATATCCAGTTAAATTTCGTAATTCAGAAAATATAAACGCACAAAGAATAACAGTGTAACCTGCCAAATGTACGTATTGAAACAATGCAAACCGGCAATGTTTGTGACAGAAAATGAAGAAGCTGGCCCATGCATATGCATTATTTCTCTTAGTGTGCATTACTGAAAAATTTTATGGAAGCAATGGATCATCATAGTAGTTGCGAAGTCTAATTTTTATAAGCATATTGAGCCACTGTAAAAAATTGTGTAATTTTAAACAAATGTACATGACAGCAGTGTCTCCTCCCGAAGTCGGTGTATTTTAACATACAAATATCAATGTGTTTTTACTTTATGTCCAAGTAAATTTATACTAAAAAATAATAAAATGGCATGTATACTGTACTCACATACACTGTGCCAAATAACTATTACTATGTAGCAGAAAATAAACTCTAATATTAGTTTTTTTTTCTCCAAAAGTAAATTTACATGTAGAGCGCAGTTGTGATTTCACCATAGTGTATGTGTATTTTTTCACTAATTCAAAATTAAAATTACAGATTCACTGTAATTATATATACAAAATTTATGTACATTTTTCACTCTTTCACCGAGTAATTTTATCGTTAATATTAGCTCTCTTACAACTGAGTCATGTTAATGAACATACTACGAATGTGTAATTTTACAATTTTTACGTTATTGTACTCCGTTCTGTAACTGCATAAATGCAGATTTATAAAAATGTATCATTAAAATGTCGGACTACAGAATATGTAATTATATGAAAACGGCAAACGTATTCCCTCAGCGGGAGTTAAGTATCCGTTTTGAACACACAAATAAAGTTCGAAGTAGTTATACGCCCTACGACCAGATTACATTGTACATAGGCCTACGAATTGCCCATTAAATTCGTATATTAGCGAAAATTGTTATAAATTAAAGTATGAGTAATTTGAAATTTTTTCTACCAGTATAATTTTAAGGCATACATTACTGTAAAACAAGCAATAAATTAGTTTGTTTTCAACAAAGGCTTGAATGCCCGGGAACATGAATGTAAAATCACAAATTTTGCACTTACTCGCTCTAGCAAATTGTACGTAAAAATGTGAAATTACCGAAAATTTGTACGCTCTCAGATATTCAATAATGTAATGCAAGTTAATACATACACATGTACATTGTAAAATTACGCAATTGAACATGTACAACTACGCTGTCATTGAATGTCTATACAAAAGCCATGCGAGATTTCAGTACATGGAGTGTGTGTGTTTTATACATACTTCAAAATGTGTAAATTAACANTATACAAAAGCCATGCGAGATTTCAGTACATGGAGTGTGTGTGTTTTATACATACTTCAAAATGTGTAAATTAACACCAACATTATGCTTATCAAGCCATGCAATAAAGTATTTTCACCAATTACTTGCAGTACTCTACGGATTTGCGTAAAATTACACGTATTGTAATTGTTTTTACAAATTACACATCAAAAATTAAATAATCATCTAAAATTTTGTATGTGTAAATTTATATTTATTTTGTAGAGAGAGGATAAATGGACATCCATTGCGAACCCAAGTACTGCCCAGAGCGATGAAAATATTACGTCTATATTACATGAATAATTGAATATGAGATCATTACTAATAAATCAGCTATTTCTACAAATAAATTTGTAATTCATTTCCAGCTTCACGAGTACATCACTTAGAATTTCAGCAGCTCAATAAATAACATTCAGTGTACTTTGCTTACAGGTATTAAAAACCCTGATATTGCCAAATCCCTCCACGCTTACACCCAAACCAGCGCAAAGAACGAGATTTTCATTAATACAAAATTGTGAAGAGGATATTAAACTGCTGGGTATTCACATTGGTGTTCCTCAAAAATTCCAATGACTTTGAGGAGATACACCAGCAACAGAACGGACCCTGCCGACAGGGCAAACAATGCCTTTATTTTAATTAAACGAGTCCGACAGTGGCGAACAAAAAACTGCCCTTTGCGCGGGCACGTCATAAAAAAAAACTGACGGCATCCAATTACTACAATCATGTGATTGTTCAACAGTCAAGCGGATGGAATTACTTTATGGCCACGAATGAAACGTGCGGGCACTCCCAGTAATCTGGCTGATTGGAGGGGCCTTGCAAATCGCACCCATATTTCAAAGGACGGCGCCGCTCAAAATTATAGCAAATTACGAACGCACGCCAACAAAGCAGCAGCAGTCTTCTTTTATTTTTAACGTGCGATTTGGCGATATTTTGCTATTCGAATATGTCATGGCGTCCCGTGACTACACCTGATGCCAACTTCTTCAGTTGTAAGTCGTTTAACGCACGCGTTTTTTTAAAAAGCGCTATTCAAATTTGGTCACATGCAATTCCTTCTGATGCTGCGTTCCACGCGATGCGAGAAAGCTATCGGACCGACGATTACTAGCTTATTTTCTGTGGCATCACAAACATCCNGCTGCGTTCCACGCGATGCGAGAAAGCTATCGGACCGACGATTACTAGCTTATTTTCTGTGGCATCACAAACATCCTGTGCTTCTTTGGGAAGTACAACCGTGATATCCCGCTATTTCGTTTGGCACAACCTTACTCCGAGCACCTGAACAAACATAGGTTATTCAGTGCCTGTCGCCACAGAGCGACCTTTCTCCTTTACACTCAGTTGCACCTGACTCACATTACTTCTACCTGCCTATTAATAGTTCGGGTCTCCAAGACTGAGCTAAAAGAACTGTGGCCGGATTGTAAAGGACCACAAAAGTACATGTATACGTATATTAGTCATTTCGACTCTAAAACTAAAAATACAGAAATTCGCAAAATTGCTGGGTTTATACCAAAGAAAGGCTAAAAAGTAAGGTGTAGAAATATCTTGTGGAACGGTAAGGTAGAGGAAAAACGATGAAAGGAAATGCGAAAGAATACTTATTTATACAGAAAATTTGTATTTACGAAAATTTATTCTTTAGGTTCACCGGGAGTACTGAAATTCAATATTACCCAGTTAGGTGATAAAAATAAAATTTTCAAACCTAAATCAACGAAAATTAAACTCGCTTAAAAAAACTAAAGAATTAAAATAAAAAATTGTTAATGTTACACTTTTTTCTAAAAAAAAAAAATATAATAAAATAAAATGGCTTGCTTGAAAAAACTTATTGAAATTAATAACTGACGTTCTATCAAAAATTAAAATCACATATACCGCTAAAATTTCCATTAATCGATGGAAACTTGTCTCGAAAATTTCGTGAAACGCGGTCTATAATGAAAAATAGAACTGATCATTATCTAAAATATGAAGCCATTATATATTTCGTATAGCTTCGGACGTTAGGTACGAACAATTAAGAGGCAACACGAAGACTTCATCGCCATTGTGACCATAAAATAATCGTTCGTGCAGCAATTGGGCAATAGGGATTTTCGCTCGACTTTACCCTATGCCTTCAACTAGAAAACATGTGTAACATATAGAAACACTTAAAAAGTTTCATTAAAATGGAAAACTGAAACTATGCGTTCGTCATTTCATTGTAAAGGGGGGGAAAAAAAAACGAAAATGTGTCAGTACACAAATTTTTGCTAATCCAGAAAGATATTATTCTTTTACAACAGATCAAATTTCATTGCTTCGTAAAAAATACTATCATTAATTATAAAACTCAGTAAACTGTTCACACCATTCTATAAATCCACGCCAGGTTTATATTACTGGCAAGTGAAGTTTCCTATTGTGAATTCCACTTGGCGGTGTTTCATTGGTTACCAATGGCTAGATCCACTTTAACGTGGTTTCTAAGGACTGTGCTTCACGCATTTAACATTTCCACGGATATTTTCATAACTATACCAAACAATTTGGACCAATTTCATTGCTTATCTCGGCCACAGTAAAAAAAGAAGGTACTTTTATAAGACATGGCGCTCGCGCATATACATAAATTGTTCAATAATATTTACAAATGTTTTCTTTGCAATTTTTCAAAAAAATTGACAATTTTGTAACAAAAATTTCTACTCTGGGTTATCCGCGAAAAGTGAGTGGATATGTTCTTGATCTGGTATATTTTTTGTTTGTTTTCCAATTTCATTCCACACAATACAAGATTAATTTTTTTTGCTTTCTATTCACACGGCGAAAAAACAAAAATAAGGAATACATGGGGTTTTCTTTCTTGATGTTCCTTCACAAGCCATAAAATATATAAATACATTTATCGGAATATCCAAAAATTAAACGGAAAGTTTCGTGAAATTCACGAAAAATCCGCTAGTGAAAACGTATCCGTAACTTTGCGAATATTTTTGGATAATTGTTTTGCCAGACACTTGTAATTTNAAAATCCGCTAGTGAAAACGTATCCGTAACTTTGCGAATATTTTTGGATAATTGTTTTGCCAGACACTTGTAATTTCACAAAACGTTCTTCTAACACCACAGTTTTTAAATTTTAACTGCAAATTTATACCATTTTACAATAAATACACAGTCAGAATGTGATTGTGCAATTCAATGATTTACGAAAAACAGTTTGCTAGTGGGAAGGGTGGTTACTCCTGAATAAAACCTAAAAATCTTATTTTTGAACCTTACACAATCATACAGGCTTACCACGAATAACTCAACATAAAACACACTAACTCGTGCGTCTAAATTNTTTTGAACCTTACACAATCATACAGGCTTACCACGAATAACTCAACATAAAACACACTAACTCGTGCGTCTAAATGTCAAAACGCGCAAAATGTGTTTCTGAGAATTTATTTCTATCTCTAACCAGTGACAACTCTCTTGTGGGTTGTACAGGAACCTGCACATAAATGTGTCATCATGGAAAAACGGGAGACTGTATAACTAGACGACGAAATTAAATGAAAGTAGAAATTCTCAAATATCGCAACATCTATTCGACATGTTCCGTACATCATTGCAATGTAGAAGATGAAGCTGGGAGGGAGAATAGTTTCAGGTGACGTTATATTTAATATACTAAAAATTAATTTATCTATAAGTTCACATACGTTCTGTAAATACATCTAAAGCGTACCGAAAATCACCTAAAAATGAATCTTTTAGCAAGAAACGTATGTCCATCATTAATTTGTGTGTAGAGTTTAAGGCAGTTTTGTTCATTCAACATTTTGTAATATAAGTCTGTTTTAGCTTTGTATCACGTACCACGCAAAGTTTGAAAATTTAAAGTGTGTTAACCGTCGTTACGAGAAATATTTGTAGAACCCGTATCCCTGTGTAGTTTCTCGTGCAAAAAGTTCCGGCACTTTAAAAAAAAATTTACGCCACCCAAATACAGAATTTGTATTTGGCAGGCTAGGAAAACTGCCTCGTTATAGTCTTGCAGTATTGTTTTCAATGTCCATTCTTCCATTTTCATATCCATAATTATGTTTATGGCCATAAATTAAAACAGTGCCAATTTTTTTCTGAGCAACAAACCAACTCCTGTAAACATTAGTTGAAAAATCAATTATCGCGTTTGAAACTTCTTTTTTTTCTTTGCAGTTAGAAAACTTGTAATGCTCAGCCCTTCGAACTGTAAAGCAGCGAAAGGACCAATCTGGCCGACAATGAACACTCATGAAAGGTGGTTAGAGAGAGTTGAGGTGNATAATATTACCGCAGCGCATTCTGTCGGCGGGATCCGCAGTGAACGCAGCATTACCCACGCCTCGCCGGATTGGCCAGCTGTAAGCCGGGCGCTGCAGGGATTACATACAGCCAACGGCGGGCAACTCCCGCAGACAGATGAAACATGCCGACTGTAAGGCNCGCAGCGCATTCTGTCGGCGGGATCCGCAGTGAACGCAGCATTACCCACGCCTCGCCGGATTGGCCAGCTGTAAGCCGGGCGCTGCAGGGATTACATACAGCCAACGGCGGGCAACTCCCGCAGACAGATGAAACATGCCGACTGTAAGGCGATTATGACCAAACAATTGCGTGCCGTCTGCTGGCACACCATTTACATTTCCTTACAACATTCTTTTTTTTTTTTCGCCACTATGGAGCGGGATATGCGGTTATTAAATAAATGTTACAATCATCGTAAAAAAAAAAAAATTGTGCAATTTTACACAAAATATATGTGGCGGCAGATTTTCTGCCAAAGTCAGTATAATTTTATANAAAAAAAAAAATTGTGCAATTTTACACAAAATATATGTGGCGGCAGATTTTCTGCCAAAGTCAGTATAATTTTATACCAACCATGTTTATGTGTTTTTTAATTTTGTAACAGTAAAAATGCCATTAAAACAGGTAACATAATCAAGCCACTCTGCTTGTGTTGACTTAAGCTGTTGTGTCAAATAACACCACGTACTACAAGGAATAAGTTATATTTTTAATGGCAGGTGTAACTTTTAGCTTTTTCAAAAATTGCACACACAAATTACGCTATACACACCACTTTTACACTTACACATTAGGTACCGCTGCCTTAGATCAGCCACTAACAAGTATTCCACAACCTAATAAATTTAAACCAAAAATGTATGCTAACAGCGCAAGGTGTAAGCACTGAATTCAGAGGTAAATATTATTGTTAATCTGCCATTTTGTAAGATAGCAGAGCATGAAAAAAATTAAGATTTAAAGTAACATCTCGAAAACTACTGAACAAATTTTCGCCAAATTTGGCAAGCATGTAAATATTATTGTAGGTCATGTAAATGTGTACAATTAGNAACTACTGAACAAATTTTCGCCAAATTTGGCAAGCATGTAAATATTATTGTAGGTCATGTAAATGTGTACAATTAGAATTTATGAAGGACTTATTTTCAAAATGGCATACAAATATTTTCGGTATATTTGGTATGTTTGACCAATTTCAACCAAATTTTGTACGCTGACATTACAAACATCGTATAAGCATCGTATANGTATATTTGGTATGTTTGACCAATTTCAACCAAATTTTGTACGCTGACATTACAAACATCGTATAAGCATCGTATAAATACGATACACGAATTAATAACGTTTTTGTGTAATATCTCGGAGAACAATTGCCGCATTGCTACCAAATTTAAAATTTAACAAATTCACCAAACTTTTTATACTGACAGTATATATTAGAAACATCGTGTATAGAGCCTCGTCTTGGGCAGTTTTGTAAGATAACCCCATTTAAGAAAACAAGATTTTATGCCATATCGCTAAGTCCAATCAACTGATTTCCACCAAATTTTTCACACAAGTAACGCTATGGTAGATCATGTAAACTTATATGTTTTTAGGGGNAATCAACTGATTTCCACCAAATTTTTCACACAAGTAACGCTATGGTAGATCATGTAAACTTATATGTTTTTAGGGGCTCAGATAATTATTTTCAAAATTATGGCAGTGTAAATATTTGAGGTTAGTGAACCCTATCATTCAAAACATTTAGACTGATTATATCCGAAGTTCATGCTCTGAATCCTACCTCCGTAATGTAGTTAATTGTACGCAAGCTTAATTTTGCGAGTTTTTCCTGAATTCGTATCCCGGGTAAGTCACTCGTGTGTTTAATGGTCTTGGTACTGTTTTACACGCTTCTGGTTTTATCTCTTATGACATTGCTGTCAATGAGACGTCAACGCCTACCTACAATCAAAGATTTTAAGAACTTCACTAAAATTTATTTGCGACCATGTACAGAAAAGTAGACTCATATCAGTAACTTCTTGTTTTTAAAGTGATGCCTTGCTGGGGTTATGTCGATCGCTGCACTTAAAATAAAATTATTGCACACGTGTGTATATGCCATTCCCGATTAATTAAACACTTTTGAAAGTGCTGCTTAGAATCTACTTTTATAATCAATATATATCCTTCCGTGACACGTAGAATTAACATTGCCATGGGCTTAATCATTTTTATTCGTGCGTCATGCAGGTGAAACAGTGGATAAGTTAGGAATGAAAATGTCGTAACAGTATCCAGGTCTGAACTCTTAATGAGCATAAAACAAGGAACGCCAGCTTCAGTAGCCACAAATCTGTACATTACTTTCGCAACGCAACGTCGTCACTCAACTACTTTTATAAATTCACTGCCGACTTAAATGGGAGCCTGCAAGTTAATGTTGTAGTTATGGCAGGTGATATAGTTCAATATTGGTTTATAAAGTGCTTAATTTACCGTGAACAGCTTCCACGCGTCGTGCGTGTACAGTATGCATGGTTTATGCACGCATGCATGTACGCTTTCGTAAACGGAAACATGAATATACACTCACGCATGCAGTACAGTCTCGATAATTCGAGTTGGATGTTACGGAGTGTACCTCGGATTATTCAGAATGATGTGAATAAATAGATATTGGCTGGTGTAAACATGAATACACTAGTATAAATCACGCGTGTACCAACTTCATGTAGGTGATTAAATAACAAAACGAGTATTGATTTCAGTACTATGTTGTATATTGTTATCAAAACAAATACTGTACACACGTGCAGTAAAATAAAAATGGCACAGCATGAACACTGCAACACAAAAGTGGCACAGTATGTAACAAGACAATAATCTAGTCAAATACATTATGTTTTATAAAATAAAACGTTGTTACAGTTCTACACCTTTACATTTGTTAAAAAAGTAATTGAGTGTATTTTGTTTTGATCCACCATAGCGCTTTCTTACCGCTGCGTCACGTAATCTTTTCAACACAAGCACGTTAGCTGGCAGTTGTGTCAGGCCGTCCTACGTAGTGCAGTGCCGTTTCTAAGGCTGCTGTTCCGTCGCTGTGACTAATTTTTCCTGCTTGTGTTGATTCCGTTTCCTGTTCCTCGCCGTCGCTTTCTTCAGTTTTTTCCCTTGTGCAATTTCTATAAATGTGGACTCTGTGTAACTTCAAACTGTTCCGTCACTGTTAATCCAATCTTCAACAACGGTTTCATCTGCATTTTCGCATCCAGGAAGTTGTGTAACGAGGCAAGTCAAATTTTCCTCTTCTTGTTTGTCATTTATCTCCTTTGTCACAATGGGCTGGGTATCAGGCAAAATAGTTTTCCATGACTTCACTAGTGTTTCTTCTTTAATTTCATTCCATGTCTCAGCAAACCAATAAAGAACATCTTTGATTGTGACAGTTTTTAAAAATTCTGAAATAGTTTTTTTTTCCTTTCTGTTGCTGCCAACAAATATTATAGAAGGTGTCGTTTGCATTTTTTTTCAAGCATCCCTAAACCCCCTGATTTATTGGCTGGATTAAACTCGCTGTAGGAGAGGGAGAGAACAAGGCACGAATGTCTCCAGATCGAAGTTGTTCTTCCTCTGGGTGTGCGAAGGTGCGTTGTCCAGCAATAAAACTGCCTTGCAAAGNAAATATTATAGAAGGTGTCGTTTGCATTTTTTTTCAAGCATCCCTAAACCCCCTGATTTATTGGCTGGATTAAACGCGCTGTAAGAGAGGGAGGGAACAAGGCACGGATGTCTCCAGATCGAAGTTGTTCTTCCTCTGGGTGTGCGAAGGTGCGTTGTCCAGCAATAAAACTGCCTTGCAAAGNATGTCTCCAGATCGAAGTTGTTCTTCCTCTGGGTGTGCGAAGGTGCGTTGTCCAGCAATAAAACTGCCTTGCAAAGCAAATTGTTATTCTTCAAAAACTTTTCAGTTTGTGGCACAAACTCAGAAAAAAAAAACAATGAATATTGCCCTATTTATCCATTAAGAAGACTGGTTCTTGTAGGACACTGGTAGAGATGACATGCGTACTTTTTGAATGCTCGTGGCTTCACTGATTTGCAAAGCCAAACAAATAATTATCCACTTGTGTTCTCGTATTCTGATGTTCTTAAATTTTTACGTGATTGTAACCCTTCGTCGGAACACTGAACACTACAAAATGTTTCTATTTTTCGCCTATTTCGACACTAATCACTTACAGTTACTTCACCAACTCCGTATTCTGATGCAAGCTTTTTTTATTGTCTCACCTTTATCTAACATCTTAATAGCTTCTAGTATTGTCTGCATATACACAAACTTCCTCTTATTTTTCCCGCTCATTTTGCCTACAAACAAGAGAACCCTTGACTTGACTAACAACAATACACACCACACTACTGTTATACCATTGTGAGTTGTTTGGTACGTAATTATGCATCGTCAAGCGGGGAATGGTAGGGGGAGAAGAATATTGCATCAGTCATTTCTCGGAACTATATTTGAGCCCCAGCATTTCTCGGAAATCTGCCTGCCTCTGCATTTCTCGGAACTCGTGAATAAAAAAAATAATTCGGAAAGCTCACATTATACGGAATCTCGGAATAAGCAAGCATGAATATACACGCGTGTATACAGGATGAGTCGGGACGTAGTGCTTTAATTTCGGGAGGTGAACTCCCGAAATTAACGCACTCCGTCCCGAAACATACTGAATTAGTAAGCATGAATATACACGTATGCATATAAGTAAGCATGAACATATACGCAAGCATGAACATATACGCAAGTATGAACATATACGCAANATACACGTATGCATATAAGTAAGCATGAACATATACGCAAGCATGAACATATACGCAAGTATGAACATATACGCAAGTATGAACATATACGCATGCATATACGCTAGCATGAAGGTATAGGAGACACCAGGGTAAANATGAACATATACGCAAGTATGAACATATACGCATGCATATACGCTAGCATGAAGGTATAGGAGACACCAGGGTAAAATGGCCCCTTAAAGAGCCAATTATTTTTAAATCGTATAGTATAAGTAAAACATAGAAAAACACGCTCCATACAATATAATTATTGTACAAATAAGTAAACATATTTTTTAAGCAATGCGATTTATATTTTATTATTGAATTTTAAAAATGTGTTTACCAAATGGTTACTTTGCCCTGCTATGCTCGGTAAAGTGGCCACTAACTTGGCCACTTAAGTTCCTCGAATTTAGCAGTTTCTCCCCTTTTATACATAATCTAAATCCATCTGCTTGGGACCGAATTAAATATGGTAAGTAAAGAAAACCAATACACACACACTTCGGCCATTGCAGAGCGTTTGGAATAGCTGTCTGCTAGAAGCGACGGTGCTGTTCTCAGAATTACTTTTCTTGTCGAATAGTATTATTTCCTTTGCTAACTGCGATCATTGCAATTTCGAGTAGTAAATTTTTCAACCAGTTCAATTTAAACTATGTGGCTGGCCACTTTGCCCTCTTGGACGTCACTACACAAAGTGTTGTAGACAGTAAAAAATAAGTAATCTACTAAATTGTATGACGCGCTTTAAAAGCCTAATACATAATGTTTTAGTGGGTTTATAGTAAATAATCATAAACTTCCTACATACTCAGATAAATTTAACAGTATTCGTAAATTACCTAACATGAGGCACGAGCAAGACGAAAAATACTTTAATAATAACAATAACTTGTAAAACTACCAGCTTAGATGCTCTCAGAACACTAATGACTTCCGTCTCAACTGTTTCAAACCCTCGCCACCAGACTGCAGCACTCTCCAGCGGAGTAACAGCTGATGGTCACTTAACCCTACTCTCCCCTATGCATGCATCATTTACGCAAGCATGACTAAGCATGCATGTATACACCAATGTATGCACGTATACACAAATGCATGCGTATATACACCTATTTATGCGTGTATACACCGATGTATATGCGAATTTATGCATGTATACACGAATTGACGCATGTATACACGAATGTACGCACACTTGCATTAAAATATAAATTAAAATTCCAAGAAATTTATATCACTGGCGTTTTCAAATAGCCAACAGCAACTACCAATAAGATGGCGGAGCCACGTGAAACACGACTTCTCTAAGCTCGCCCCAGTGTTTGGAATACATTAAAAAGTTTACACTATTAGCTCGTTTAACGGACAAGAAAATGAGTTTAATAAGGGAGGGGAAATGTCCCCGGAGATAGCACGGAAAGAAAACACCTTGGGAAAACAGAAGCGAGAAAAAGCAGCTATGGGGCGAGAAGTGTGGGGGAAAGAAAGGATGAATGAGGGAGTACTGCTAAGGAAGGAAAGCTGGAGACACGAGCAGAGAGAGAGACAGAGATTAAAAGAAATATCTGCTAGTTTCATGGCTAATGTATTTTAAAGGCAAATGTGATATACCGGGATGAAGAGAGGAAACGAATGCGACGCGAGGTTCTTTAGAAGAATAACGCCTGGGCGGGAAAAATAAATGCACCGTGTTTTGCAACGAGAGGGCTCTAAACACGTTTTCAACAGCACGACAACAAAAATACAATATTTTCTTTTACATCTTGCGATAAATGAGTACAGGATAAAAAAAAGTGTTTGCAGTTGTGCGAACTGAAAGAAAGGTTTTGCTGAGTCAAAGCAAGTACGTTTTGGGCAACTTTGCATAGGGGCAGTAAAATATTTTGTTGTTGACACCGAATTATTTTTTCTTTCTCGTTTGGTCGCCCCAAACTAAGATTTGATTGCTGCAACTTAAGATTTGTTTGACTCTACGCACACTTTCGATAAATATTTTTAAAAAACTGGAGGCTCAAGCTAGATTAGAACCTACTATAATTTACGCCCGTGCGCTACGCACTAGCAACCTCAGTTAAAGTGACTACCGGTTCTAATGGAATGTTTTTAAATATAAACATTAAAAATATTGAACCACGAGCGTAAATAAATACATATTCTAAGTTACCACAGCTTTAATTTTTAGTTTCCTGTTGAACTTGATTTATAAGACGTTTGTACCATTAATAAGCATTAATACATACAGCAAGAGACACTGCAACTATCCTAATTGTCACAAAAAAATACAAACAAATTCCAAATCTGTATTTTAGAGCAAAGGCAATCGAATGAGTGGCCCAACAAATACATTCAGTTGACCAAACCAAATGTTTATTTGGCAGTCTAATAATTTATTTTGGCCCAACACAGAGGTTTCGTTTATTCAAGCGTGTATTTTGTAGGATAAACAAAATTCATTTTGTGGCTCTTCAAGTTTTGTTCACTCAACAAAATATTTTGTTCAGGCAACTATGTATGTTTTTGGCCCTAAACAAACCAGTATTTTGTTGGTTAGAACAAACCTCTCTCTCAGTGCATGCTTATCTGTAAAAAGACGCAAGGAATAGTGTATCATAGAAATATGGCATACATCCCCTTCCACAGTATAGAGTATTGGATGCTATGGTTTATAAAATTACACACGATAGATAGTATTAGTTCCTCTTTGCTTTCTGAAATCCGAGGTTAAAAACCACTGAAAAGCCAAAACAATAGTAACAATTACTTAACCAGACATTTAACGAATTAATTCTCATTGATTTCTGTTGAAAACCGAGAAACGCCACGAGACAATAAATAACATTATCAGTTATTTTACTTACAAAAATACTGATGTCATAACTGTAACCGGAAATACTTATAAGCTGTTATCTTCTGAAGTACTCGTTCAACATGGAAAATCGTACTGGCGTGAGAAGACGCACAATAACGTAACAGAAAATGAAACTATTGTCCGAAATACTATATAGTGGAAGTTGCAAATTTCTACCGTAGCTGGGATTTGACGACGTGTCATTTGGCAAACGTCCGGAAACACAAACCCAAGGAACAGTAAACGGATCAAATTTTTATGGGAGAGGGGAACTTCAGTTACCGTGCACGCTTTAAGAAGTCACGTTTTTTTTTGACGAGGAACGCCGAGTCGAAATACATGTGGTTCGGAGTCCAAAGTAGTAGTCGAGAATCAGTTTCGTTCAGCCTTTATATGCATAACCGTCTAACATTAACCTAAACCTAATTTTTTTATCGGGATAGGAAAACGGCATCCTTGAAATAAAGCTGTAAACGTAAATTTGTATATGCCTCATGATAACGACTTGTTAAATAATTACAATACAACGTTTTTAAAACCAGATCCAATCCACGGTACATCTGTCTCTTCAAGTAATAACACGTATAGGCTGTTAACGGTCAAGTGAACACTTATGAGGCCCTAGTTACTTTTCCTTTTCATCCATTTTGTATCATTTACCCACTTTTTTAAATAAATATTGCCATGCAAGTAATAAACACAGTGTGTATATTCTGCCACACTCGGAAGTCAACCTCTTTGGCTAAAATAAAATATATTTATTAAACTATTATTACAAATGAGAAGGCTTTCAAAAGTGCTCATTTTACCGTGAATAGCCTATACGTGGATGTTGGCCGAGATGAATGACGTGGTGTTAGCAAAATGGAAAACATATATACTCTCTACTGAAGGATTGTTTTTCGAACACTGTTACACTTATAATATACTTGCAAACCGCCAAGGACACCCTGAAAGGAAATAATGTGACACGCATTAAATGTTTTCTTGATATTGTGATGAACACAAAATTATTTAGTTGTCATAACCAAACTTTGTGGCCACTAAAATTTTATTTAATGGTGACCACATACAAAAAATCTGGCCGGGTGAATTCCTTACGAAATAATTTTCTCGGTGAGGCTCTAGGAGAAACATACGAAAATTATTTCTGTGGACAAAAGTAATTGGTAAATGAGATTCTTTGTGCATAAATAATTGTAATATCACATAATCTGAATATACAAATTTGCATGTCATTACCGCCGCCAGACAAGGCCAACGACAACATGAGAAGAACCAACTTCTCGTTAAAGCAGAATGGCTTACCCGAAGGGCAGATCTGTGTTCCGGCCAGACCGAAGTACAGATTCAGCGAGGAATGAGATGGGGGTAGAGCAGCGGTGGAACGAGAATGGTGCAGGAAACGGGAGTGTCCTGTACTTCTCTCCACACGACAATCATGGCCCGAAAAATTCCAACCCACCGAGGCCTGGAATAGAACAGGTGGCCCAGGCAATGTGAGGTTCGTGTGCCGATTCGCCCAGAGAGCGCTCTCTCTCTCTCTCTAATACGCCACACAGGATGCAGTCTGGCTGTTCCATTTCCTCCAGGATAGTACGTAACTGTATTCTCGCTGTGCTTTTTTGATCCGTGGGCCACGGTGGTGTAGTAGTCAGACTATCCGTCTCCCATCAAGGCGAACCGGGTTCAATTCCCGGCGGGGTCACCTGGATTTTTGCATGTGGGGAATCATGCCGGACGATGCCGTTGGTCAGCGGCGGGTTTTCTCTAGGATCTCCCGTTTCCCCCGCGTTTACATTCCGGCGCTGCTCCATTCTCACTTAATATCATCCTCATCGACTCTCAAGACCTCGTTGTTAAGAGCCGTCTAAATCTCTTCACTCACTCACTAAAAGCACGTATTTTGTTTAGTCCGAAACTAACACTATTTTAAAGCAAGGCGTGCAAAACAAAGGTCCGGTGATCGTATACTTTTAAATTTTTGACGGCTGAGTGAAAAAAAAAAAAGAACACGCAATACTGCTCTGTGGTTGGAAATGCGATGTCCTCTAACGCGCAGCTCTTCATATGCTTAATGTTGTGGAGTACGGCAGGAGAAAACCAGGCTACCACGATGATACGTGCGGCTTTATTTCCCAATTTCACACAGCCGTGGCCACGGCGTCCCCCACGGCTGACGAGATGGCCCCCGCGCGACCCTCGGGCCTTCCAACACGTGGCTTCGAGGCACGAGCCCATTTACAGCTCCCGACAATGGTAAACAACCCTCCCCTGCCAGCGTACACCGCCCACATTGCTGTGGACTGAAGAATGTGTACAGTCCATTCTCGATAACTTCCCACTTTTCTGAAGCCCATGCTAAAATTACACTTTCAGGATATTCCTCCGCCTCGCCTCGTGCAAACAAGGCTTAACTACGTCTGGAAAATTGCACCCAAGGGACAACGCGCTGCATTCGTACGCACTCACTTTAATCATATTTTACATGAGAACTATTTATTAGTAGGCATCACCAACACACCTATTTTTTCCCTGATTTTATTCATTTTAATTATAAATAAAATATTCTAATTTGTAGATGAAACACCAATAAACGTTCAATTTAAACAAAAATAATAAATTTCAATGTTAACAGACGTACGAAACGCTTGTGTTAGATGCCATTTATAGGAACCAACCAAACACGTCATACATGGGGCGATTTTTAAATGGTTTCATTCAAAGAGTGTGAAAATATCGCGAATAGACTATATATTGATTTTCACCTTCCGCTCATCCCCCTCCCATCTTCCTTATAAATAAAATTCTTAAATATCAGCCATATACATTAAGGCAGCGGAGTGTATTACAATGCACGCTACTGTACAACATGCAGAACTCATTCTAAAGTAGTACACACACTACCAAAATGGTCAGAAAAGTACGATTTATGTTGCATTTGAAAGAAGAACGCGCTTATTTTGTAATGTTGTAAAATATTTTTGCAGAAATTTACTTACCAAAAAAATCGTTTAAAAATTAATTATTAATAAACTATTTTCATTCAAAATATTGAGTTTTATATTCTGAATACTTGACAAAAAAAATTGTAAGAAAACCCTTATCAAATAGGGCAATAATAATAATTACTACATCATTGGATAGCTGTATATAAGAAAACAGTAGGTACTAATATAAAAAAACATTTCTAATGATTTATTTTGTGTACATTCATTTCAAGCATTAAAATGTTAACTTCTGTGGTTGAAATAGACGTGTATGAATTCAAGTATATATTAAAAATATTTGTAAATATCATTACTAATAATTATTACACAAAACCGGAGTAATTATTACGAATGTCTTGCTAGATGGAGTTTTTCTGCTAAATGTACATTGCTGAGTATAAAGAATGGAAATACGCTTAAATTTTGATTAAAATATATAATTAATTGATAATTTTAAACATTTACATAATCAAATTCTAACTAAAGAAGACGACCTCCCGTAGCGCAGTCAGTTGGAGCGCCACCGGTCTGTGGTGCGGGAGGTCCTGGGTTCGAGTCCTACTTAAAGCATGGGTGTTAGTTTATAAGTTGGTTTATAAGCCGTCCCCTGATTATCCTTCAGGAATAACACTCGAGGGCCGTTAATAAGCCCTTTCCAATATAGTAAAATATTTTATACTGTTACAAAATATACGATATGCAACATAAACAGTACTTTTCTGGTAGTGTGTGTACTACTTTTTAATAATGAGTCCTGCATGTGTTACAGTCGGGTGCTTCTGCCTCATTAAGGTAGAGATGTAAAGCCTTTGTGCTTCATAAAAAAGTGTGGTACAATGTTAGCCTTAATTGATACCACGTTACCCCAAATTATTGCACGCTATGAAAAAAAAAGTGTCTAAAACACTTTTGTGTATCGTACATATACGCTGTGCGTTATTTCTTCAACATTTATAAAATGCACGTCTAAACATTTTAATGGAGTTAGTTGCATATGAGTAGGCACTGCAGTACTACATCGCCTGTCTAATTACGTCTACTTCTTTAAATACTGGCTCTGTAGACACTTGCTGTGAAGATAAATTTTGAGAGACAGTTGGCCGATTTCGAACGAACTGAATTTTTAAGTCATGTCTAATAAGGCAATATTTGCTAACTTGCAATGATGTGTGTTTTACTTCTGTTTGGTTATCACATGAAACACCATTAATATAATACTTTTACTACGTTTTTACAGGCACTTAACAAAACAGGTGTTCAAAGTGTTGGCTACCAGCACACAGAGCTCTGAAGCGTCGTAGTGTTACTAATAATAACAGTAGTAATAGCAAATTTAATTAAAATTTGTGTCCTGTCACGTATCAGTATTTCGTTTACTTCAGTCGGCATTCATAACGACCACGACTGTTATGGGTCATTCGAAACCTGTGATGTCTTGTATATCAGACGAAACAACTGCCGGGAACAGTTTAATTATCTTCAAAGCACATAGAGCCTACTTTTTACGTGGGGTTCGAACTCGTGACCCCCATCGCTGTGGGCTGGCATACCAAACAACCACACGACACAGGTCAAACATATAACGTTTAAATTCGATCGCAAGCTTTTCGCCTTTACCGAATTAAAATTCAGAGTTCAGCACAAAGATAAGAAGGCATACTATTTCAAGCACGCGAGTGCTAAAGCCATACTTGTCGGAAAGCACGTCCATTAAATATAGCACCAACATTTTGACTTCGTCGAAAGTGCAAGGTCCCGAGTGTGGCTAATCTACACGAGGCAATCCATCATTTTCTTTTCTTCGAGGAAACTTGTCCTGGCTTCGCCAAGAACTAATATACTTTCCTCCAACCCCTCCCAATTTTCTCCCCTTTTACCGCGCTCTTCTTCCGGTTCCCCTCAACCCCGAATTCTTCCACCGCCTCTCGACATTCTTCCAGCGGGTGCTAATAGATCTCTCCCTAACAGGTTATCCTGGCGAGGTGACAACCCCGACACCTGGTGCTACATCATGATCAAGGCAGATGGACGCCCGCGAATATGACGAAGTAATGGACGACGCTTCTACCAGTAATTATTACTTTACGCATTTTCTGTCCATACGTTCGCTTTCCATCACCGTCACTAGAGAAATTGTGTTTCCTTTACTTTAACTACTCAATGAACGATAAATAAAAATTCAAACTAATCTGTTATTTCGTCTGTTTTGACCAAACGTTTCATACTAATACATTGTTTACTTGTTTCGCACGTTCAAAGTTTAGCACTATGCCAGTTTAAAAAGCTGTTGTTTTATTATATATAATATAATAATTAATATAATTGTGTAACAAGTTACAAAAAATTAGAATAGTGGTCCTAAAACACAAAACTTTTACATAACTGGGATCGGAGTATTAGGTACCACATTAACACCACCTAATACACTTCTTTAAGTGGAGTCTCTTTTTATGGAGCTGGGTGTTTGGTATCTAAAGTGTAAGGCCCACATACTTGCTTATATTTTCTGAGTTTGAGGCACAGATACACGGGAGCAGTTAAGGACGACAATGTCACGTACTTCAAGTGTCCCATAGCCTTTACGTGCCTAGCAACCAAACAACTTAGGTTTTTCGTCGTGCTACGTTTAACCATGGGAAACTTCAACGCAGTTGCCTGTCCTCGTTTTCCATGTAAAATTTATAAGTACATTTTCAGGCACGACGCACTCTCTGCACAAAACCTGCATGAAACCTGCATAAAAGTCCTGCTGGCGAATATCCCGCGTAAAGCATCAGAGACTATAATATTTTGACTCTTTACGGTTTTATGAAACACTTCATTAAGAAAGCAGACCAGTATACAATAAAAATTCTACGGCTTGGAATTCAATTTATCACAATATTCAATGGTTGCAACTTAACATCTTTCCTCCGCTGATATACCTGTTATTCTTGATCATTTTCCTAGAAAGAAAAAGTTTCAATATATTTATGGTTGGCTGAGAAAAGTTATCGTTTCATTTGTAGAGGGGCTGAGTTAATAGACAATGCCGTAAATTGTAAATTAATTTATAGGAGATTACTTCTTTACTAATGTCGTATATTCATTTAATTATTTAGATCGCATTATTAAATTGTTACAAACACGTAGATACGCCGGTTATCCCCTGGGTTCCGATCAGCAGCACCCAGAGAACACCTGCTCCCTCATCGTGTCAGGAACAAGCTCCATCGTCCCCTCCATCACTCCAGTGATAAAGGAGACAGCATAAAAACGCGAAAGAAGGTTGGTAAAAATAGCAAGAACTACAATTGGAATCCAGGAAACTGATTGAGTTACTGCAGAAAACAATTTAGCTTTCTTTTCATTTATTCTTTCGTAGGATTTGGAAATAACATCGCCTAATTTTTTTCTTAGCAGCCCACCTTTTTGTTATACAAAAACAGAAAGTAAAAAAATTTAAATTGAATACATGAATAAATTTAAAACGTAAAATTAATAAAATGATACGAGAGCAGGGCAAATAAACGTGCGTTAAATCTGACAGGAAATGTATATACCGCAAACACCCAAATTTATTTTAAAACTGTGTGCCAAAGAAAATCGCCAAAAATAGGCTTTTCACACAAATTGATTAAATAGCGTGTATTACATTAAATATACACATTTAGTTTTTATATGCCCTACTAGCTGACCCGGCAAACGTTGTTTTGCCATAAAAAGTATTTCTAGTGATTATAGTATTAGAAAAAAATAACTATAACTTATTGTAAGTGTGTGAGGATGTGGTATATAAGTGGAAGAGGCATGGAACTCTGTGGACGATGACGGAATATAAAATTAGATAATTTAATAAAATGGAAATACAAACAATTAGAGCTTTGCGATCAATAATAAAGTTAATTAAGAAGTACACTTAATTATTGAAAATATAATTGTAAACACGTCACTACTACGATCTGAGCACAAATGAATAAGAGAAAGGTTATTGTGTGAGAGAAAGTGGAGACCGGCTACTCCGTGCTGTGTCACTGGGAGACACCTGGTGGGAATAAATTGTAACCTAGATCGATAAATGAACGATGATAATTGATCAGTTATCGACCTCGGGTAAAATTTATTAAATTACTAATATCGCTATAAAAAAATAAGGGTTGGTGGTAGAAGGGTGAAAATTTAGGAGGGTATGTATTTTTTGATGCCACATCATAAAAAAATAAAAAATAAAAATTTTGTTCAAACAATAAAAAAAATTGTTTGGGGGTGGTCACCCTTATTACTTAGGGGTGTAAAAATAGATATAAATCGATTCTCAGACCTACCGAGTATACATAAAAAATTTCATAAAAATCGGTCCAGCCGTTTCGGAGGAGTTCAGTGACTAACACTGTGACGGGAGAATTTTATATATTAGATATCACAAATGGCAATTCAAATGCCTGCAAAATGTCAACAAATGAAATATAAAACTAAAACCATTTAATTCACAAGCAACATTCAATGACGAAGTTTTTCATCTTGCACTCATTGAAATGGAAAAGCAAGTGCAGACGTTATCAGGATAAAATTTAAAAAACATGGGCCTACCAATACCAGATAGCATAGTAGATTCAACCGCTAACAATGACTACATCAGCGAAACTTCATATAATATATTAGAATTGCACACCACCACAACGTTTATTAGTATTTCTCTGTTATATATGGATATATGCTACTGCGGAGTATTTTTTTTTTTTTAGGTCTTTTTATTCTGCACAATTATTTACTGCATGATATTGTTCCATCTTTAACGGTATTGCAAGAGAGCGCGCTGGCGGCAAACTTTTTTCCTACTTGATTCACTATTATCGTCAATACTTATTCCTTATGTTACTTTACTTAACAAAATATATACTAAAACCTGGTCAGAGAAATTAAATATGAATTAAAAAAAACACTTAAGTCGGATACGTGGTTCTCGAAAGATAAGTGCACTAACAGACCGACAGACAGACAGACAGACAGACAGACGTTGAGTTTTATAATATGTTAATTATGTAGTCCACGCGAGCGGAGCCGCGGGCACAGCTGGTTCATGCATAAATAACGATATTAAGTGTAGAAAATGTGTACTAATTACAGATATTTATATACCACACAGTACGATAAACTTCATTAAGCTTGAGACCAATGCAGTTTTCCTTTCTTTTATGTATATTAAAATTATACTCGATAAATAAAACTGTAACTCAGTTTCGGTTCAGTGAAGCATCATTATTTTACATGATGGATACATTTATGCTCAATAATTTACATCTACGTGTAAAACTGGGCAATTTGGGAAAATTTCACAAAATAAACATTTCTATCGTTTTTATTGTTTATGCATAATTATATGTCAAAAATCTTTATTTTATTGTTATTTTGATGTAAGAATAAAACAATATTAGCAAAATGAAAGCGTTAAAAACCATAACTTTTTGCTACTTTAGACTCGTCTACAATGTCTTCGCCAAAATTCATTCTAACTTTTTAATTTGATGCAATAAAAATCACACCATTAGCATACTTAATTTTTAAATATATTTGAAGAACAAAAATATTTTTGTGGCTTTAAACTTGTCAGAATAAAACTATTTTCGTCACCATTGTTTAATTTTATCAAATGTTTCGATTTTATTCCGATACGGTTATTTTAAAAGTAAATATTTTGTCCAAAAATTGATTATACAAAATATGTAACAATAAATATATTAATATATTACACACACACATATTCATGTGTGTGTAAAATGACATTCCTTGGAATGTCTACAAACTGAGCAGTGTTTGATGATTATATAAAATAATAAAATGAAAGGTACATTACACATTTTAAACTACACTTCTTTAAATTGCAATATGTTTAATAAATTTTTAGAAACTAGTTGTACTTTTATGTTATATTAATAAAATGTGGGGTAAAGGTGTTCCGATTTCCCGATTTAGGTAGAGAAATAAATTAATATTTAAAATAAATCTTACTATATTCATAACACGGCAGTCTCTTTACACGTTTTGTCGAAACCTGTTAACTAATTCCCATTGATGTAAAGAACTACAGTTTTTTCACAAAGATGATGGACTGAGTAAGACGTGAGATATATGTTGCTCGCGATTTGTGTAGTCCTGAGACAGTAAGCTAATATAGTTATCCAAACAAGTTTAATTTATTAAGAACGTTTGTTGATGACTTGCGAACTGTAATATTGCAACTTCTGCCACCTTTCCATTCAATCATTACTGTGTTGCTTCGAGCAGTTGAGATATAATCTGTCAAAACGTAATTTTTGTTGGATTTTTAAAGAATTATCACTTCGGAAACTTTATTTTGTTCGCGATACTTTCATAATGTTTTTTCGCAGTTGGTAATAATATTAATCGAGAATTTCATTACTTCTTTACTTGCCACAAGTACTTACTCGACATAATTTGCAGTTGTCAAAGTTCATCGTTGGATCCGAAATTTGCATTATCTGTTATAATTTATAATCTGTTATCTGGAGTAATATCTAAATTATATTTTGATGATCTTTCAAGAGTAAACTTGGTATGGGAAAAAAGTGATTTTAAAAGTGGTAAAATGTAATTTTTTCATAACTATTGCGTGGCGGCTAATTATGGCGTATTTACACCTGTTTTCGTCTTCATTACATTTATGTTCTACGCCAAGCGTATTGTTTTTTTTAAATTTTATTACAGACTGATTAATATTATTATTCCAGAATTAATTATTTTATAATGGGAACTATTACAAGTCATTTGATCGTACCAGTACCTGAGCACGCAGACGCATGTTGTTGCCGAGCTCTCCTTTATTACAAGGAAATATTGTAATGCTAAACAGCTCTTTCAGAAAACCGAGTGAAACAAAGTTTTTCCTTTCCTAACCTGCTGTGATTATATGAAGGTAAGTGCACCAGTGTGTAGAGATTACACTGCGTGTCGGACAACGGCGTGGGAAAACGTTTCTATAGCTGCCTGCGAGACGATAGTTAAATATTTTGTGCAGAAATCTAAAGAATCAGCCTTATACACTGAAGAGCCAAAAAAACTGGTACACCTGCCTAATATCGTGTAGCCACACCCCCCCCCCCC
>NQII01004379.1:282433-293378 GCA_002778355.1 Clitarchus hookeri
ACTCGACCAATGTCTGAAGGTATGCAGGAGGCAATTCACATCATGAATCCTGCAGGGCAGTCCACAAATCCAATCTGCGCCAATTTGAGAAACGGTTGCACGTCTATCACGTTTAATGATTCTCGTCAGTCGTCGTTTGGCTCGTTCTTTCGCGATATTTTTCCGGCCGCAGCGATGTCGAGGATGTGAGGTGTTACCGGATTCCCGATATTCACGGTACACTCGTGAAATGGTCGTACGCGAACATCCACATGTTATCGCTACCTCGGAGATGCTATGTCCCATCTCTCGTGCGCCGACTATAACACCACGTATAAACTCACTTAAATCTTGATAACCTACCATTGTAGAAGCAGTAACCGATCTAGCTGCCGACCGCATCGCGTTACTCTTGTTTGTTCCATACCTCTGTTATTTGTACATGCATGCCTAAGCCACCTTTTTTGGCTCTTCAGTGTTATTGACAGAGCACCACTACTCCACATTAGCATCACAATTCACAGACAGGTTCATTGACGTATATATACCGAAACGATGTAAGCATCACCATGAAATAAGGTACTTATTTTATGTAATTATTTCATAAGACAGTTACATAGTTCCGTGGATATGGCATATGTAAGTGTGTAAAATGATGCGAATTTGATGACATCCCCCACCCCCGGTGTGACAGTACGATGGTAGAAAGTCTGGTGTAATTCAGTTTGAGAGTTCAATACTAATTAAGACAATAAATTTACATATCATACATACATACTACAGTCGCAAGAAATCACCGACTTATTTGCATGCAGACAAAGAACAAGCATGTCAGTGTGGAGTTTAGAGCACTAATTTATACCTGGTGCACGCATGTTTATGATGTGTGTGTGTTTGCTGGGAGGCTTTTGATTATGATCTGATCAAGCAACAAGATTTTCGACAGCCAAATGTGTGCAGAAAATTAGAATATTTAAGTTTCACACCGACGGGAGGTGCAAACATTTCCTGCCTCAAATTTGCACACAGAAACACCCTATCTCGATGAATTTTTATCACCGAGCAGAGGAGAAGGCAGCGTATGAGAGAAAACAACTTCACAGCCCGCCGCCAGTACTGGTACTTGAATATTCAAACCAACTCGAAGAAGGGGGTTGAAAGAAAATGCGCTGGGGGATAACGATATGATCAGTCTAATACCGGCAGGTTAGCGCGCGGTCTGAGAAGTCCCCTTGTGTGTGCGCTGTGCGTAAACCTTACACTGCCTCTGTTAGCGCAGTTTGCTTGAGGGTAAAGCGGCGGGGAGAAGAATCGGTTAAGCTGATGGTGCACAAACACAGGTCGATGGGGCACTCGGGGCGAAGTCGAGACGGCGGCAGTGTCTCCGAGCACATAACACCGCTCTGCGAAATAGAAGATGGGGGGGGATATTTTCCTTCTAATTTGGCACGTGGAACGCACGAGTCCTTTTCTTTTTCTCCATCTCCCCTTTAGACCTTCGGCCAGAGAGATGGTAGCCGAGAAGTGTTCGCATGCAAAATCTGCAAGCGACCGCGTCGGAATTCGGATGAATTATTTATGACCGTCCTATCCACCATCCACCCAATCTGCCCACTCCTTCCTCTTACTACCCCACCGCCAAACACGCATGTGTGCTGGCGCTGTACCTAACGCCCAGGAAGAGAGAAAATGTTAGGGGGCAGGGAGGAAGTGGGTTTGTTTACCCCAGGGGCACCTTTGTGCCGTGGCTGGGCACAATTAGTGCATATTAAAATTTCTCGCAGCTCGGGAAGGGGTGAATAACGGCTCTCGAGGGCGTTGAACCATGATCCGGGGGAGGGGATTGAGGCGGTGATCGACATGCATGCTAGTCGGTGAGGACAGCGAGTATCAGTCGGCGGCGTGCTAAACGGGAGTGGACCAACCAACCAGCTCGGCTAGTGACATGCGCTGCGTCATTTACATAGAAATGGAAAATTTAATAAAACAGTGCACAAAAAAAACCCCGTGCTCCTCTTCATGCAGGCCTTCGACAATGACATTAAATGACTGATAATAACACAAGAAACTAATCAAAATTATTGTAAATTAACTACTCAAAATTAGACGAGGTCTGGCTCTTGACTACAAAGCTCATTTCAAATCACAAACGTAACTAACTATATAAATTCGTATTCTTAATGTCTTTTCTTTTTACTTTGCCCTACTTCTCAACATGAACTATAACATTATTAATCAAAAACCTTCTTCATAAATCCTCACAAAGTAATTGCTGATGTCAAAAAAAGGCGTCTGAACGGGGTTCATCTAACTTCTTTGTTGAATGCGTATGAAATTCTCTCTACGTCGTCTATGAAATTATCAGGAGTAATGCTTACCAATTTTGACAGCAAGAGACAAAATTACTTGGAATATTAAATCACGAGTTCAACCATGTGGGACATTTAAATGATCCACATCTCAAAGGACAAACATAACCCATAACATACCACGCCTGAGTGCTTTCCTTTACAAGTATAACCAGGGAAACATAAATAGTAAATTTGCGTGGAATTTNTCGGCTAGTGACATGCGCTGCGTCATTTACATAGAAATGGAAAATTTAATAAAACAGTGCACAAAAAAAACCCCGTGCTCCTCTTCATGCAGACCTTCGACAATGACATTAAATGACTGATAATAACACAAGAAACTAATCAAAATTATTGTAAATTAACTACTCAAAATTAGACGAGGTCTGGCTCTTGACTACAAAGCTCATTTCAAATCACAAACGTAACTGACTATATAAATTCGTATTCTTAATGTCTTTTCTTTTTACTTTGCCCTACTTCTCAACATGAACTATAACATTATTAATCAAAAACCTTCTTCATAAATCCTCACAAAGTAATTGCTGATGTCAAAAAAGGCGTCTGAACGGGGTTCATCTAACTTCTTTGTTGAATGCGTATGAAATTCTCTCTACGTCGTCTATGAAATTATCAGGAGTAATGCTTACCAATTTTGACAGCAAGAGACAAAATTACTTGGAATATAAAATCACGAGTTCAACCATGTGGGACATTTAAATGATCCACATCTCAAAGGACAAACATAAGCTATAACATACCACGCCTGAGTGCTTTCCTTTACAAGTATAACCAGGGAAACATAAATAGTAAATTTGCGTGGAATTTACCGATAAAATTAAAGTATTTACTATCCTCTTGTTTTGTTTATTGCGTGCGAGTATAACAACTTGGAATAAACAATATAACAGAAATATATTACATGTTGAAATCATATTTATAACCTGCGACGTTGAGACTTAACTCTAACCCATGCCTCTCAATTACCGTATACCATCTGCTACTTTTGAGACGTGTGCCGCACTACTGGACACGTTTTTCCAGTATCTCTCGAACTACACGAGTCATGATTCTGAATGATTCACGCACTGGCAGCCTGTCTTTGTCATGTGTATCGTAATCACTTCAGGAGTATCTTTAGGAGTCCAAAAATACGGGAAGGCCTGTGGCGAGATGTTGAACCTCAGGTCAATCATGACACGATACGTGGCCTCGCAATGCTAGATAGTGTCTCATAAACCTTATATTCTCAGCATTCTTGAGGCTCGAGAACGTTTGTTTGTGAATGGGATTTGAATATAAAGAGGCTCACGAAGGCTGCATAATTTCCGAGGCAATCTTGAACCAATATATCGCCATTCATCCGTCCGATCTTGCATAAATTATTGCCTTGTGCACCACATGCAGATTAGCCAAAAGTTTTGTTTTTGTTTTGTTTTTTTATAATTTTTATAATAATTTTTAACGGCACAGCACTTTGCGGTTGGGAACCCCTTTCATGCATTTTTTTGCCATATCATAAGTAAAGTACGCGTAGAATACTGAGTAACACGTTTGTTTCAGCAAAACAAATTACACGTATATATATAAATTAACAAATTAAATATGTAGTTGCTCTAGCAAAATATTTTGCTGACTAAACCTAATTTAAAGGCAAAGGGTGTTTTTCGTTTAAATAAGAAAATGTACATCTGAAGTGACGACACCCTTTTGTTCAACCAACAAAATTTGCCTCAGAAGTTGTTTCGCTCAATCAACACTAACTGTGCGTTTGAATGACTATACACACAAAGATGCTTTGCTGGCTCGAAAAAAAAATTTCCTCTGGCTAGGTGTCGCAGGGCAAAGTTTTTTTAATATGCAGACACTACGTTTGGCCAAATTACAGCTGTCAGGAAAGCAGAGTCACGTTTTAGCGTGGCATCCCAGCCGTATCCCAACATTCAGTGTAATTAACCGAGCTGAACTGAACTTAAGCAAACCATAACACACATCTTCCACCTAGGCGATCATGTTCGATTCCCTGATTTTCGCATGTGGGAATCGTGCCGGACGATGCCGCTGGTCGACGGGTTTTCTAGGGAATATCCCGTTTACCCCGCCCTTACATTCCGGCGCTCCTCCACACTTACCTCACTTCACCCTCATCGGCAGCTAATGGTCACCCAAATCTCTCCACTCACTTCGCAACACACCTGTAAGTGGAGAGGAGAGGTTTGAAAGACACTGAACGGTTAAATGTAAAGTATACATGGGGATGAAATAAATATGGAGTAGCGATGGCATTCAAGGGGCGGGGTAAATGTGAGTACCATGAAAAAAATCCAAGGGTCAATGGCAACGTCCGCCATGTGTTCTACACGCAAAACATCGGGCATGACTACACTAGGAAACGAAAATTAATCGCCAAGTCAGCGTAATCTGGCAGCTACGCTTGTTATCTAGCCGTGCCCACTTCACGACGAACTGGCCGACCACAGCGAGATCGCTGTAGACTGAAACCAAGCCCACTCTCTTGGCGCACATGCAACCTACTACACAGCTCGACAAGTTGGGGATGCCTAACCAGCAGGCGTCATAACGCTTAGCTTCCTAAATTATACTATTGAAGTTAAAGCTGACTTGCAAAATGCTTCTTGAACTTGCTTATGAATTCAGATAAGGCAATGTTAATAACTACAATGTACTAGGATGTAGAAAAAGTAAGGGTTTTTCTTGACCTTTCATAGTTAAATTAGAGAAATTGAGTAATCTACGTATTTGTAAGAAACAGTGATAAGTAAAATATTTTTAAAAAAATACGTGTCAATTTATAACAATACTAATAAAATAGATTGAAATTATTTCCAATATTAAAAACTTGAATAATGAACGAATAACAAATATTAAATCGCCCTTTTTTCAACAAAAAACTATCATTTTATCGAGTGCTGTTTCCAAATAAGTTGTGAAACTACACCTATAAAATTGGCATCATTTGCTTTTATTTTAATCCATGACAAAATTGTAGCTGCTATTATAAACATTTTACAATGCCCTGCAATATTACTGTTGCATAAAAAATAGCTGAAAGTCGTAACTTTTTAAGAAACTGTTAGGGTAATATCTACCATTGATCTCCTTTACATGGCAGCGACTTTCGTAAACCAGTAGAATACTTGTAAAATTAGCTAAATTTTGTAAAGCGAGATGATATTTAGAGCAGCTTACAAAATGCGAACGAGTAAAGTCCAATGGGCGTATAATATGGCAGTAATAATAACCTGCCTGTTGAAATGTATCTTGATGGAGAGAGAACCGAAGCCGANATGGCAGCGACTTTCGTAAACCAGTAGAATACTTGTAAAATTAGCTAAATTTTGTAAAGCGAGATGATATTTAGAGCAGCTTACAAAATGCGAACGAGTAAAGTCCAATGGGCGTATAATATGGCAGGAATAATAACCTGCCTGTTGAAATGTATCTTAATGGAGAGAGAACCGAAGCCGGAAANGAGAACCGAAGCCGAAAAAAAAAAACACCACAATGCCCTGGTAGCGAGAGCAGAAGTGTCCTAAGAAAACCTACCAGCAACGCCAACTAAGTTTGCCACATAAATAAGTCCGGACTGATCCACCTAGGAACGCGCTCGGATCACCGGGAGGTTAGGCTAGCATGCTTACCGCACGACCTTAAGCGTACCAAGGACATGAAGATTACCGACGTCAGAAATCCGCATTGTAAAAGTGTTCCGTCCAATGTACCATCTGTATTGTGGACAAGAGTTTCAGAGCTAATCCACCACATGCCCATAGATACCAAGATACTATTACAATCACAGTTTTTTCTTTTCACCCGTAGAAATATATGCTTGGAAACGGCTAAGTGGCATCATTTTGAAGGTCATTCTACTTAAGTGCTTTGTCTAAATTATTTTTGATCTTAAATACAAGAGTGTGTGAAGCATACTTATGTCAGAAACTACATCAGGGTTCGTATCACATGCTTCTAGATTGCTACATCGTAGAGCGCGAAAACTGCCGGCCTGCTACGTTTCACAGAAGCAGAGTGAGTGGAGTGGAGAGGTGTGGCCGGCCCTTAACGCCGGGGTCTTGATAGCTGACGAGGGTGAAACGACGGGGGTATAGAGCAACACCAGAATGCAAGGGCGGGGGAAATAGGAGATCCCCGAGAAAACCCGCCGAGCAGGGGCACCGTCCGGCACGACTCCCACGTGCGAAAATCCGGGAGTGATCCCGCCGAGAATCGAAACCGGTTCACCTAGGTGGGAGGCGAACGCCAAAGCCTCTGCGCTAACGTAGCCCCACTTTACAGACGCACTACAGCGAATGATGCCATAAAGTACCATACATTAATAAGACCTCTAACATTAAGAAGACCTCTGTAGCCATATACGTCAAAGTATAACGCTCGCGTTGCGAGGACGCTGTATCGCCAATAGTTCGCGCCCAACCTCCGCTAGCACTCAAGTTTGAGCACCGATTTAGATTCGGAAATTATTGTCTTCCTGTGCTTCAACTTGAGAGGCACGTAGTTTAATTAAAATAGGTAATAATTAAAAACAATATTATTCTTAGTGTTTCTTTAGTGTAAATATGAGAATTTTAAATAAATATTTTGGTCCTCAAAAATTTTAAAAAGTTTTTTTTACAGAAAGTTTGGTTTAAGTTTAAAGTGTTTCTTGACGTCAAAGGAGTGTTATGTTGCAATTTATTTCAAATAAAACACTTGGTTTACAAGCTATAAGGGTTTCATTTTTGATTATTCTTAATTGAAATTTTACATATTTCAAAATTTAAAATAGAAATATGGGTAAAAATGAACCACACAAAAATTTTCCAAAAAATACTCTGATGAAATGGACAATTATTTTAAGCTGTAGGCGTTACATGTTGATTTTGTTATATTTTGAGATTTGCCAAACATATATAAATTAAAAATTATTTTGTGTTATATTACTTATTTTTGAAAAAAAGTTATTTTCTTTCATTGTAATACTTTTTCTCAAACTAAAGGTTTATATCCCAATTTAATAGGATTTAATATGCTAAAAATAAAGACAATACATTTCGACTCATGAACGCCCTTTACAATACTTCCTTGAAGTGTTCGAAAATACCAAAGAATACAGATGTTTTGCCAAGCACAGTGTTTAATGACATCTACAACGAACTTTCATACTATCATATTATCAATTTTCCCCTAAAATTCAGAGGATAGTCACCAAGGGTGAAGTGGATAGTTTATGACACCAGTATATTGGTGATTAGAATACTAAATATTAGCGGCTGGCACTCATCAGTACCGCAGTGCTGCAAACAGCCTGGGTTGGNATATTGGTGATTAGAATACTAAATATTAGCGGCTGGCACTCATCAGTACCGCAGTGCTGCAAACAGCCTGGGTTGGCTATACTGGTGTAAATAACTTTTGTGAAGTTAGGCAAAAGCACTCATAAAAAGCCAGCTATTAGTCTTCGTAAATTTACGAATNGGTGTAAATAACTTTTGTGAAGTTAGGCAAAAGCACTCATAAAAAGCCAGCTATTAGTCTTCGTAAATTTACGAATATATTTTCTCAGTAACATTCCGTAAAGTTGACGAACCTTTAGAGAACTCACGCAACTTTCCTTAAGTTAACTTATTAGTTTTTAGGCTGTACGTAATGGATCCAATTTTTTTTTTTTTAATTCTCGAATGGCATTTCAGCATGCACTAAAAAACGTTAACATAAGACCATTACCTTTACGAACCTATTGGATTTTCGGACCAATCGGATTTACTTATATAATACATAAAATATATATATATATGTACAAATATGTGATGCAAGCATATTTTCGATTTCATGAATTGTTGAATAGACGAAAGCGTTGTCATTTATTACTGGTGGTGTTCGTTTACGATCTATGAAGCTGCAAGACATATTCAAAGGTTCTGTATACCGTAAAAACAGTTATCACATCCGTTTCCCGTCATTTATGTCCGCTGCCAGAAATAAGTAACCCCGGTAAAATTTGTCTCACGATTTTGACAAAAACGTTTAGATAGTAGTGTTAAATTACGTCGGACGGAATCTTCAGCGGTGGTCATAATTCACAAACTGAGTTAATACGAAATATCGTACAATAAAAATATAGGGAGGTCATCAAAATGCGCGAGACATGTGACTAGTGTCACCTGGTGTGACGGATTACTCAATCGGTAGCTTTGGAAGTTTTAATGGTGCTTAATTTTAAATTGCGATGTAGTAGCTTGTTCGGCGATTAAATTAATCAGTCAAGTTTAGAACTATAAATAGTTTGTGTAGTAGTGCTACCTTATGCAAAATGTAAAGTAAAATGTTCCTAATGCTAAACTTAGGTAATTTTTGTTCATTTCTGAACAGTTACATTAACTTAATGCCGTATATTAAAACGAATAAATGGGGTTTGCGTTGGTTTATGTGCAACATTGCGTTATCTTAATATGAGAGAAATACCGTGTCAAAATTGCACTTTATCGGACGCGCGACTTTTAATTTCACTCAAGCCGTGCCTTTCGTAACAAGTTTCGCACTTCAAAAATGATCAATGGCCATGCAGACAGTATGGTTAATTCAGCACTTTTTAAATCCCTGCGTAGGATCTACTTTTCTTATTTCGTATCCTTGTCCCATGCGTACAAATATCATTGATGTATACCTGATCACATTTTATTCACGCGCCACATAAGTGAAACTGTGGAATCGTTAGAAATGTAAATGGTTTACTAACGCAAAACCCGTACTGCAATGTGTATAAAACAAGACACGTTAACTTCAATGGCTGTACATTTCAACATTTCACTTGCCATACAAGTAATACGACGTCAAGTCTTTAAGAACTACTTTTGTTTATTCACTGCCGAATGGAAGCCTGCATACCATTGTGTTCTACAGGACATACAGATGGTTATCAAAATATTGGCAAGGCATGTGTTCTGGAACACATCATCTTTGAGTTGGTGTAACACTAATAATTCGTGCGCTGCGACTGTCGTTTGGTATTGCAATGAAAGACGTTATACGCTAGCCGGTGTATAGTCTATTTGCGGTTTCTTCACAATTTCCGAATAAAAATAGTTGGAAAATCACACATGTACGATGTGTTAGTTTCTTCCCTAAATATGCAATGCATCACGAGCGTTTTATACTTCTATTAACATAAAAGTACCTTATAGTTGGGTAATTTTATTTTCTATTAATATTCTTATTATAAATTATACCATACAATTCGTATGAATATAAATAGAGAGGAAATAGGTGTGTTGCTAATGCGTAGTAAGAAATAGTTCTTATGCAAAATATTATTACACTGAGTGAGCACGAATGCGGTGCTTTGTCCCTTTGGTGTAGCTTTCCAGACTTGTATGGGTTTGTTTGTATGGGGCGGTGAAATTTCCTGGAAGTAAAACTTCAGCAGGGACTCAGGAAAGTTGGAAGTAATCGCGAACGGACTGTAGTACGCATTCGTGCGAGCAATCAGTCAGACGTAGGCGAGACAAAATGGAGGAAGATCTCTCTGATTTTCAACGAGGGCAGATTGATGCAGCGCAGTTAGTTGGAGCAAGTGTATATATGACTTCGAGCGTGTTAGGTGTAACGAGAGCAGCACAGTGTCCAAGATGATGACGTCATACATAACTCGTGACAAGACTTCATCAGCAAAGAGTAATAGTGGACGAAGACCAATCTTCACGGAATCGCCGAAAAATTAAAAAGATTGTCGCAAAGAACTGGAGATCCAGTGCAACACAAGCGACGTCAGAACTCAATCAACATCTATAATCTATTTCTGCAATCAAAGTCCTACGCGAGCTGCACATCATCATGTTCGTTCAGGTGTTTCCTCCATTATTGTGATAACCACTTGTATTTGTACATGGGCAGAGATTTTTTTTAAATTTCAAAAGTGCTTACTTTGCCGTTAAGAGACTTTCGGTTACCATATTGCCCACCATTTTGGATTCATCAAGTTTCTTGCCACAAGTTTCATTTCAAAAGGTTTAACGAAAGTTTTCGTACGTCAGTGCATAAATTATAGCGTACAAAGATTTATTCAAGTGGTAAAGTTATTAATTTTTTCTAGTGACTGCCTGGAAGAAATAAGATACGATTTCTTGCAGGCAATTACGAAAACGATACTAGTGGCAGTACACAATAAAAACTGACTTTATAAACTGGCAAAACCAATTTATGTTGCCCTGTCGATCAGTAAAAAAAAAAAATGCGAAATCTGTAATGCAGGGTGTAGCAAAAAATTCCATAAATCCAAGATGGCGGACTGTCGTCCCCTTGTTAAGGTTACATCTACTACGGGTTGGGAAGATCAATATTAAAGGTTTGACAAAGGGAAAATTTCCGCCACTAGGTAAACGCTAGCGTCGCACGTGTACCAGATTTTGCCTATTTTCTACATAAAAAAAAAGGATAATTGTGACAATGGTAAATAAAAAATAAAATGACTTCGTAACTAAGTTAAAACTTTCTCTTTTATTATTCGTGTAGCTTAAAGTTTTAATTAAAACATTACCTTTTGGAACACTGCGCACCTAGCGGCGTAAATGTTTTCTATACCAAACACACTCATAAAAAAT
>NQII01004379.1:293504-307926 GCA_002778355.1 Clitarchus hookeri
TATTCGCGGTTAGGCGGCCCCGATAGAGAGAACAAGATTCACGACACTTGAAGCGAACACCTGCCTGGCATTTCAACAGCATGTTTAAAACAAGCCTCTTTAAAGGAACTTCTAAACGTAATCCAAACGTGTCTAACTACAAATATACACACAAACTTCAGACTTCATCCGAACGGACCTTTCAAGATGTTGCTTACATTAGAAACATTTGGGAGACACACAAAGTAGCTACACGTAACATTTTAATAAATTATTTTCATACACTGGATGTGGCAAAATTTATAAGTGACGAAGGTCTTAAAAATTGTACGAAATAAATGTAAATGTTCTTATATATTTACGACGCTACAAAAGCACATACAACTATTCACAAAAGAAATATGTCTATCACTACAGTGACACGCAATATTTCTGCTAGTCAGCGCAATTTTTACGCTGCACACCATTATAATTAAAATCCGATCAACTCTAACACATAAAAGTATTCACATCTTAGCTAAAGACGTGATAAAAACTGAGGTGGTGATTATGGACACGAGAAAGGAATTCATGGAAATCTTCTTTATTTTAAGTATAAGGCTACAAAATGGTAAGTGATAATCTAAGGGAAACTAATTCCTCCGTATAGTCGGTTGGAATCGATCACATGACCTTTTGAATGCGAAGTTAATATATTACCGCAAGGTCTAACTAGTCCGATGAAGAAGAGAACATGTGCATTTTGCTCATCCCGTATCTTTATATGCCAGAATATTCTAAAATAATAAAATGTGCTGTTTTCTATTAAACCTACTATTGTTTGTGATACACAATACATAATTCGCAAAAATTATTGGAAAATTTATCTAAATATATTTGTAATTTTAAAGCGATAAACGGCTTTCCTAAGTGTAAATATAAGCACGACCTCGTTTATTTGGATCTCCACTTCACACTTAAAACAAAAAGTTTGGCTTGCTACTAAGTAGCCAGTAAGAACATGATTTTTATGACAAATTTGTATTAAAACACGTTGCGACATAAAATCTGCTATAGCTTATAATGATACAAAAAAAAAGTCGAGCTTAACATTTGGAGCTATTGTTAAACCACTACGAAGATTATGTTATCTGCAGTGCTCCTTAACGGCACTGAATTCAGGCACAGAGGATACCTGAAATGTAATACTCGACGAACAGTTCAACTTTCATGCATTGCTTCCTTATCTCGTCCTATTATATGCAAGATCTGCAGTGTGCAGTGCTTTCAGTATGCGCTCGGTCGGCAATCCGCACTGCACGTAAGTCCGACGCGCTGCCTGCCTACAATTATGCCAGATACCCAGGACGTTAGTAAGTGTGCTTCCTACTAGCAATAATGTTATTATACTGTAGAAAATGTCAGTCGCCTTATAAAAGCATAATGTGATTTCGAATTAAATTTAATTAAATTAAATTCTAAAGTATTTGCACGATACTCTATTAAAATAACGTTTGTACTGTTTCTGGAACTAACTAAATGAAACTAATACACTCTGTTAAGAGTTGTGGTCAGGCCCTTAGCTGAGCAGCCTGCCTGATCACACCTTCACTTATTTATCCAGGACACGGGCCGTGATCGCTGAAATTAGTTATGAAATCGCAAACCACAGAAACCCCCTCCACTGGCCAATAAACGGGGACAACGCAGCCGATAAAGGACAGTTTAGTCCATGGGCGGTGTCTTTTGTCGTCAGGCCATTGGAACGAGAAGACCACTAAAGATGGGTGTGTCCGGCCGTCGACCTGCACCATCTTAATAAGCCTGAGGAATCATGACCAAGGTGGGGACTCCCCAATTTGACTTTACTCAGAATGTGGCTGATTAAATCTTTATAACATAATATAATTTAATATTTCAGTATATTTGTATAGCTCCCCCCGTTCATATCCCATCATATTTATATTGAAATAATATTGCACAACCTTTATGTAAAAAAACCTCTTTTATACAGTGTTCATTACACAACTCTTGTCAATAACTTGTTACGCCTCTATAACGCCGTTAAGAATAAATATCAAGCAAGCACAGTCTCAAGATAACTATGACTATATAATAACACAAAAGCTTTTATTTTTTACCGTTAAATGTAAGTTTTGCACCTTTTTTGACCTGCGGAAATCATTGAGGTTCTTTCGCAAAATAACTTTCGCTAAGCATATTACAGCCACCCTTGTTTAATATTTTTTACGGTTTTATATTTTTGTGTTACAAAACAACTTTGGTTTTCAATGTAATAGATATGGGCTGTACAAAATTATTTTCCATGAAAATTACCTTACATACAATATATATAAAAAAAATTCAACTTAATACTAAAAAATATTTGGTAGGGCCAACAAATAATTTGGCAGGGAAAACAAAAAATTTGGTAGGGAAACAAATAAATTAGTTAGGGGAAACAAATCATTTGGTACGGGAAACAAGTAATTTGGTGGGGGAAACAAGTAATTTGGTAGGGGCAACAAGTAATTTGGTAGGTAAACAAGTAATTTGGTAGGGAAACAAGTAATTTGGTAGGGGAAACAAGTAATTTGGTAGGGGAAACAAATAATTTGGTAGGTAAACAAGTAATTTGGTAGGGGCAACAAGTAATTTGGTAGGTAAACAAGTAATTTGGTAGGGAAACAAGTAATTTGGTAGGGGAAACAAGTAATTTGGTAGGGGCAACAAGTAATTTGGTAGGTAAACAAGTAATTTGGTAGGGAAACAAGTAATTTGGTAGGGGAAACAAGTAATTTGGTAGGGGCAACAAGTAATTTGGTAGGTAAACAAGTAATTTGGTAGGGAAACAAGTAATTTGGTAGGGGAAACAAGTAATTTGGTAGGGGCAACAAGTAATTTGGTAGGTAAACAAGTAATTTGGTAGGGAAACAAGTAATTTGGTAGGGGAAACAAGTAATTTGGTAGGGGCAACAAGTAATTTGGTAGGTAAACAAGTAATTTGGTAGGGAAACAAGTAATTTGGTAGGGGAAACAAGTAATTTGGTAGGGGCAACAAGTAATTTGGTAGGTAAACAAGTAATTTGGTAGGGAAACAAGTAATTTGGTAGGGGAAACAAGTAATTTGGTAGGGGCAACAAGTAATTTGGTAGGTAAACAAGTAATTTGGTAGGGAAACAAGTAATTTGGTAGGGGAAACAAGTAATTTGGTAGGGGCAACAAGTAATTTGGTAGGTAAACAAGTAATTTGGTAGGGAAACAAGTAATTTGGTAGGGGAAACAAGTAATTTGGTAGGGGCAACAAGTAATTTGGTAGGTAAACAAGTAATTTGGTAGGGAAACAAGTAATTTGGTAGGGGAAACAAGTAATTTGGTAGGGGAAACAAGTAATTTGGTAGGTAAACAAGTAATTTGGTAGGGAAACAAGTAATTTGGTAGGGGAAACAAGTAATTTGGTAGGGGCAACAAGTAATTTGGTAGGTAAACAAGTAATTTGGTAGGGAAACAAGTAATTTGGTAGGGGAAACAAGTAATTTGGTAGGGGAAACAAGTAATTTGGTAGGGGAAACAAATAATTTGGTAGAGGAGACAAATAATTTGTTAAAGGTAACCAAATATTTGGTTAAACCAAAGAAGCACAACATTTGCTGCAAACAAATAAACAAACAAATAAATTTGGTTTCAACTGAAAAATATTTTATTACCGCTACACAAACAAATTATTTGGTTGTGGCCAATATATTTTGTTTGAACAAAAAAAAATATTCTCACTGTACCAACGAGTAAACTTCTGCACCCATAAACTCGTAGGCTCATGAAGTCTTGTACCCGTGAAGTCTTGTGACCGTGAAGTCTTGTGACCGTGAAGTCTTGTGCTCGTGAAGTCTTGTGCGCATGAAGTCTTGTGCGCGTGAAGTCTTGTATCCATGAAGTCTTGTACCCGTGAAATTATTCACTCGTGATGTTTTACACTTTAAAAGGCTACATTAGAAAGCATGTACTTATAATTACAGCACAGCCTAGTGTTTGTTATTCGCAAAAAATACATTGCAATCCAGTTTAAGTAACAGTTTACGCAAAATAAATACATATTTGTCTGGAATAACTGAACCTACTGCATGTGCTTGACTTGAAAAACATCTTATATTCACGGTTTGTAAAACAGGCGTATGTATTTTATTGTTAAACTAAAAGAAATTTGTTAAATTTCAATTTCTGATAGCCGATCAAAACATTTTGTGTACTATTGGCTCGGATTCTGTGAGTTTTCAGTTGATGCCAGATAAAAATGTTACCCTGAATTTAGGCGGAAAACAACTATCAGCTTTCTTCATCTGCTTGGCACAGTGTGAACAGATTTTAGAGAGTAGGACAAGGCAAAAAATAACGAAAAATGAAAAATGTTTCTTTGATTTGAACGGGAAGTAAATAGAATGTCATAATTGTTATTTTTTCTGCGTAAATATTTTGTTGTAAGATGATCTAACATGTGTTGCGAAAAGTTTTAGCAATCTCTAGTTTCACTGCCTTTATTTTACATATAAGTGAAATTGAAATTCTGTGGTCAAGTATTAAAATTACAGGCAGTATTTTCAGTGCTGACATGTGCAGTATGTTTCACATGCAATTTGTTTTTTAATTTTTGCGAGAAATGTTTAGTTTTGACGTTTGGAGTAACTACATGATTATCTTTTTAAAGTATTTTATATATTATTATCGCAAGGAAATAATTTATGTAATGCCATGTGGCAGTGCAAAAAAGTGTCTAAAAAATTTACGAGAGAAAATCAATTACTAGATCATATTATATTCAATAAAACAAATGTCTTTTAGCCATAAATATAGTGGTTTTTGATATAGATTTTAGTAAAAGGATATTATTTTAGAGCTGATGTGTACGGTTTTATTAAGAAAGTGTAGATCGTAATCGCAGCTGTTTGTGCATAGTATCACACAACATTTAAGTTGCTGGCCAAAGTATGGTCTATGAAATGTATTTTCGTGGATAGGGGAACGAGAGGTTTACTCATTTTATCACCCGACTCTGGAAATAAAAGGAGAGATTGAAGCAGGCTACATTCATAGCACTGGGCTTGTTTCACCCGCTGGCTGCCATTGGTGATATGAGGATTCTATTTAAGATGACATCTTTTAAAATGGTACATTAAAGATGTTTACTTTATTTAGTGCATAGAGTAAGAACTGGTAAATACTGTATTACGTTGGGTTAAAATCGGTTTTCAATTATAGAGATGTAATACGTAACACAAATTTAAGTCAACGACCATTTTTTAAGTAAGTAACTTACACATTATAAAATTATTTAATTAGTGCTGTCTGTTAATATTGCAACTGTATAGTAAATTGTTTCGGAATTCGTTTTGGTAGTTTCTGAAATACGACAAAGTGCTTTCAATTCAAGGTGGAACCAACTTTCAGAACGGCGGAATAAATATACAAAAATGTATTTTAGTACTTTCCTAGGTACCGACAGCATACAAAGTTTTGTTAAACCAAGTTTAATTATTTGGTAGAGATGGCATACTAGCACAAATATTCATATCGCTGCGAATTTGAAAGCAAATGTTCGATCCGTTGAAATCATTCAAGTTTGTGGCGACTTACTGCATCATAGTTTGTACGCCATATTTGATTATAAGTGTAATATTTATCGATATATGATGTAACCACTTTATTTTTCAGGTAGTTCTCTCTTCCAAAACGACGATCAAAAGAGGCCGTGAATTTGTGTATTCATTCCCCGCGATAGGTACTATCAACAAATCAAGATTAGTTGAAATAATTCAAATGGTTCTATAGATAAAGTTTCCTAACTTAAAAATTTTTTATGACCACAGTTTTGAAAATAAGTACGTAGTGGGCCTGTATTGAAATCACGGTATGTTCGAAAAATGTCGTAAGTGCTTACTAAGTACTAGAAGTGTACTGAGTTTGGTGAAATTCAGTGCTGGGGTTCAATACTTTTCAGGTACACACACACACAGTCAGGGAAGTGGTTTCTGCGCCTATCTTTCTTTCGGAAACTAGGCTAAAAAAAAAAAACTTCGTTTCATGTTTCTGGTCACTGTTTGTACTTACGCGAAATGTAATCAGCATATTTCCATCGGCCTAATTACTACTAGGCACGCTTAGACGATGTCACCATAGCAATATGATAAAAACAATAACTTTACACGAATTATTACTCTATGTATAAAAGAAAACGAAACCTGTTTCTGGCCACCAACAATACCTTACGACATTTTAACGTTACGACGGTGAACTAGTTTACATTATTCGCTGTAAAGCAGTGCTGTATATAAAGGTAGACAAATGTTACGCTGAAAAAATGCAGTTACGAGAAAGGTTTATTTTCAAAAGTTGATTTCAAAAGTGTTTATATCTAACTGTGAGCCAGATATCACATAACACTTCTGTTTTTTACACGATCTCAGTCATGACCAGAACAACAAATGAATTTCGTTTCATCCTGAACGCGCCCTCCTCCCAAAATAACACCAAAAAGCATTCCTCGCAAACACATAAACAGTTATATTTATTACTGAACGCGAGGGAATATGCAGGCGTGCGCGCAGATACAGTATCGGAGGCCGGGCAATCACTAAACTACTGGTAGACACTGTTACAGAAATGCGGCGCCAGAGATTGGAATATTTATCGGTGTTTGCCCTTTGTATCTCCCCACCTCGTCACTCCCTGCTACACGTAACATGCTTATTTATTGCCATCCCCCCTTATTTTTTTGTCCGACACCACGTCAATCACTGAATACCCAGCCCGCGCCAATGGCAGAGATACATAGCTTGAAAACGCTTCAGCTTTCATCGCCAAACATCAACGATTATGAACGGTTTCTTCATTTTTAAAACATATACAAAAATTAATTGTAAGGCGTTTACAATTCTTACACATACCAATAGTGCAGTTTAATAACATGACAGGCTTGCAAATATACATACAATATAGAGCAAATGAAATTCTGACAATTAAAATGCATGATACTGTTATGCAGGAAAAACAAGTCTCGTATTTTAGACCTTCTTAAAAACAAGAAAAATTGTGAAAAAATTAATATTATTTTCATTACTTCAATAAGTTCTTAAATAACCAGAATATCAAGTCGTTTGAGACATGCGTCATAAAAGTTACCAACTGTAAATATACTTCAGTGTATTGGTCTTCCGAGAAATATATATACACACTGTCTCTGGTGATTTAGATTTTCAAGTTTCTGAGAATATTACAACAGGTATTTGTTGCAAAACAGCTGTTTCGTTTTGTACAATATATTATATTACTTTTATATTTTATGTTTTTATTCATCACATTTTATATCATCGACGATATTATCGTAACTAGTGTCTCACTTGGCTGTAAAAAAATTGGCGAAAGAGTCTTAACAATTCAAAGACGAATTTCCTACTAAGATGGTAAATTTACGATTTTATGGTACCCACACAATACAATAGCGGAAGAAACAACAAACACATTTATTCAAGCTTTCAGCCGGGAACCATCGTCCTTGAAATCATAAAATTGTACAATTATGGACCGGTATAGCAGTGGAAAAGTAAACACTCCAAGAATGCCTACTGCCATCGGCAACGTCCGCCACGTTTTCCACATGCAAATGATCTACACTTGGGTCCGCCGGAGACTGAAATAAACTTACGCTGCTGGAACACTGACAGCTAAATGTTATTTACGGTAAAGTGAGCACTTTTAAAATTAACTTCTGAAAACAATTACTACATAAATGTTACAGTGCACATTGGCAAACGGGCTTCCAGTTAAGTTGGCAGCTAGGAAATAAAAATAGTCGTACGACTCAGCGTTGTATTTAGAGTGTAATGTTTAAATTTATGTTCAGTAAGGTTGGTGTTTCTTGTTCCAGTCACACTATAGTACGAGTTTGCATATAAGTAACATATTTACATGTATAACAATTCCATGATTTCACTTGTATTGCACATGAATAAAGGGGCCAGGCCCTTGGTAATGTTAATTACACATGCAGTATGTTGGGGGGATACAATGTAATGGAAGAAGTAAATCCTAAGCGGGGTTTTCAAAAGTGCTCAGCTTACCGTGAACGGTGTATAATCCACACCGCCGCAGGCTGTTACTGGTATTTACAGTAAATAGGCACGTGGTGATACATATTATGGTTTTTTTTTACCGGAATCTACCGGTAGGAATACATAGCCTATACCTACCGAGGCATAGGCCGTTGACGGTGAAGTGAGCACGTTTTGGTGCTCCGTCATTTGAAATAATAGTCAATAAATACATTTTATTGTGACCTTTGACGTTACTTTCAAGTTTGGTGAAATATATACACTGTGTTTATTACTTACAAGGCAGTATTTATTTTTAAAATTCTTGGAAGGACAAAAATTGTTGATAGGAAAAAAGTAACTAGAGCGTCAAAAGTGCTCACTTTACCGTGAACAGCCTATATCAGTACGTACTCGCACATATTGTACATATAGCGAAGTCCTGGCCGAAGTCCAATGCGGTAGTCGAGAAAGTGTCACTTCCTTACAACAGCAGAGCAAAAACCACTGCGTTAAAACATTTATATTTTCACAAATTCACTGAGATGCTCATACGCACGGGTGCAATTCTATACCAAAGTATTTATGTATATCATCGGATAAAGAACCTTATGGCCCAATGCGGATATGGTCTAAGATACATAAATTCACGCACTGTGCAAGTTACCGAAATACAACACACCATTTCTAATATCGGCACCACGTATACAATATAGCTTAACTTTCACAGGTAGTAAGTTATAATGACATTAAATATATGTCGTCGCTATGTAATTTTCCTTATGTATATTATATAACGACAAACATAATTACTGGAAATTATAACCTGTTTCTAAGTAACTTCTATTATTGAATAAAAACCGGGCTTGAAAGTAAATTATATAACAATAAACTACTTTTAAATTCCTAAAATTCTGAGATGATCTTGTTGTTCATGGCTACTGAAGACCTCTAATATCAAAAAATTTAAACATTCACAGTATATTGTTATAGCACTGTACCTTTAAATGTACGACATTTTTACATTTTGAACATAATATTAACCGTTTAGAATGTCTCTACCAAGACTGTCATGATAGATGAATGTGACTGCTTCGATAGCTGTGTTTAAGAAGTAGTCGTTTTTCATCTGTCGGTATAACTTTCTTAAAAAACTACACATTTGCCACAACAGACAGAAGTGCCAGTAATGATCGTGTCTATAAAAAATTGTAAGTCTTAGCTGAAGCTACGTCAACATCTGCCTAAAAAATTCGTCAAATTTCCACTCTTATACAACAATATAATTTTTCCTCCGACTCCTAAAAATTTCCGTACCTGTAACAAAAGGAAAATAATCGACAAACGCTTTTCACATCAATCATTTTTAGACAGTGATATTAAAAAACACGTCTTGCATCTGCAACTTTGTAGCATAGCTATTATACCTCTAAGTAGCAACACCATGTAAACTTTTATTGTATCACCACAAGCTCTAGCTGCGACGAACGATGTGAAATTACGTCTTTGGGGAGACATAGATTACTAGTTCAACAAAAACTTCAGGAACGTTGCGAGATAAAAAGTAGCTGTTTCACACACACACACACACACACGCCCAATGCTTCAGCTTATCGCAGAGGAACAAACTGCGCGTAATTGTACGGAATGCTTTAAGAGACTGGGGAGTGAAGAATTTTTTTTGTAAGGGCGACGTAAATTACGTTCACTTTAATGTATGCTATTATGTTGGGAACTAATTCACCACGTATCTCGCAAAGCGATAACGCCAGAGAAAGTTTCATGATAATTTACGTAGTTTAATTTAAAATGGACAAAAAAAATTCTTTGATGTCTACTCGGGGTGTTTTTTCTCGTGTGTTTTCATGACCAATGGACTTAAGCGAATAGCTGTTCTGTCAGAGACAACCCTACGTTTTTAATTTCTTTAACGAAAACCTTGTTATCAAAAGTTTCTTTAAATAGCATGCTTACGTTAAGATATTCTATATGAAGTACATAATGACAATATTGAAAGTTAATGACGGGAAAGCAGCTTCAGTGGCATTGATGAAAATATTTAGAAAAACACGTAATGTATGGAACAAGACTAAAATTAGAAATTCAAACTAAAAGTACTATATTTATTATGTAACAAAAAGAAAAACGCCCACAAAATAAAAAAAAATGTATATTTGTGCAGTTACTTTTCTAGAAACGATAATTCGACGAAAAACTCAAAATACTGCAGGCAAAAATACTTATATTTTTATAGCAACTGTGACAAAAAGAAATGAACTCATAATTTTACCTGAGGACACTTCCTTGCCTACTTCTGGCGGAAAATTATGCAGTCGAACCGTAAGGAAACCAATTTTTACACCCCTCTTTAAAAATAAAAGTCTATTTGTTATTCTGTCACAAATTCTGTTTGAGAAATTTACTTAGTTGAAACACAAAATTCTATTGCGTGATCAATGCCTGACCTAGCCTTACAAGATTAAAAGCTCGCGTATTCGCTAAGTGGCCAATTTACTCCATCAATTGGGTGATCGATGCACACGCTTCAAGACGTTGACATGCTATCGATATCGTGTAAAAATATTACCACAAAAATAAGATATAATTAGAAAAATCATACAAAAAAATCAGTGCTAATAATAGCAAGAACGAGGGGCCAATATTTTCACAAACAAAACTACCTTACACTAGTAGCACGAAATAATCCAATATTTAAAAGCACGATCAAAAATGTATTTAATAGTCAAAATTACAAACCATAGAGAAAATAGGTAAGAAGAATAGAAGCGCAAACTAAGAAAATAATTAAATCCTGTCCAAGAAGAGGAAGATAGATAGTTCGTTTATTACAAACCCTCTTTAAAGTAGACGCAGTCCTTATATGAAGTCCGAAAAAGCAAAAGCTACTATTAAAATAATAATGACATTATGATGGGTGCTGAACACGTTAATATTTGTTATTTAATATTTCTACCACGTATTAGCCAACTTATAGACATTATGGGCAACTACTTTGTAGTCAGTTGAATTTTTTTCTTAGATTGCATGGTTTTGTAAAATAATATGTCAAAGTAAAAAATTTACTGTTTTTGTAATGTACACATTTAATAAACCAAACTATCTGTAGAAAATTTAACAAGGGCAACTGAAAGGTCCATTTAAAGGTATACTTAGCAAAAGTTAACTTACAAAAATTCAGGAGCAGCTACAAATAAAAAATACGCAAGAATGTTCTTATTTTCAACATTTCTTTAAATTGCAAAAACATTTCCTTGTATGACTTTATTAGAGACTTGAGGTAACTCGTGGGATGTTCTTTCAGTATGAAATACCTCTTTTTTGTACGTAAAATAGTTTTCATTATTTGCACGTTTCTAAAACGGTAAAATTGTGAATTTGACATGTATTTATGCGAAAACAATGAGCTCAATTTTTTTTACGAACAGAGTAATCTTTGACAATGTCTAAATGTTGAACTGTGTGTGGCTCAAATTAAAAAAACAACAAATATTTTCTTGGCCAACGCCCTTAACACCCCGCTTTTAATCCGCATGGTGTATTGGTGAGGTGGCGTATAAAAAAAAAGTCACATCCAAAAATGGTCGATAAAATCTCCAACAAAGATTAAAACCTCGAAATATAACTGCTTTTTGCTCGTACCCCTAGCTTAATACTTTGAAAAGCTATCAGTGTCACGGGTTCACCGTCATTAATAAAATCAGTAACTTTCAGAGAATCCATTTATAATTCTCTAGTTGCAAGGAACGTGTCTTAACGACAAACACAGCCACAAATACAACACTATGGAGTATTTCTTGTGGTCTTTAAGGAGAAGAAAATTAACACCCCACTGATGATTGATGTTAAATTAACGGACACGAATCACCAGAGCGTTAGAGACTGATCACGTCATAGTTAATTATAAAAACTCTAAATTATATATGTCACAAATTACAACCGCACGCCACACTAAAATGGTTCGACTCAACAACAAGCCTACTGAAAATCGTACGATCAGTTTGGAAAACATTTTTCCATTATTGGGCAGTGTCAATGGGAATTTTTTACAGGGCATGGCTCAGGTAACCAGAATAAAGATTCGTTGTCAGATTTTGACGCAAATGACGAGCGACCGAGTGCACTTATTCGATGTAAGTGCAATCGGNTTTTTTTTTTTTTTTTTTTTTTTTTGTATTAATCAAGATGTTACGTTAACAGCTATCATATCGAGGCTAAAAAGACCACGCGGGATGTTATTTGTCGATTTATCATCGATATCATGCCACGAAACCATAAAATATCTTCAGAATCTAAATAAAAAATTTTTGACTCGTAAACAGTCTTTACCTTTCCGCGAAGATTTGGGCTCACTTCCGGTTCGTCCTTGACAGTTCTGTGCCGGCAGGTGTACATGCACTCGCGTGGACGGATAACGGTTGCATACATATTTCCCCTGCCCATTGTCGATAGCTACGCCACCGCTCAGGTCCGACACCTCCCTCGCTGCGCAGGATCATTTGAACAAGTAGTCGTCACCATCCTGCCGCCGCTGAGGTCCCCGGTTCAGTACCAGACTGGCATCGAACGCAGCCACGCATCCTACCGGAGGGACATGCCTGCCTTTGCCGCCGGTCCAGAGAATGGATGAGGTGAAGAGTTGTTAAGTAATAAGCGTCGGCACGCAGGGATGGACGAAACGGGAATACGCCAAGAAAACTCACTAGCCAACGTCAACGTCTGACACGTTCCCCGCGCGCAGAAAGCGTTACTAGGACCTGCCATGAATCGAAGCCGAACTGCCACGATGCGAGTTCTGTGAGCAAATAGCATGGCCTCCGAGGCCTCTTCCGTCATGCGTTCCACGTATAGGAAAGCGAACGGTCAAGGACTTTTCTCTGTTTGAAGAATGGCTTAACCTCCTCGACAACGGAATCATTGGAGACGGAACCTGTGACACGGACGATCAGGACTGGTGAAGAAGTCGGCCATGACATGAGTTAAACGTTCCCGTCATTGGCCTAGAGTGATTTTCAGAAAAGCAGAACTCCCGTGGGGCAGTCGTTTGGTACGCCGCCGGTATGGGGTGTGTGCGGGTGGTCCTGGGTTCGAATCCTAGGTAAGGCATGGGTGTTCGTTTAAGTTAGGTCATAAGTTAGTTTACAAACCGTTACCTGGTAAGCCTTCAGGCATAATACAGGGGGACGTTAATAAGCCTTTTCCAATCCAGTTTCGGAAAACCATGGAAAACCGAAATCAAAAAGGCCGAACTGGGAATCGAAAATGGGTCCACCCGAATGCCAGTTCAACGTGTTATGTGCCATTCCGGTAGGTTGTCCAGTGACATTTCTTTATATATGTATATGGTTTCAGGTAACAAACACATCGAAGCCTAAAATTTTTGAGGATGGAAACAAAATATTGCACATAGCTTTGATGATCTTAAAAGAAGCCGTGGAGACCCACAATTGCTATGCTTATATGTACGCATGTAAGAGTGCATATATGTATAAGCCTATTGTGTATAGTGTGTTCGTGGTATCTTCACAATTTTTTAATAAAACCTTTGAAAAATTACTCCATGTAGGACATGTTTGGTTGTTTCTTAAATTTGTCATGTATTCCAAGCGTTTTGTACCTCTGTTAACATAAAAGTAACTCATTTTTGGTTAAATTTAACTTTTACTTTCATTTAATCTATAAATTATATTTAATTTTAAATAGGTATGAATATAAATACAGAGAAAATAGGTGTGTTAGTAATGTCTAGTAAGAAAATTCTAATGCAAAATATTATTAAAATGAATGCACACGAATGCGATGCGTTGTTTTCATGATGCGGAAGTAATAGCCTGAAAGAAAAAAAATTTTAGCATAACTTCAGAAAAAGTTGGAAATATCCATGAATGGGCTATACACGCATTTTATAAATGCATAAATTTTTGCTTGTTTAATCATATGGTTCCTTATAACGCGGAAAGAAAACTACAGACACGAAGAAATTGTTTCCGAACCTAACAGTACGTAAATATTGGGTCGTAGACGTTGAAAAACTATCGTTACCCCTTGCGAAAATTGCTCTACATTCCCACCTACGTGAACCAAGTTCGAATCCCAACGAGNTGTTCGTTTAAGTTAGGTCATAAGTTAGTTTACAAACCGTTACCTGGTAAGCCTTCAGGCATAATACAGGGGGACGTTAATAAGCCTTTTCCAATCCAGTTTCGGAAAACCATGGAAAACCGAAATCAAAAAGGCCGAACTGGGAATCGAAAATGGGTCCACCCGAATGCCAGTTCAACGTGTTATGTGCCATTCCGGTAGGTTGTCCAGTGACATTTCTTTATATATGTATATGGTTTCAGGTAACAAACACATCGAAGCCT
>NQII01004380.1:0-51535 GCA_002778355.1 Clitarchus hookeri
CCATTTCCGAGGGACAATTTGTATGCGAGTTTTTGTAGAGGCTTAGCAAAGGACATAAGTTAATTTGAGAAATCGAATCCTGAAAGTCATTCATCTGCAGTACTGAATTCTCAAAGGACGGAATCGCCGACATTCTACGACGCTATTGTATTTTACTACTTTTTAGAGAGTTTGCTACGAATCTGTGGTTAGATTTCGAAAGAATTTTCAGGCCCAGGCCAAAATTCAGGACTACAACGTTGCAGACGAATTAAAAAAAAAAAGAAAATATATTGAAAAGTGAATGATTTTGTAGATTAATAACGAGAACGTATTACTGAGGTTTCTTTCGTTAAATTTAATAGAAAAAATTGAAAACTCATTCACTGTTTTTTTTAAATAAAAGGACAATTTATATATGACGGCATTTTACTCAGCCAAATGATGAAGTGGAAATATTTTCTCCGGCTGGATTCGTAAACAAGACATTTTTGCAAGGTATGATTTTAAACAGTCTAAACTGTCATATTTTGGTGTTCTTGTCGTAGCCTAAGTGGAGAATTTTGAAGCAAACCGGAATTTTTATTTTACTTATTTTTTTTTTCACTTCGAGGGGAAATCATTTTTGGAACAAGGTTACCACTGCCAAGATATTACGTCATGCTGTGAAATGGCTATCTTCATGAGCTTCATGGCTATCATCACAGCCAGGAGTTTGACCACAGCTATCTGTAGGATAACTTGTAGTACAAACGTAATTTCCGATTTTATGCTTGCCATAACTGCTCAACATATGATAATAAAAAAAAACCCACACAAAGTGTGATGTGTGAACGAGTGACAATATAAGTTGGATTCTTCTTGTTTTGTACACATTGCAGTGAGAATCAGCGTAGTTGTATAGTCAGTTTATGGATACTTCCAACTTTTCTGAAGCCCTGCTAAGGTTCTTCTTCCAAGATATCCCTCCGCCTAATGCAAGAAAAGTTTAACCAAGTCTAGAAAATTACACCAAACGGACATAGCACCGTATTTGTGCGCAGTTAGTTAAATAATTATTTTTGCTTTTAAACAGTATATTACTAGGCATTACCCCTATTTTCTCCCTATCTTTATTAACATTAATTATAAATGGAACATAATTTACAGATATAATGTAAATAAAAGTTCATCTATAAATGAAAAATTATAATTTATATATAGTATATGAATAAAAGTTAAATTGTATGAAAAATTAGATACTTTTATGTTAACAAGAGTATAAAACGCTTGTGACACGTGAAACATTTAGGAATCAACCAAGCATGTCGTACATAGCGTGATTTTCCAAAAGTTTGATTAAAAAATGTGAAGAAACCGCGAATAGACTAGAACGCATTTGTGATATTTAGAAATTTTACATTGACTCTGGATCAATAGTTGAACTGAATTGAATTCAACCAAGCGACGTGGTTTGGTTTGAGAGATTTTGGTTGGCGCATGAGAGCCGTGGAACATAAATCAACTCTTAAAAAGTCAACTGGGATCCACAAGATTTTGGAAGACATACAGACAAACTAATAAATAGCAAAACTAGACTACCGTATTTGCCAATTCTGCGAGCGAATATTTTGCCACATCGATGCATTTATTGTTCATAATGTCTTGCACGGAGACAAAATATAAAAATTTTACAGCGTCAGAAATATCTCGGCAGAAATACATCACTCTGGTGAAATTTTTAAGTAATATAGTAAAATAATTAATTTACGCCGAGAAAAAAGGTTTTGTTGAATCATAAACAATTTATTTGGTGCAACCAAATTAATTGATTATATGGACGCAATAAAATGCTTGGTCGTTGTAAGCAAATTATTTTGTTGTTTGTTTGTTGGTTGCCCCAAACAAAATGATTCGGTTCGTGCAACTAGACATTAGTTTGCATCCACGTATATTTAAGTAATTGGTCAATATAAAAAATCATATTTGGACCAAGATTAGTGCCCAGGTCGTTTACGTGGGAATTCAATGCCTAGCAGCCTCAGTTATGGTGCCTATGGTAAATGGTCAGAATGTTTTTCAATACATACAGTTGAAATACTAGACAACGTGCGTTAATAAATATTTCACGTTTTACAACTTTACTTTTTAATGTATTGTTGAACTTGTTGTATTAGGATTTTTGTATCATTATTAAGTATCGATAAATACACTTATAAACACTGTTACTATCCTAACGTTTTACAAATATTACAAACAAATCCTCGATCTATATTTTCGAACGAAGGAAATCAAAAGACTCGCCATACAAATATACACAGTTAATAAAACTAAATATTTCANGATCTATATTTTCGAACGAAGGAAATCAAAAGACTCGCCATACAAATATACACAGTTAATAAAACTAAATATTTCAGAGGTTTTGTCTAGTCAAACATGTATTTTGTTAGACGAACAAAATTTATTTTGATGCTTTCCAAGTCTTGTTTACTCAGCAAAATATCTTGTTGGGGAAACGGAAATTTTTTTATGGCCATATACGTACAAATATTTAGTTGGCTGAAACAAAAATTTCTCTCGATGTAGGATTGCTCTTTCTTGGCTTTTCTCTTTACTGAGTGAAAAACTAACAAAATATTTGTACACGACCAAAAATATATTTAGTTGCCCCAACAAAATATTTTGTTGAGTAAACAAAATTGGAAAAGCAACAAATTAACTTAGTTCGTCTAACAAAACACACACTTGAATTACCAAAACCTATGTGCTGGGCCTTTTTTTTTTTTTTTTTTTTTTTTTTTTTTACATTCGACTGTTAACGAAATGTTTGGTTGAATCGACTGTAAATATTTGTTCTGCCAGTCATTCGATTGCCCTCGTTCGAAAATACAGCTCGAGAGTTTGTTTGCAATCACGTGGCAATTAGGATGAGTGCAGTGTTTGTGAGTGCTTTATTGATGCTTCATAGTGGTTTAAACATCCCAACAGAACAATTTTAACAGGGAACATAGGTAAAGCTGTGAAACTTGAAATATTTACTTGTGCACGTTTTCCAGTGTTTGAACGTAACTGTGCAACTGCTGTCGAGAGGATGGTGTGAAGTATTGAGCTCGCCCGGTCCTGTGTCGGGGCGAAACAATCATTATAGAAAGGTTGCCTGATTTTCCACTCCCACGTTTCGTGGTTCTCTGGGATGGTGATTATCGTAGCGTTCAAAGAACAGTTTGAAAATATTTATGCATCGGGAAGACGGGTTGCGTTTATTGCTGCTGCCATTTTANCGTAGCGTTCAAAGAACAGTTTGAAAATATTTATGCATCGGGAAGACGGGTTGCGTTTATTGCTGCTGCCATTTTAATGGAATAAAGAATTACTTTGTCTTTGACGAGGGACTGAGGTGCGATGATGAGAACTTTTACTTGCATAAGCATGGGCTCGTTTTCACCCTGGGGTGCAAGGAGCCTAAGGCTTTATTAACAAATATGAGGATGTGTCTGAAAGTAATCGTCATGGTTCATAACATATTTGATGCATATTTACGATCATNCGTAGCGTTCAAAGAACAGTTTGAAAATATTTATGCATCGGGAAGACGGGTTGCGTTTATTGCTGCTGCCATTTTGATGGAATAAAGAATTACTTTGTCTTTGGCGAGGGACTGAGGTGCGATGATGAGAACTTTTACTTGCATAAGCATGGGCTCGTTTTCACCCTGGGGTGCAAGGAGCCTAAGGCATTATTAACAAATATGAGGATGTGTCTGAAAGTAATCGTCATGGTTCATAACATATTTGATGCATATTTACGNTTATTAACAAATATGAGGATGTGTCTGAAAGTAATCGTCATGGTTCATAACATATTTGATGCATATTTACGATCATATATTCATGATATGATCGTGATCTCTGTTATATCAGGCAGTAAGATCTTTATATTAGATTTTTTTTTCGTAAATATTTTTAAAGTGATGTTTTTCTATCGAGCTTGGTATCGACGACATTAGTATTTCAACGATTATTTCCCGAGTCGATATATATCGGGGTAATGAAAGGCTATTTTTGCATCACACGGTCCCCGTCAATACTGCTGCTAATTACAATCGAAGTGACGCCGCAATGTGCTGTGAGAATATTCCGTAAATAAAACAGCTTTTAGTGAGTCATGTCTGAGTGATTTTTCCTAGGTTTCTTCAGCATATATAAGATTTTGTTCCAGCTCCCTTCAAGAAATGCATTTTTTAAAGGATGTAATTGTATCGATGTTATGCCCGGAAAAATAATTGGAGTATTTACATAAAAAAATATATATGTTCTCACAAAAAAATTAAGTTTTCTATTTTACAGCTTTGTTATGACAGAGAGAGTGGCAGAACATAGCAAGTGTGATCTTGATCGACAATAAGGGTAAAACGAGGTGTGGATGGGGCTGTAACGAATTGATGTGGAGGGAGTCAGTTTGACAAATCGAATGTAAAGCAAAGCTAAGCCAATTAAATTTCATGTCCGTCTAATTTGATGGTTATTGGTTGTGTGTGTGTTGTGTGTGTTGTGTGTGTGTTGTGTGTGCGTGAGCGCGCGCGATCTGCTGTTAACCTATTTAACATTTAGGATAAATGTGTCCATGGAGGAAATTTAATCGTTTCGAAGCTTAATGGAAGTCTGCCAGAGTGGGGAATGAATGATGTCTGGTCCTGAGTATTCATTGCTGCAACATGTAAGGCTTAATGTCTCTTCGATCTTCGATAGCAGGGTCATTAAAGATGGAACCGTAATTACACACAATGAGTATCAGAGGAAAGAATCGAACATGGCCTACTTTAAGGAAGCATCCAAGCGTTTCCCTGGAGTGATTTCGGGAAACCACGGAAACAACTTAAAGCGGGATGTCTCAGCCGAGAATTGAACCTGGGTCCTCCCGAATGCACGTACGGTGTATTATCACGGCAGCGCTTCTTTACGTTTCATAGCAGTAGGAGCGTCACCCCATCGTCGCTGGGTCGTCCACATATGCATGCATTTCGCCTCGCAAACATTTACGTAAATGTCTTCGTGGTCGCTTTACCATCCAATTCTGCTCTACTGGTCATTGGATACCTAAGCGAGTAAACGGAAAAATGCAACATGAAGTGCTTGAAATTATCAAACTTTCCTCGATTGCACGAACAGAGCTAGCAGTTGGTAAGCCGTTGCGGGTCTGGGGTATGTGCCGTCTTTCACAGCAACCAATAACAGCAAATAATCCAGGCAACTTGAAAAAAAAAAGGTGACCTTTTTTTCTACATGCACAAAATCCCTCACTATGGACTGTATGGAAAACATTCAACCACGTTGGTGTATTTTAAAACTGATTTTACTCTTGAGAGGTCTTCATAACGCTGACGATTTATGCTGGTGTTGCATCTAGGTCCTTTTTTTTGGCGACGACCTATTCGTTAAGCATTGCTGGCAATGTGGTAATGACCATGAGTTTTAGAGGTGCTGAAACATATTCTTTCCTCCCATTCTTCGAATTTAACACTGATGACTTTTTTCCTTGCGATCAATAATGTATCTGGCAATGACTCGTGATGCCAAAGCACTCGTGGTGGATAGAGGAAACAGATGTGTTTCAAACAGATTCGTGTATTAAGTCATGCAAAACTGTGTGGCAGAAGTAGGACAGGTATCGTATAATTTTTCCTTAATATGTTTATTGCTCATAGATGCTGCAAAATGCATGATTAGGGTTGAGAAAATTAACGGTGAACAGACATGTTGAAGTTTCCTCACATGCACACTTACGGACGGGAATGGGCTCGAGCTTGCAATGTGTTGAAAATTGCACCTAGCAAAAACGGTAAATAATACTTACGGAAAGCGGAATTTGGCGATTAAATATAATGTTATAAAGATAATAACAACAGGAGATAGGCCGATTTTATAATTTTTATCATTGCTAAAATTATGAAATCGACATGGGCATAATACTGTATATGAACCTGAAGAAATATAACAAACCCCTCGTATTGTTGTAAGCTGACGTTGAAGCTCAGAAAAATACTTCTGTTCTGGCTGGGAAGTGTTTTCTTAGGCCGTGTGGCGGGCAAGTTTTAAAGTCATTTTCGATGTGAAATAGTTGTTAAATAAATAAAATGATAAAATATTACAGCTGTTTTTTTGCCGCCTGTGAAAAGGAATTCTGTATTCTCTCGTAATTTCTGGTGCTCAAAATTATTTAATTTTCACTATATATTTTTGGATTTTTTTTTTCGTACTATTGCGTTTCTCTTACGTAAGAGGTCCTGATACGGTTAATTCTTAGTTCAGTAGTGTTCTAGAAAAATACAAATTTCCTTCTTATGCGAGGAAAAAGAGAAAGGAGAGGTGTTAAGAGTTACGTGTTCGATACTGCCTATGCAATAATTTTTCCCGTAAAATGTTTTTTAAAACAACTTTTTGGATTTGCTACATAAAAATAATATTAGGAACTGTTTTATTATGGTGATCTGTCTATTTTGGCATTCTAGAATCGCATATATTTCTCGTTAATGTTTGCCTATTTGACTAACGTAAAAGAGTAGCGTGATTTTTCCTTTTCTAGGTGGTGTACAAGCTAAAATTATAATAAAAATGTACTTTTTACAGTTTTTTCAGACGGACCAAGTTGTTAGGGTAAACGGAAACGAGTAAGGGCTCGGCTAAGAAACCATCCAGGCATTCACCTTAAATTATAAAAAAAAAAATTCGGCTGAACGAGTTGAGAATCGAACCTGGGTCCCTCTGAACATGGTTATCGCCTGGTGTTGACTTGTGTGTGCAGATATCACCTGTGTTTATTATCGTATGAATTTAAGTTGTGGTGTGTGAGTAATAAAATATCCTGCTGGAGAGAACCCCCCTCCCCCCAACCCGTGGCCTTTTCAGAGTTCTCCGGCGGTCTGTGTACTAGGGAAAAGTCCAATTCATCACCTGGTACAGCGAGGCTTGACTTTAGTGCGAGCTCAGATTACGATTGCACGTGTATCTCATTTACTTCTGTAATGGCACTTGTATTCACGTCTTTAAGTACGCTTTATGTTAATAGTTTTTAATGCATCTATCAGTCTCAACTGGAATTATGATATTTCGGGCTCTGTGTGTGTGTGTGTGTGTGTGTGGGGTTCACATATGAGAAAGTGGATAACTATAATTTTTTCCCCATATTTTTTAGTTTCACAGAATCACATTGTATATTTGGTTTCGCCTGAATTAATAAAATAATTACATATTAAAATTTTTCATACGAAGAAAACAAAGGTGGAGTTCAAGCAACAATTGATTTACAAATAAATTGGTTCATAGAATTAATTTTCTACATTCGAAAGAGGTTAACATAGCTCTAAAATTTCATGTTCTCCGTAATGCACAGGGTGCATTATGCTCTAATATTTTCGCACTTGTGAAGTATTTCCCCAATTTATCTCGACGAGGTTAAATTGTGGTGAATGAGAGCTGTATGCGAGTGTCTTTGCTGGAATTCGCATTGTGTTATAAATCTGCATGGTGGACTATCATCTCGGAAATAAAACTATGTTTTAGGTCGTGTAATTCATAAAGAGTGATGAATACTATTGACAACTGATGGCGTAGAGGCCACACACACATGCATACACATGTTCGCATTTCACTTTGCATTTGGCTAAAGTCACGTAGCAGTGTGTTTGCGATTCTGGACGGTGTTGGATGTCGCATAGTGTTGGGAGGAAGAGGCGGTGTTTTACAGTGGATCGGATATCACTTAATGAAGCGAGCGAACGCGAATGTATTAAAAAACTGAAATTTGTTTGCCGAAGGCAACAGTTTTTGCGATTTTATACTTGAGGTGGTTTTATCTTTACGCTGTCGTCTTCTCACAGTATATCATTTTTTCCCTGCAAATCTTACCACAAGTGCATTATTTATAAGTGTAAACCTTTTTATATGCTGACAATGGGTGCTAGAAAAATCGCCGCCCGTGGAGTAACCATATGGGTATTTTTTTCCTGCTGCCTAAAGTTCCTAATGTATTGATTTTAAACCTGGGAAAAAATGGTTTTAATGATAAGTGTCTATGCTCGGACGAGGGGGAATGCACGGGCTACTTCCTTGTGCATATCGCATACCGCGGAGGTAGCAAAGTGTTTTTAACACTGTTTTTTTAATTTTTCGAGTAATGATTACTTTACAGAAAGCTGCATAACGCATCCGTACACGGCACATGATTTTTTCCATAATGAATTCCAAACAAATGTTTTGCTGCAGGGGCAAGCATGTCGTTTAGAGGGGAAGGGGCACTTGGTGATTGATTTTTCGTTAATATTTACTCCGAAACACTCTGTTTGTTAGCTTCTTTCTCGTGATGCATATTTACAGAATTAGGTTTTACAGTATTTTCGATATATTGCTATTCGACTCTAACACCTCCCTTTAGTTGAATGGGGTCGGTTTTGCAAAGCTCCGTTCGAGACATACATAACGTTTTATTGATGGTCTGTTTACGTGGAAAGCCAACAGCGATGTTTTGCCCAATTCGGGCTAAAAATGTGCATACATCGTTCGAATACCCGCTCTCGTTGTGGAGGCAAAGGTATTTAGAGACTGTTTTAGAATGCGGTTTGGACCTCCACGAAGTCACTGTCATTAACTAACCCAGACCCTACCACGATTCTTGGGTGTCATGTTTGCTGGCAGAATGGAGGACACTCATCCTGACCCTAGGTTTTGTGGGAATTACACTCGTACGCTGCGGTGAAGGAGACCGTACACGAGGGATTTGGGCAGGTGAAGGTCCTACAGCTACGCAGGTTTTTTCGCATGCCTCTGCAAGTCTTTGCACCTAGCAAATGCCATGTCACAGTTTCCACACTTATGCCACTCTATTTTCATTATTCGAACATCCATACTTTTCTTGTCTTCGGGCACAGTTGGTGAATGCAAATGAAGTGTTACAGTAGCAACACGGGTACTGGGGTAACGTCCTTGCAAATTAGATCTGTTGTAAATACATACATTAAAAAAACTAAGTTCTAGTACCGTATTTTATGAGGTTACATATTCCTTCAGAGACTAGCTGGCCTGAACCGATACTTCAAATTTGAGCAGATTTTTAATTTCGCGGGAATATATGTTTGTATTACATACACGCTTGATAATATCCTGTGACCTGATAGAATTATATATCTGAAGTTACCAGTCATAACGCTAAACGACGAGGGGCGAGAGAGGGATCTGTCACCTCTGCCGTTAGACGAGAAACTGTGCTGAGGGTCAATATTTTTCCCACGAAATACTTCTCCATCATAGCACGCTCTGGCGGACAGTGCTGAAAACAAGAGCAGTAGTTTTAAGGGATTAAGCGATGGTGAATAATTGGCCGGACTAAAGTTCCGACCACTCAAAAGCGAGCAGCAAGGGATCCATTGCACACTGACGCAACTGCCGAGCTACGTTTTAGTGGTGGAAGTGTAAACTAGCAAGCAACAGGGTACAGCACAAAGCTAACGCCAGTTTACCTTGCAACAGTTCACCACACGCCACTGCTTAAAATTATGTTAAAAAAAAAAAAAAAACGAAACGTTAATTTGTACATAGTAACAAGAAAATAAGAAAAACACAAAACTAAATATATTAATAAAATTTTTATAAAACACCATTGACAGGTATAACTACCACAAATATAAATTCAGTTTACCACATTCCGCGTGCATATAACCACCTTTTTTGAATCATGTTAAACTCAACTAGCTCCAGAAAAGTGACCAGAAGTAAATAAGTGTCACTCTGCAACCTATGTCTGCTTCAGTAAAAGAAGCTTATTTCATTAGTGAAACAGATAATTGGAGCTGTATGAAAACACTATTTCTATCTTTAGTATACTTTTAAATAGGTGGTTTCCAAAATTTTTATAATTGTATTTCATTTCTTATTTCTTTTTACAACTGTTTGCTACTATACCCGGCCGGGGATGGAACCCGGTTCGCCTTGGTGGGAGGCGAGCAGGCTAACCGCACAGCCACTGCGGCCCCTTTTTTAAAGGAAAACGGCATCACATCCAAAGCGTACAGTTTGGAAAATGTTTGGAACAAATATAAAATAATTAATTTTTGGTATCCAAAATNTTAAAAAAAAAAAAAAAAAAACGAAACGTTAATTTGTACATAGTAACAAGAAAATAAGAAAAACACAAAACGAAATATTTTAATAACATTTTTATAAAACACCATTGACAGGTATAACTACCACAAATATAAATTCAGTTTATCACATTCCGCGTGCATATAGCCGCCTTTTTTGAATCATGTTAAACTCAACTAGCTCCAGAAAAGTGACCAGAAGTAAATAAGTGCCACTCTGCAACCTATGTCTGCTTCAGTAAAAGAAGCTTATTTCATTAGTGAAACAGATAATTGGAGCTGTATGAAAACACTATTTCTATCTTTAGTATACTTTTAAATAGGTGGTTTCCAAAATTTTTATAATTGTATTTCATTTCATATTTCTTTTTACAACTGTTTGCTACTATACCCGGCCGGGGATGGAACCCGGTTCGCCTTGGTGGGAGGCGAGCAGGCTAACCGCACAGCCACTGCGGCCCCTTTTTTAAAGGAAAAAGGCATCACATCCAAAGCGTACAGTTTGGAAAATGTTTGGAACAAATATAAAATAATTAATTTTTGGTATCCAAAATATTAAAAGACCCGTGAAACCTTGAACTGTTTTCCACGTTTGAGGCTGAGGGACGCGGAAGCGATAAGGGCAACACTACCATGCGCATCANTATTAAAAGACCCGTGAAACCTTGAACTGTTTTCCACGTTTGAGGCTGAGGGACGCGGAAGCGATAAGGGCAACACTACCATGCGCATCAAGTGCCCCATCGCCACTACGCACATAGCTCTGAACTTGTGTGCAGTGTTCTCGTCGTGCAGCTTGTGCACCTATGACACTTTAAGCGGAGGCCCCATAATTTTATTGGTGGAAAAGTCTGTAGCTATGTACAACGCTTACAAAGTCCACAGCAACAAGGTGACTTATGCTTTCCATGTTGCAGACGCACATGCGTAATGCTGGCCGTCCTCGGTCTGTGCGCACTGTTCGGCTTGAGGAAGTGATTCGTCAGCACATCAACGACGTGCCCTCCACTAGTACACGCTCCATAGCGCGCCAAATGAGGGTGTCCCATTCAACCGTATGTGGGACTTACTGTGGGTAAATCGCCTCCATCTCTGCCTCTGGCAGAAAGTATAAGGCATTCAGCGAAATTACGTCTTCAAAGCCAAATTTTCACAGGCTCATATCTCCTTAAATATTCTGTTTAGGTGTATGGTGTCCTGTATATTTCCGACTTAATTTTTAATAAGGAATCGCTTCCCGCAGTTTGAGCGTTAGGTTTACGAACATACTGTATATTTCACCGGACTCGAAAGCTAACGTCTAGAGCTACAATAAAAAATATTAATAGACTATTATTACAAATGAGAGGTCTTCAAAAAGTGCCCACTTTACCGTGAATAGCCTATAGTCCTTTTGATACAGATCACGGTCGTCGAGTACGCGACCTATAGGAAGCGACCACGACGCGCATGCGTGTAGGGCCTGGATATATTTCATTATCGATCGTGTGAGTGAGGAGTCTCATCCAATAGGATCGTTCGAAAAACAAAGAAGAGTAAATAACTTCCGTTCTCCGGTATTATACCGCGTTTGTTGGCGATGCTCTTTAGCGCAGTTTGTTTGCGAATTTCTCTGGTGCTGTTTAATTACGAGTTTTTTATAGTGAACTTTCAAGTCAATTAAAATGAATCGGAGTCTGCTAACTGACCAAGAAGTTCCGTGAATACTGAGTATTATGAGAGAATGTTCCAGNGAATTAAAATGAATCGGAGTCTGCTAACTGACCAAGAAGTTCCGTGAATACTGAGTATTATGAGAGAATGTTCCATAATAAACCATTCAAAGTCCGAGAACGTCAAGTGTTTTATGAGAATTTTCTGGAAAGAGCGCTCGAGTAGGAGTAGANCAATTAAAATGAATCGGAGTCTGCTAACTGACCAAGAAGTTCCGTGAATACTGAGTATTATGAGAGAATGTTCCAGAATAAACCATTCAAAGTCCGAGAACGTCAAGTGTTTTATGAGAATTTTCTGGAAAGAGCGCTCGAGTAGGAGTAGANAATAAACCATTCAAAGTCCGAGAACGTCAAGTGTTTTATGAGAATTTTCTGGAAAGAGCGCTCGAGTAGGAGTAGAGAGATTTGGGCAGCTCTCAACATCGAGGTCTTGAGAGCCGATGAGAGTGGAGCGAGGTGAATATGGAGCAGCACCGGAAAGAAAGGGAGGGGAAATGGGAGACCCCAGAGAAAACCCGTTGATCAGCCGTATCGTCCGGCACGATTCTCACATGCGAAAAACCCAGAGCGACCCCGCCGGGAATCTAGCCCGGTTCGCCTAGGCGAGAGGCGAGTAGTCTAACCGGTACACCACCGTGGCCCCTTTTTTCATCGATAAACTAAGATTCGGACACGAGGGGCCCGTGCCCAGAGCCTCGCGTAACCAATCAGGCAAAGAGCACGCCAACATAAAAAGAACCACCGCGACATTACGCTTCTCGTGTACTCGCGTCCCTGCGGTCCGGCCGCGTATGACTCCACGAAGGGAAAGCGCGCTGGAGTGAGCTCTTTGTGCGCTCTCGACCCCCCGGGGGGCGGTGGTTGGATTGGGTGGGGGTTCAATCCGGAGCAACTTGGTCGTCCACGAGACGTGTGGCAAATTGTTTGCTCGCGAGTGCAAACAGGGAACACCCCCCCTCCCCCCGTGCGCACGCAATCANGCAAATTGTTTGCTAGCGAGTGCAAACAGGGAACACCCCCCCTCCCCCCGTGCGCACGCAATCAGGGCGGCGATGCCCGCCGGCTATTGTTGCCGAAGCGAAATAACACTCGCCGGAAAGTAAACAAACAACGACCGAAGGGGCGGCAAACCCTGTTTTCCCCGGACACGCACTCACCCGGTGACCCAAGAGGTCACCGATGTGTAGTCACCGACGGAGAGTAAATAACCAGAGAGGTAACCAAGGGTCAAATCGTTTGGTTGGCCGTATTCATAAAGGCTGTGAGGCGATCCGCTGCTGGGTGTAATACGAGTTACGAATCTATGTATATTTTTTTTAATGCAAACATTTGACGTGCTCAGTGACACGAGTTCGCTGACGCGTTACCTTCAGATTACGAGAACCTGTTCAAACACAAGAGTGTATTATTTCTTTTCTTTTTCACTTATAAGCTTCGGTGATTTCGTTTGTAAGTCAATTGCTGGCAGTTAACCAAATTATCAATAAGCAAACATTATATGTGTACATATCCTACTAATATTATAAATGTGAAAGCCTTTGTGTGTATGTTTGTTAGCAATCAGCTCCATAACGTCTAAACGGATTTTTGATGAAAGTTGGTATGTAGGTACTTAAGGTCTTGGAAAAGGACAGAGGATACTTTCTATCCCAGAAAAATGTATGTTTCCTGTGAAAAAAAAAAAAAAAACGTAATCCTGCAACAGCTGGGAACGTGACCGAAATATTTTTTCCTCTGGTGTCAGAGTTTATAAGGCCGCCCAAGGACCTCTGAAATGGCAAAACGACTGCTATCAATCGATAACAACTGGGACCGAATATTTAACGTGCCCTCCGAAGTCTGGAAGCGCTCAGATGTTATGCCACTAAACGGTCACTCATCCAAATGTGTGTCGCTGGGAACGTTGCTTAACTTTGGTGATCGATTAAAGTCCCCCAGCCAAGCGCAAAAAGTAGTACCTAGGTACACTTATTTCTAAAGCTACAACTTGGTGAAACTCACGTTTTGATTTTCATACATCGACGCTGGAAAGCGGAAATGTGGTAACTACGCGATAGTTGCACAGATAAACTCCAAAAACATTACCCTACTTATTGGCTATCGAGTTAAAAATATTTCCTTCCTTTTGGGTTGTCGTAATCTGTTAAAAACTTTGGTCAACATAATTTAATTTTATAAATCTGTTTTTAAATAAATGAATTTTCTTTTCCTCAATTAATTTATTAGTGTATCACTGTAAAACTCAATTGTACCCGGGCGAAGCCATGCCGGTTCGCTAGTATACGATGTATGAGTACGTTATGTTGTAACAGGATGTGGAAGGATGTCCTATACGTAATATGTTATACAGGAGATCGCAGACATTTGCCATTCACTTTAACACTTTAACCTCAAATCTGAGGTACATGAAATTTCCAAGGTCATATCGCGAGAGACAGAAAATAAATTTACCGTCTCTNTAATATGTTATACAGGAGATCGCAGACATTTGCCATTCACTTTAACACTTTAACCTCAAATCTGAGGTACATGAAATTTCCAAGGTCATATCGCGAGAGACAGAAAATAAATTTACCGTCTCTCTTTCTACATTTCTCCCATAAGCGTACCATTCACACACTCGCAGAGAGGTGCGTAAAATTTACAAGGTCATGTCGTCAGAGACAGACGTTCATGATTTCATCTCACTTGTACAATCCGAGATACTTTATATACTCGTCAGTTCCCATATTTTACGATACATGGCTAGTCTCGCAAAGGGCAAAGAAAACGCGCGAGAGGTACAACAATCCGCACCTTTCATCGCTTGCATCAATACGCATACAGAAGATGCATTCCATCAGTGGTGGGGGCTATTGGAATTTATCGATAAAAATGAATATTTTCTTTATGAAAAACAACAAATTGGGAAACTTAGAAAATTTACGTAGTGAAAGAAGNGAAGTCTGAAAACGCGTGAGAGGTACAACAATCCGCACCTTTCATCGCTTGCATCAATACGCATACAGAAGATGCATTCCATCAGTGGTGGGGGNAAACGCGCGAGAGGTACAACAATCCGCACCTTTCATCGCTTGCATCAATACGCATACAGAAGATGCATTCCATCAGTGGTGGGGGCTATTGGAATTTATCGATAAAAATGAATATTTTCTTTATGAAAAACAACAAATTGGGAAACTTAGAAAATTTACGTAGTGAAAGAAGCCATCGATGAATTGATTTGTTAGGTTTTTATTTTTTGTACGAAACAAATTGTAAATTTATTTTAAAAATTATGATTCCAGACTCTTTTTTTGTGGACAAAAATGCGCGGAGAGGAGAATCTACACCTCACCTCATCCGCGGAAGAATACATCAATATCGTACTGGTAAACAATATAAGCTGGGAACGAGCCTGTTTCCTCCCATTCTCTCTTGTGAATCAGCTTCGTGCGTTTTCAAGCCTTCTCCGGTTTTCCGCAATTTTTTTGCGTCCATCAACCTTCCTTCAGTTCGGGTACCTTACGCACGGTTGCAAAATTGTTATGGAATAAAATTTTTTTTGCCGACGATTTCAAGAGCAAGTCTCGTTTATTTAATCTGACTGTTAAAATCAATGCTTTCTTTACAGTTATATAAATAAAATTCTTGACCAAAAGAAAATTTTTATTTGCTGGTGACGAATTGTTAATCTAGTTTATATATACACACACACACGTTTGGCCTTCTAAGGAGCACCCAGAACCATTAATTAGCATTGGTCTAGTGTGTGTGTGAGTATATATATATATAAAACTGTATTTCTTCCCTCCGTATTCATAAGAGTGAATGGACGTGTAGCTGCGGTGTACGTGTTTATGGATATGTAGGTCAGGAGAACAGACAGTGCTGACTAGGCACAGCCAGCCAGGCAAGGCCATCAACCGCAGCTCACATGCATCGTGCTCCCTCTTCAGTAATAACTATTTATACGTTTCTATGTAATAATGGAACTAGGAAATGCGTATTCATTTTTAAAATTCTTTGTTAATGGGAAAACGCTCGCCTCATCTCGACTCAATTGTCGCAATAGGTGCTTAAAGTAAAAAAATAAAAATTACTTCCCGTTATGTTAGGCGAATTGTTTTGACGAGCGAAAAAAAAACCTCTTCGTTTATCAAAAGTACTAGGAAAATTTTTTTTTGAATAAGCAGCATTACGTTATAGATAATTAAAAACAGTTGNCTTCGTTTATCAAAAGTACTAGGAAAATTTTTTTTTGAATAAGCAGCATTACGTTATAGATAATTAAAAACAGTTGAGTTTTTTTTCGTATGTGCAAGTTGCATCTAGCGTACACGCTCCTTTAATTAGAGGTGCTTCATCCTCATACGAATATTTCAGATAAAATCTAAACACAGTCTTACATATTGTGCTCATGTTAAATAAAATACAGACACGCTCAACAAGTAGCTTTCTTTAAAAGGAAAACCTACTTTTATTNCTTCGTTTATCAAAAGTACTAGGAAAATTTTTTTTTGAATAAGCAGCATTACGTTATAGATAATTAAAAACAGTTTAGTTTTTTTTCGTATGTGCAAGTTGCATCTAGCGTACACGCTCCTTTAATTAGAGGTGCTTCATCCTCATACGAATATTTCAGATAAAATCTAAAGACAGTCTTATATATTGTGCTCATGTTAAATAAAATACAGACACGCTCAACAAGTAGCTTTCTTTAAAAGGAAAACCTACTTTTATTNATATTGTGCTCATGTTAAATAAAATACAGACACGCTCAACAAGTAGCTTTCTTTAAAAGGAAAACCTACTTTTATTTTGATTTCCATAACATACCACACAAAAACGATGCGTTTCAAAATACGCACGGTAAATATGAGTGATGCATTTGTCACCGATCACCAAGTATAAAAGTTTCAGCCAGCACGGCTGGAGTTCACCAACATGCTTTAGAGCGTCAGAAATAATCGCAGGTAGGCGAGCCCCTTAAGATTTTTACAGAAATATCGGTCCCTAGCCAATGTTTTGCATTGCTAGAATGATCCGTGTGGTATGATACCGGATGTCAGGGAACGTCTGCCGTCCGATATTACAGCGACAGGCGCCCGGACGCACGGCTGGCTGGCCCGTCCTAGGAAGTACGAGCCCATCATCACGTTTGCTTCGCCTGAAAAACACGCCTCGTTTCCCCTTCATAACATTTGCAGATGTTCGCTTCCTGCGCGCTTTACCGCGAGACAGTAGTCTGATTGCTCGCCTCCCACCTAGATGAGCCAGGATCGATTGATTACACAGGATACCCTATAATGTGTTATTTTCTGTTTACAGATATCGCCACCTGTGTTTTCACCCAGATACCGTTTTGGCGAGATTCGCTTGGCTTGACAACCACGTGTGCCATCTTCACAACGAGCTGTCTTCGTCGAGGTCCTGCCTTCGTACCGCATATTTCGTGTGCAGGTAATTAAAAATATCTACACGAGTCCCTACAGCAATGTTTGTCCTTTACCGTTCAGATTTTTTTGTGCATATTGTTCGTTTTTTTCCAGTAGTCAAACCCGTGGGCTCGAGCTGCTGTCGAGTCCTCTTCCCGTCGCAACTAACTTCGCCAGTTCAGCCGGTGAGTACCNCAAACCCGTGGGCTCGAGCTGCTGTCGAGTCCTCTTCCCGTCGCAACTAACTTCGCCAGTTCAGCCGGTGAGTACTGATTTATTAATTATTACTGAGCTGCGTTAATTTTCCATTATTACATACCACAAATTTCAATACTTACACGAGTTAGTTATAATTTTTTTTATTGGAGCTGAATTTTTACTCATACTTTATGGTCTTTTTTAAAGGATAAAACCTTACCATTTTTTTAGACGAAATGCATTAATCAGTAGCGTGAATTTTTTTTTTCAAGAATCGGAAATCGGCCTGTGATTTAAAAATTTATTTTCACGTTTTATTAATGTGTTTGTTCTTAGAGAATATAAAACACACAGAAAATGTGTGTACAGCGGGAAAAAAAAAAAAAACTCTCCCACCTACTAGTAAGAATGACTTTGAAGTAAAGTGGTTTTAATATGTAAATTGACATTAAAAATTGAGTATTCCCCCCTTTCATAATTTATATTGATTATAGGGANAAAAAAAAAACTCTCCCACCTACTAGTAAGAATGACTTTGAATTAAAGTGGTTTTAATATGTAAATTGACATTAAAAATTGAGTATTCCCCCCTTTCATAATTTATATTGATTATAGCGATTTTTTTTTAAAACAGGCGTGATTATGTGTGCGTGCATGAGTGCGTGCGTATGTGTGTGTTGATGTGTTTGTCTGTGCGCTTGTGTGTCTCCCCTTTCAATTTTCGAACGCGTTAACCTAAATTCATCAAGCTCTGTATACTTATAGTACTAAGTAAGGACACCTGACTTTTATAGTTTACGACCACGCCGGGGCACGGACTTTCTAAATGGTGGCCATTTTAACATTTAGGGCGATATGTCATCTCCCGGAAACCATTAAACCGATTTTAACCAAATTTTCATGCTGACACCGTTAGTTGTAAGAATTAAATTCAGAGGTATATATTGTTGTTGATACGCCATTTTGAAAGATTGTGCCACATGAAAAAATTTAATGTTTATGTTATACCTCGAAAACTATCAAACCGATTTTCGCAGAATTTTGCAAGTAAGTAATACTATGATAGGCCAAGTAAATTTAAGTAAATTAAATTTTTAGGCACTTATTTTCAAAATGGTGGCAATACAAACATTTTGTTTATTTGGTATAACTTTCATACCATTTGGCCAGTTTCCACCAAATTTTGAAGGCTGGCTGGGGTATGTATTACAAGCATTATATACGCTAAACAACCACTTTTGTCAGCCATTTTGAATGATAGCACTGCATGTGAAAATAAATCTTTTACATTATATATCGAAAATTACCCAACCAATTTTCGTCAAACTTGTCACGTATGAACTATGAAATGCCAGGTAAATATAAGTAACTAAACTTTATTAAGCACTTATTTACCAAATGGCGGCCATACAAATATTTCATGTTTTATTTGGTATAAATACTATGCCATTTAACCAATTTCATTAAAACTTTGTTCACTGACAGTATCTATTACAAGCAACAAATAAACCAAAAAACAACCACTTTTACCCGTTGTTTTGTAAGATAGCGCTACATGANTTAAGTAAATTAAATTTTTAGGCACTTATTTTCAAAATGGTGGCAATACAAACATTTTGTTTATTTGGTATAACTTTCATACCATTTGGCCAGTTTCCGCCAAATTTTGAAGGCTGGCTGGGGTATGTATTACAAGCATTATATACGCTAAACAACCACTTTTGTCAGCCATTTTGAATGATAGCACTGCATGTGAAAATAAATCTTTTACATTATATATCGAAAATTACCCAACCAATTTTCGTCAAACTTGTCACGTATGAACTATGAAATGCCAGGTAAATATAAGTAACTAAACTTTATTAAGCACTTATTTACCAAATGGCGGCCATACAAATATTTCATGTTTTATTTGGTATAAATACTATGCCATTTAACCAATTTCATTAAAACTTTGTTCACTGACAGTATCTATTACAAGCAACAAATAAACCAAAAAACAACCACTTTTACCCGTTGTTTTGTAAGATAGCGCTACATGAATGAATACAATGTTTGGGTAATTTATCGGAAATAAATTGACAGATTCCTACCAAATTTGGCAATTTAGTAGTACTGCCTCAGTTGATATGTACAAATATGTTTCAAGTATGTTAGAAACTTATTTTCGAAATGGCGGCCATCTAGTAAATTTAGTTTACTATACTATGTCTTCGAAACCATTTAATGAATTCCAACTTAACTTTGTATGATGTGAGTATAGTTTAACACTCATCAAATGTGTCCACACGGAGCCTCTTTTGTCACCCTGTTTGTAAGATAGTTCCACACGAATAAATAAAATTTTTTATGTAATATCTCGGGAAACAATTTTTCCGATTCCTACCAAATATGGCAAACAAGTAGTACTGCGGTAGGTAATGTTAACTGATACGTTTTAGGTATATCAGATGCATATTTTTAAAATGGCGGCCATATAGCTATTATAGTTTTGTATGTTATATCTTCTGAACCATGTAATTAATTCAAATGAAACTTTATATGATAGCTGTATATATTACAACAATCAAATGTGTACACATAAAATATGTTTGGTCTACCATTTCGTAAAATAGTATTATTTGACAAATTAAAATTATGTGGTCTCCAAAAAAAAACAACCAATTTCTACCAAATTTGGCAATCAATTAGCACTATGGCAGGTTATGCAAACTGATAAATTTTAAGAGTGTCAGAGACACACACATTTTCAAAATGGCGTTCATTTAAACATTTCAGCTCTGAATTTTTTATCTATAAAATTGCAAAACAAATTTAAACTTAAATTTGGTTGATAACAGTTTCATTTATATCTATGAAAATTATCTGTGCAAAGCCTGATTTCTCCGCCATTTTGTAAGATATCCCCACATGAAATAATAGAGTTTTTGTACCGGTTCTCGGGAAACAACGAACCGTTTTCTTTCGAATTTGGCGAAGATGTACTGTGGTAGGCTATATTAATTAATATGTTTTAATTATTTAAGTCTGTTATTTTCTGAATGGCGTTTATACAAACACTTTCGCTTATTGTGCTGTATCTACGAAAATAAGTAACAAATTAAATTTAACTATGTATAATGTACCTATGACAATAAACGAATGTACTAATATATTAAATTTTTACTCAGCATTTATGAAGATCGTTACATGATCAATGGAGGTTTTAGGCTATATATCGAGGACCAATCAACCAATATGCATACATAGATCCTCCTTTTTTTGCACACCTACATAAGGCCATGTAAAGTTACATGATTTAAATGAGGCCAGACAAAAATTAAAAAAATGGCAGCCATATAAATATTTTTATAAGTTTGCCATATATTTTTAACAGTTAAAAAATTTCAATTATTCTTACATTATCTATTACAAACATCGTGTACAAAGACTCTTTTTAAGCAATTTTGTACAATAGCCCCAATAAACAAAATAAGGTTTTTATGCCATATCTCGGAGATCAATAAACCGATTTACATAAACTTTTTCGCACAAGTAGCGTTATGGTAGGCCATGTAAACTTATATATTTTAGTGGCTCCGACACTCGTTTTCAAAATGGTCGCCGAGTAAATATTTCAGGTCAGTAAACCCTATCATTCAAAACATTACACTGATTACATCCGACGTCGATGCTCCGAATCCTACCTCAGTGAATGCAGTTGATGGCAAGGTAGCTTAATTTTACGACTTTTCATGAGTTTTAATTCCAGGCAAGTAACTCGTGTATTTTAATTGTCTTTTTACGGTTTCAAATGTTCCTGGTTTTACCACTAACGATTTTGCTGTCAATGAGACGTCAACGCCTACCTACTATCTAAGCTTTCAAGAATTTCACTAACATTTATTTTCACTAATGTAGAGGAAAGTAGGCACATTAATTATAAGTAACTTCTTGTTTTATCCCTCGGCTGCTGCCATTACGCGACATATTTATTACTCTACCCGGCTGCACGTCATACGGTCATTTTTTGTGTCCTGTTTTTTGTTTACTGGCTAAAGAGTTGAACAGGCCGTGACAAAACCACGAGACCCAATCATAAAAGTAAAACTAGAGTATAGCTACCTTAGTCTATTACCAAAGTTATTTGTGAAATTCACGTAACTCTATCCATTACCTACAAGAGGCGCCGTGATTTTTGCGGAAAGATTTACACATAGACTATATTGCATTATAATAATGATATGCTGTTCACGGGAAGGTTAGCATTTTTGGAATCAACGCATGAAAAGCATCTCTGTTCGTTACTGCGTGTATTTCATTGGACACACAGATTGTGATCCTGGCTGTAAAGTTGGCAAAGAAGCCAGACAAATAGTTCCATGTATTGACGTCGCATTGGAAGTGTGATGTGTAAATTTGTGGGCAGTGAGTTTGTTTAGTTTGTGTTTATTTCATATTCAGACGTGTCACATTTACGTTCCAAACTCTTTTACTTTTACACTTCACTAACAGTTGAATGAAGTTATGTGGCCCATGGCAATGTTCATTTTACATATGGTGGAAGGATGCAAAATGAGGACAAACGTAGATCTTAAGGAGGGATTTTGAAATACACCAACAGTTTTCCTTTGGTTACTAACAGCATGTTTTTTTTCTGAAACCAGTGTGGTTTTCGACCAATAAGAACTACGTTATTCCCATGGTGAACGCATGCGATTTGCTGTTAGTTATCCCAGACGCGTGGCACTCGAAACCATCCAATCCCGAAAGCGGATCAGAGCTGAAGCGTTTTGAAATACAACTGGACGGGCACAATTTTTCGCGAAAATCGGGTGGCCTTAACCATTTATGTTAACATTTTGTTGAATCTATTGTCGCGATGGGAATAAAACTGGACTTCGGACCAAAAAAAAAGACAAACGAGGTCTACAGGTTTCTAGGAAGCCAACATAGAAAGAAAAAAAACTCAAAACTTAAAAATAAATATTTCATTTAAATTTTTGCGAACCTTGTGAGCAAATATTACGCTCGGAGCTGCATTTCTAAAAAGCAATTTCTGACACCTAAATTGTTTACACTTAGTTGCGGTGCACGTTATTGTGCTGAAGGAATACGTCGCTTTGGTAAAAAAAAAAGTTCATGAAGTTGACGAAAACCGTGGTTAAGGATTGTCTTTTTTTCTGTTTTTTTTTTTTACCTTTTGGTTTCTGAAAACCTGCACTCTTCTATTATCTTCTTTAGCATTTGTTTACATCTCATGCCTTTTTAAATCTTTGGTTTGAAAACACGCTTCTGCTTAGTAGATAATATGTACGAAACTCCCGAAGGAATAGACTTTATGTACCCATCCCATGCCAGAAGCCAGAGGCCAGGGGACTACGCTGTCACAGAGCTGAATACACTCGCATGGTTTACAGACGGAGGTAGAGTTCGAGAAGGAATGAGGAGCTGGGAGATGGTTTGGGAAGGGCGAAGAGGAAGAGGGGCGCGTTTGTGTGGCGATGGTGTTTTAGCGAGATATTTCAAGGATCGATAGAGGCATTCTCTCTCGGCTCCCGAGAGACGGCTAGCGATCGCTGTGCGGGAGCCGCCAAAATATAGCAGCTCTTAAGCAAAACAGCCCTGCAGAATGTTTATTATTGGCTGGGGAAGTTCGTACCTCCACATAATCAGTGTCTCGGCCTCATCTCTCAGGTAATAAGGCGCCATCAAACCTCGTCGTTTACGCTATAGATTGCAGTCTTCGCCCTTTGTGACCTTTTCCTTGAAGGGCAGGTGAACAAAGGTCGTGTAATTTAACGAATACTCCATCCAGCTGGATTTTTCACACATTATGGAGTTTCCGTTCCCCCGGTATAGAACAAATTAGATTTATTATGACAAAATAAACATGAAGAGAACCTGCGTAATTTTGTAATGGAGAGTACAATCGTTGATAACTTATACGGAACATAAATTAATTAAGTGTACAGAAAATTTCATTGGCGTTGTTTCAATTTTAAATATCTTTGTCCGTAGGTTCATTTACGGCGAGATGATTTAGTAAGTATGCTAAAGTTACGTAATGCCTGCAATTCTCATCATAAGTTCTTGCGTTTAAATAACACGTCTTTGCTAAATTCAGTGTATCCGCAGACTGCGCTAACCTCAACCTACATTCATAAATTAATAATTGTGACAGATGCCAGATGGCACGAAGAGAGTTGAACTCCTTGCATTCTCGCTCTTTCTCAATCACCAAGAGCAGTTGAAACAGCCTACAAATATATATATAANATATATATATATATATATATATATATATATATAGTTAAGTAGCTATTTACAGCGTACGCTTCACGTTACATCGAAACCGCTATTGTGAAGCGGAAATGAATGTAATTCAGCACTTCCATAAATCATATAGCAAACCAGGTATCCAGGAAAGCGTGTCAGTTACGAACGCTAAAGCGGGTTCCTGTTATGACAACAGCATAGCACCGGCAGAAGAATAAGGATGGAGGGAACTATAAATGCGTGGATGCGAGTAGTAGAATTGGTGTTCTTCTGCCAGCCCGACAACTAGGGCCAAGATCATGCGGTTCAGCTGTGAGAAACTGGCCTTACGAGCTCCAGAGCAGCTGTCTGCAGAGAGGCGGCACTTCGGCCGGTGTCTGTTTGAGCACTCGCGTGACAGCTGCTTGACGTTTTCGAGTGAGGAATCAGCGGTAAGCAACGTCTAGCATGCTGACTTCTGGCAAAAGTCTTGAGTACACTCTCACCTCTTTAATCAATGACTTAATTTTAACAGAACTTTGTTGTTAATGTTTCAAAGTTTCTGTGGAGTAATTGCGTCAACTAATAACTAAATTAAAGAGAGTCGATCCAGAACCTCTCAGCGGTGGCTCACAGGTTAGCCTGCTTGCCTCCCACCAAGGCGAACTGGGTTAAATCCCCGGTCGTGTCGGTCGCTCCCGGATTTTTCATGTATGAAACGTGCCAGACGATGCCGCTAGTCGGCGGGTGTTCACGGGGATCTCCCGTTTCCCTCACCCTTTCATTCCGGCGCTGCTCCATTCTCACCTCAAACACCCTCATCGACTCTCAAGGCCTCGCTGTTAAGAGCAGCCCAAATATTNCCGGCGCTGCTCCATTCTCACCTCAAACACCCTCATCGACTCTCAAGGCCTCGCTGTTAAGAGCAGCCCAAATATTTTCACTCACTTATTATGTTTTGCCCTAAATCCCCTTTAGAGTATTGCGCAACTTTGGGGTAAGGTAAAAATTTAAAGCTTGTAATACCACGCAAGCATCGAAATAATTTTTCAGAAATCAAATAAATGTGTGTACAGTTTAGCGAAATATAAGTAAAACATCACGTTGAAAAAATGCTCAGAAAGCGACGCATTCGAAACTCCGTTCCTGTTTTTNTAGCGAAATATAAGTAAAACATCACGTTGAAAAAATGCTCAGAAAGCGACGCATTCGAAACTCCGTTCCTGTTTTTTTTTTCAGTCCACAGATATGACGAAGTTATTACGTAGGCACGAGAGTAACATCACGAGAAGTGTTCTTCGTGCCAATCGAGACAACTTAGTGTTGTTAACAACCTGTCTGTTTGTTTTTCTCTGCCACACAAAAGGAAATAAAAGGCTTGCACAATCGCAGGTCTGAAATATTAAATAACGAGGAATTATAGCATTTACAACATAGCTCTATCTGTCCGAGGATGAACCCGTAAGTGAAAGAATGGGGCGGGGTTGTCAGCGTACATGATTTTACCTCCCTCAAACCTTCACATTTACATATAACTAGTGTTTAAATATAAAAACTTTAAATGAAAATTATCAGAATTTTTTACAATACTGACTTTATTTAATAAATTTAACATTATTTACTAAAATTATAGCGAGAAAGTGCCTCCTTCCCATGCCATAAATTGAATGTATATGAATGCTATCTACTCAATGGGAAGATGAAACCCTCTCTCCCCAACTCAAAGTCTAGATCCTCCCCCTCCCTTTATCTAACAGATAATTTTTGTGCGCAACTGAGCAGCTGGTCGGGAGAAGTACTTCGAATAATACTTTTGCATGAATGAAGACTATTATGAAGATGGTGAAAAGATTTGCGCTGATCGTAACAGCGAGGTCTTGAGAGCCTATAACGGTGATGGAGGTGAATCTGGAGCAGCGCCGGAATGAAAGGGCGGGGAAACGGGAGATCCCCGAGGAAATCCACGGACCAGCGGCATCGTCCGGCATGACTCCCACATGCGAGAATCCGGGAGTAACCCGGCCAGGGATTGAACCCGGTTCGCCTTGGTGGGAGGCGAGCAGATTAACTACTCAGTCACCACGACCCCCAAAGAATATGATGATTAGAGTGTCGTTAAACATGTTAATCACTTGGAACCATATTCATTTCTCCACCGGACAGGGACGCGGTAATGTAATTAATTACTTACTTACTAGCGAACCGGCACGGCTTCACCCGGGTACAATTGAGTTTTACAGTGATACACTAGTAAATAAATTGCGGAAAAGACAATTAATTTATGTAAAAACTGAATTATTACATTGTACTATGTTGCCCTAGGTTTTTAACTGATTAAGGCAACCCGAAAGGAAGGAAATATTTTTTACACGATAGCCAAGATGTAGGGTAATGTTTTTGGAGTGTACGTGTGCAACTATCGCGTAGTTACCACATTTCCGCTTTAGAGCGTCAATGTATGACAATCAAAACGTGAGTTTCATCAAGTTGTAGCTTTAGAAATAAGTGTACCTAGGTACTATTTTCTGCGCTTGACTGGGGAACCTTAATCGATCACCAAAGTTAAGCAACGTTCCCAGCGGCACACGTTTCGATAGGTGACCGTTTAGTGGCATAACATCTGAGCGCTTCCGGGCTTCAGAGGACACGTTAAGTATTCGGTCCCGGTTGTTATCGATCGATAGCAGTCGTTAAGCAATTTCAGAGGTCCTTGGGCGGCCTTATAAACTCTGACACCAGAGGAAAAAATATTTCGGTCACGTTCCCAGCCGTTGCAGAATTAGGTTTTTTTGTTATTCCATAGGAGCCGTACAATTTTCTCGTACGAAAAGTATCCTATGTCCTATTCCAGGACATAAAGTACTTACATACCAAGTTTCATCAAAATTCGTGTAGCCGTTATGGAGCTGAGTGGTAACAAACATACACCAACACACAGACTTTTGCATTTATAATATTATTAGGATTTATGTGCAGAAAAATTTAATCGAAGTGACTTTTCTTCCACATAAGTGAAATTCAATATACTGATACCTACCTTAGATAAGATCCGAGGAGGCCGAGAGCGTATTATGTGAATGTGGTTCCTTTCTAAATTTCCAAATTTATTCACATCTGGTTTGAAAAAAATATTGTTTTGTAAAATTAAATAAATTATATAATTTGTATTTTATATCTTCTACTTTAAAAAATGCCAATAACTATAACTCGGTCTGATTTCTCAATAAACAATAAAACGAATATCTGGAGCTTATTTTTATTGAGGGATCATCTTGAGAAAGACATCTGCCACAATCATCCACCTTGACAGCAAAAAATAAAAACATATGAATTAATTAACATGTCGGTTGTGCGAATATTTTATTAATTCTTTCTAAAATATAAAATTTTTACACTTATCATTCCAACGGTTTTTAATACTACTCGAAGAAAATATAAGGTCATGATTTACACGTGGGTTACCTCCATTTCTACGATGTCACAATTTTTTTTCCAAAAGGATTAGGACTAAATTTAATTAGCCTACACATTTTTATTTTTGTCTTGTTTAATTAACTTTTGTTTTTAATCCCTCCATTATCTATGACTTATGAAACGTTGATATTGGCGTGCATGCAGAAGAAGAAGAAGAAGAAGAAAATAATACTATGAGGTGTGTCTTACTTTAGAAGAAGAAAAAAAAATATAAACTTTTCTTAGGGAAGACTATCGTGCATCATACACGTGCGATGAGACGTATGTAGGTACTTTAGTTAGGACAGATCGCCTTCAAGGAACCATATTGCAAATATATACAAAAATCAAGTGCCACCTGAATGGCTTAGAGAAAAAAATATTAATACAAAAAATAAATATTTATGAAAAAAATAAGTAACATAGCAACGGGGAGAAAAATTGAAATAAAATGGTTCTCACCTTATGAAGTAACACAATATTGTAGAAACACAGTAACGGTGTCCAAATTGAGAAATAGAGAGATTCACGCCATACTTGTAAAAATTGAAAGTAAGGAAAGACAAAAGGGTGTTGCTCGCAAAATAGTTAACAAACTCGATATCTGGTCGTTCGTTAGGTATAGTCTGTTTCACGAACGAGTGCACTTTTTTCAACAGTTCTGGGGGGAGTCTAGCTTACAGCTGTTTTCATGGATACGGCGGAGTCACAGATGACGGTTATATAAACACACTTAACTGACTGTCAAGCTGCCCAGTACGTCAACAGAAAATATTATGCCGAGGAAATAACTGTACACGAGGCAATATTCGGAACTGCGAAAAAGCGCACTTGTTCGTGAAACAGACTATATCTGTGTTTCGAGAGTATCGAACGTAGCACTAATACGTAACAAATCAATCTTAAAATTTCAAGTAAAATTATTTTAGCACATAAGTAAAACCGAAATAAAAAAAATAAAAAAACATAATAAAAATAATGATATGCTTTACCATAATAGTATTCAAGTCTCAAACTCCAAAAGTGCGTGGTCACTGAACACGTCCTGAAGAACTAGAGCTTTGGCATAATATGCTGTGTTTACGTTTCACTGAGCACTTTTGAAATGAAACTTTGAAAAATGTGCACTGACTAGCAAACTCCCGAGTAAATTTGGTAACGACGAAGAGAAAATAGTTATGTGAACATGTGTAAATACAGAAATACTTCCTTTTGCTTTTCGTTTTTTTTATTAGACGTAAGAGTAAGAATGAGTACATTTATAAAGCTATTCACTTTTCTAACAATTTCACAGTTACACTTGACCGACGCAAGAATAAAGCGGTAGGGCTCTTGGCAAAGTTCGTATTACATTTAGTGTAAGAATACAGAGTGTTCATACAAGAAGATGTTAAGCAGGGCTTCCAAAAATTCTCATTTTACCATGAATCGCCTTAATTAATATACACTAACTTAAAGACCAGTGTCCTATCTTGTTTGCTTTTGCTTGGCGGCTCTTAACAGCGACGTCTTGAGAGCCGATGAGGGTGATCGATGTATGGAGCAGCGCACGAACGAAAGGGTGGAGGAAACGGGAGATCCCCGAGATAACCCACCGACTAGCGGCATCGTCCGGGACGATTCTCACATGGAGTGACCCGGCCGGTGATTGAACCCAGTTTGCCTCGGTGGGAGATGAGCAGGCTAACCGCTCAGCCACCACTTATGGTAGGAAATCATAGTGAAGAATGAATATAATGCAATTTGGGAAGCGAAGCCTAGTAATAAAATAAATTAAAACACATGTTTATTGCACAAAAACGTACGATTAGATAGAAAAAGAGTTAATATTACTAGTCTCATACAAAATCTTCGGCACAGCATGTGTTACGTAAATGTAACCAATTTGACAAAGTTGCTGGGGTTGTTTTATGTGTGGCGTGCCAATTTATTTTGACAGCGGAGTTATTAGAGAAAAGAAAAAAATATCATACTAGACAATTAGAAGCGCATTGAAAGCAGCCATGGTATGGACACAGAGTACTCAATATTACAAAAGTGAAATAGCCCCTTACTCCGATTACTCCAGCCACACACGCCACCAAAATGGCGCCAGTATCCAGCAACATGTAGTATCGCCGTTCGCCAATGAGCGTCTGGTAACTTACTCGCCAGCCAGCAGCCCAGCCAATAGGGAACATTTCGCAGGACGCAGTAGCCAATTGGACGCAAGACCCGTTCGCAAATCCTGGCGCAACTAATCAGAGAATGGGTTACGCCCACGCCAGAGACCGCCACGCCATTTCGTCTCTGATTGGTTGATAAATGTATTATTCAAATAACAGGAAAAATTACAATAGTAGAAGTAATAAAACAAGTAGTCCTACAGCAACAATAACAGAGTTCAATATACCTGTATACAATTACTACTCTGCTGTTAAAGTGGTAATAGAAGACAAAGTACACATACGCGTAACTGAAACAATCAAAGAATGACAGTGAGTGGCCATTTGGGGAAAAACAGCAGCACAACTAAATAAAATAATAAAAATTTAATACACTTGTGGTACGAGAACTTGTGGTACGAGAAGTTATGCAAGGACAATGGGGAAAAGCGCCAGGAAGGAAAACAAAAAGAAAACAATTTAGAATACAGGATACGAACTTCAAGAAAGAAATGCCAGTATAATATATGTTAAAAGATTCTATGGCACCTTGAAACCTTTGGTGTATGTGTTGTGGAAACAAAAAAAAATATATAACCGAATAATTAATAATTTAATTAAAAGCAAAACACTGAAGAGAAGGTGTGTTTCACATATATATATAGCCCTGTGCAACCATCGGTTTAAATTAAGTGTCATAAGTGTAGAAAAGGAAAAACTAGTAACAAAGGGAAATTGTAAAGTTGTGTTTCACAGTTATGGGGCATTATGCAACCATATATGTAAATTGCGTAGTAAAAAGGGGAAAAGAAAGCTTAAATACGAAGAGAAAATTATGTTAATTACGCGAAAGGTTTTCTAATCCATTTCGTCTTCGTTACATATTACTCTGTAGTGTGGATGTAGGAAAGATCCCAGAATTCGCTGGGGCGATTTTGGAAAACAGAGGAAAATCGAAATTAGTGTGGCCTGGACGGGAATACAACCCAGGTCCTCCAGAATGGGAATCCACTGTGTTACCCAGATGTACTTTTTTTTTCGAATGTCACTCTGGGATCTGCGCGACAGTTAAAACTTGTAAATAGTCTAAATAATTTAAGACGTGGCTCGAATGATGAAATTGTTAAAAAAAAAAATCAGTTTGTCGGCGGGAAAATCGCTGAGCGTGCAATGCAAGAATGACTTCTAAATACCCACAGTAAATTAAGAATTCATAAACTTCAATTTGTATGTTTAATGAGTTTACGTAACATGCCAAGACAACATACAATTTTACGCATGAAGATTTAATGAACAGACGGTCCATGTGAATGTTGCGTAAAGTTGTTTCAAAGACGTTACCTTTGTATCATACCCACACAAATTTAATTACCATGGCTATTTTATAAAAGAAGAAAGAAAATAATGCGGAACTTTTATATTCGTAGAAGTGTAAATTTATAAAGATGAAACAGATAAGCTGACATTATCTGCTCAAATTGATTTCAGAATGAAAAATTTAAAAATGATACATTTGGGAGAGTTTGTGTAAATTTCAAAAAATGTTAATTCATTCATGTTTTAATAGTTTAATAATTATAAAGCGATAATGGACAGTTTTGTTTTAAATTTTTATCACTTAAGATGATTTTTATTTTACGTGTGAGGCTATTTTTTCACTGTAATGTGCGTTTCAGTCCTGGTGTAATTTAGTTAACGGGATACATTATATCGTATACAACGTGATACTGCCTATACCAGTGTCAAGCTAGGAGCGGAAGTTATTTTTTTAAATCCCCTGAGGATAGCAGGATATTGGCTTTAATCAGTTATATTTGCATTTTACGAACAAGAAATGAATACGTTCCGAGTGACTGACGTTTTCCGACGTTTTAAGTTAATCAATCTGCAGGGTTTTCTGCGCTAGAAATTTTAGAAGAGTAGTGCAAGTTTCATAAAAAAGTAATAAACCAGCGACCATCGCAGACTAATATTTCGTGTTGTGATTATCTAGTTATTGCCTTACCCGAATGCGCTAGCATTTGAGTTAATAATACTGTCTGTGGTTTACTTTTTCCGTTTTTATTCTAGTGCAGTAGGTTTAATTTGCTGAAAGATTTATTTTTACTTCCTTTTAGCAATAACATTTATTCACGATGTAGTTACACACGAGTATTTATCGTGTTTTGGAGCTGTATAACCGTGTTAAACCGAGAGTTCGACAGTGAAATCCCCAGCCGCAAATGAATGAGTAAAAATACATAGTTTGTTATTCAACATATACGCCTAGTGTTACAATTATTTTCACACTTAAATATTATTCTATTCCTTTTACTTATAATATTTTTTTCCTGCACGATTACCTTGCCAAAAGGGCGATAACCTACGAAGGTATTTCGTTCCGTTATACCTACAGGATTAAAGGTATCTATTAGACCTATTTAAACACCCATAATTAATTTGGTATCTTAACATGTGATTTCTACGATGCCAAGTTAAGAAAATAATTTACATCAGTAATAATAAAGGAATATTTGGCTGTTGTTTTAAAAAAGACTATTTATTTTCGTATCCAGAATTATTCTAATATTACATGGAACATTGAAAGGATATAATTTAATTAAAGAACTGATAAAAGAGAAAGTCGTTTCAAAATGAATCTTATAGCAAAATTATTTGACTTGAGCAGTAGTTTGACGGCTATTGAAACAACGTGAGCTTATATGACTCAGAAGAATATAGTTATAATTACTGCATTAGGGTAGATCGACTTGCTTTATCTTATACACGCATGTACGTCTGTGTACATTTAATTAAAAATGGCACGCATGAAAAAATTGTTTCATACGTATGTATTTTGATAATTTTAAAACCATAATGGCCTTACACATTCTGCAGACATTCAGCATTCCCCACCGAATAAAGGTCAGCCAAAAAAATATAGTTCTGTAGTTTTCGAAAGAAGTTGACACTGTAAAAGAAATGTAGATTTCTCACTTGTTCAAATTCTCATTAATTCAAAGACAATTTTAGGGAAATGTATAGTTAAGTTACGGAAGCGCACTTCATTATGACGAAAATCGGGACTTGGCTCCGTACACATAAAATACGGAACCTTTCCATATTCCGCATAGCTTCGGGTTTCGGAAATAAATCACAATGCTTACTTCATCCATTAACCAAAAATGTATCGTTACTGCTGCAGTTACGATATTCAGGTAATAAAAAGCTTCAAATATCAAAATGTATAAACATCGCTTGCATAACAGAAAGGGAGTATTTGACTCTTTGTGTCACAGTGTCCTATATCTGGGACGTTGCATAGAGAGATGCTTCAATGGTCTGCTTTGTGCACAGAAAAAAAACAAGTGTCCAATGATGAAAGTCCCTAACGTGTGGGGGATATCGTTCTTTGCTGAGAGAAAATTTCGAAATCTCTTAAACAGCTGCTGCCACTACAATAAAGAACAAAATTATTTTTATTGGTTCCGTTGCACGGCAGTGCGTCTTACCGATACTAGTACAGCTCTGAATAAATAATTCGTGCTTTGCAACGCGTAAAGCAATATGTTAATGAGCGACTGAAAGGGTTAAAACACTCAAACGTAACTAGAAATTGAATCGGCACGTAGCTTAATTGAAGTGGATTGGAGAGAGTTGGGCGGCTGTTAAAAACCGAGATCTTCAGAGCCGTTGAGGGCGAAGTGAGGTGAGTGCGCAGTGTCGTCGGAATGCGAGAGCGGGTGAAACGAGATATTCCCGAGAAAACCCACTAACTAGCGGCATCATCCAGAACAATTCCTACTTGCGAAAATCCGGGAGCTACCCCACAGGGAATCGAACCCGATTCGCTTTGGTGGGAGGCGAGTAGTCTGACCACTACACCACCACGGTTCCCCTAAATTAAAAAAAAAATAATTTTACACCATATGTTGCTGTAAGCGCATGGTAGGTAACCACGTACAGTTACAGTATGGAATATTTAAGAATACAGATGCGAAAAAGCCGCTTATTACGCGAATTCCAACCGCACACGCCAGCAACATGACGGCATTGCCCAGCGACATGTCGGAACACCGTCCGTCAATCAGCGCCTGATAACTTATTTGCCAGCCGGCAGCCCACCAATAAGAAATCTTTCTCAGCCCGTTGTTGCCAATCAAAAGCAAGGCCCATTCTCAGAGCTTCGCGTAGTAAAGAAAGTAAATGGGTTCGCCTACATGAAAGAAACCACCACTCCATTTCGTCTTCATAGTTATTTACTTTGTGGTTATGGCTTGGTTTATTATTGTTTAAACTTCAAATTTCGCTTCAAAGCAAATTACATTAACTTTTTTTAATTTATATATTTTTTACACAGCAAAATGCCCGCGTAACGAAAAATATACTTTCTTCTCGTATCCATCTTTAAAAAGAGAAAATACAGAAAAACTATTTGGCAAATTTACAGAGGGGTTTCGTGAATTAACAAATAGTTTTGTGAAATTTGCGGAAAAAAAAAATCATTATTGAAAAGAAATAATAATTTTCCGAAATATTGCGGAGATTTTTGGATAATTATTCACTATTACTTGCCCCGTATTTTCACAGAATTGTTTTTTTTTTGTAATAGTGAAAAATTGCGACTTTCGAAGCACGAAGGGGGATGTGAGACGTCCATAAATGGAATTAATCTTGGTATCATAAATATAGGCCCTAACTAAGTGGGGACTTGCTGTTCATCAAGCGGCAGTCTAATTCTCCAGTCAGGGCCATAGACTAAATGTGATATAGACCAATTTTCGTCTTTTGCTCATGGATTCAACACTGACTCACCCATCGCTAACAGAACTGTGAGAATCACACGGCCAACAGTGATGGACGTGTTTGTTTGAATTTGGTTTCAAAACAGACCTACCCTTTTATATGAATAAAACATTTTGACTACCTTGAGTAAATTGTAGTCGTGTTTAAACGAGGTCTGAGTAACTTTACGAACGTTTCAATGCGCTTGATTGCCTACACTGTTTTCTAACCTCAAATGCTATCCACGTTTGTTTTGATAGTGCTATTGACAAAAAAAAAAAACAGTTGAGTGCTGGAACACGGAGAGTGATTACTGATGCGCAGACGACGCGCGCACTCTAACCAACATCCCCCCTACGGCCAGGACAGACATTGTAGCCGAGGTCACTCACGCACTAGCATAGGTCTACGTGGGTCTGAGTTCAATCCTGCGTAAGACATGGATTTTCACGTCGTTGTTATGCTTATCATTTCTATATTAGCTTAGTCTGTAACCATCAACGAATTCGCGATTTAATATAAAACTGATTTTTAATAAATAAAACTGTCATCACTAAAGACTTACTAATAATAAGCCACCATATGGCGAAAATTGGGATTAATATAGAACCACCGTCTAGGAAAGTTATAACTCACTGGTTTCGTGGCTATGAAGGGCCTAAAAATGAAGGTTAAGTCATCGATATTCATTCAATCTTCAGTATACATTTAAAGTACTTCAGCAATCCCGAGTCTTAATGTAAAAATAACATTGCCATTATATATACATTTATTTACTGAAGTTACATTTATTAACAACGCATAGAATACCTAAAAAAATTAAACACATAGGTTTTGTTTGCGAATAACTAAACTATTTGATTAGCTTCTTTCAGTCAATTATGGTTCATTCCAACATTCAACAAAGTAAAAATCGTCGAAATTGATAATTGTAGAGAAAACTTTTTTTTCTTAGACAAATGTGAATCTTTTTTACAATTACTGGTACAGCAGTGACTCATGACGTTTTTTTTAAGGTTTCAATCAATGGGTATTCTTCAGTATTTATATAAATGGCTGGTCACATAATAATATAACCATAACTGACTCGAAAGAGATAAGAGAGTAAGAAACGCATAGTGAAATTCTCTTACACTTTTAAGGTGTAATAACTGTTAAATTTGTTAGTGACTCACTTCTTTAAAAGATACCAGGTGTATAATTTTTATAAACTATTAGTGATAAAACGTAAGTATTCATTCAAACCGGCAGCACAATGAAACCACGAAAAGGAGACAATTATTGTAACGAATTTTCTTTCAATTACGGACCACAGGTGGCTATCAGACATTGTTAGGTCTAATTTAGTTTACTTCTAAGATATGCGAGTCTTTATAACCTACAAATCTGAGGTAATAAAACATTTTTTTATTATATATTTTTTTAACTACGGTTTTTCTTTTAAGTTGCTTTTTAAATGATATGATGCTACGTCTTCAACAGTATTATTTGTAATCCGAGATGATTCAGATGTCACTAACAGCTATGCAATATTAGTAATTTAATAATGCGTAACGTTGAAGCACTTCATCCATTGCAGTAGCCGCTATTATGAAACACTAAACTCTAATTTACTGCCTTATTTACATGCTGTGCTTTAAATATACACTAGTATATCTGTAGAGTCACAAGAAAATCTTTGACAACTAGTTTCCAAGAAATTGTTTGTAACAAGCACCAAAATATTTTACTGTGTAATCGTCTTATTTTCAGGGCCAACAGTAAACACGAGTGAACAAAAAAAAAAAATTCTCATAAAAAAAAATACAGTTTTTTGGTGGACATTGGACAGCGTCAAATAATCAACTGATGAGGTTCTTCCTAGAGTATGCTTGTGACGTGCTGAACAGAACAATTCTTATCACCCACCGTTGGTTTTTATATCTAATTTTCGTTTGTAATTTTGTCTTGGAGAATGAAACTGGAACAAAAAAAAAATTTCGGTCAACTAATTGGCACACAAACGTAACGAAAAAGTTTCTTTCACGTTAATTTGAATGCGAAATTAAAGGTTAATTTAACCGAATTCAGGCGTTTGTCAAATTTGTATGAATTAATATACCTATTTCTTATACAAAATACAGTAAAGAGCTTTTAAATACATAAACCTTTTTTTGGTTAACGGCAAGGAAAGTGTAACGGTTTGATGGTAGATAACAAGTTTTAAGTTTCGTGCAAAATAACGCTAATTATTTAACGTCGAAATTAATAAACTTTTAATCCCTTGCAACATATTACAAAAATTCGCATAGCCATTTGAAGTAAAGAACTATGCAACAACTTTTGATAACTCTAATTTTTCTGTAGTATAATAGTTTTTTTTCAAAGGTAACTACAAAAATCTGTTACTACGAATTGTATAATTAAAAGGACTTGTTCGTGCAACACATGATTGTTAATTCGCACAGTCGCATCGAGTTTCCGATGGGATTGGCAATACACTTCCGAAGACAGTCGATCGATTCGGAAATCGGCAATATTTTATGAACTTGGCCAGCATGGACTTTTCAGGCACTACACATTTTAAACATTTATAATTGTGAATATTTCACGTGAAGGTTTGACAACGTTTATTAATATAGACAGAGGAGATGACCAGATAACATATTGCAATTTTCAAGCTTATAATAATTCCTGGTTAATTAACTTGTATTTTATACTACTTTAAGAAGTTACCACGGCACGACGAACATCTGGAACTAAAATTAGTTAAGTTAAATAACATTAATCTACCTTAAAAATGGACAAAGAAAATGAAAAAAAAAAAATAGCTTGATTAAATTAAGAACTAGAATTTTTGCAATGTACTTTCCTTCAGTGTAAATGGTTCTGTTTNCATAATTCCTGGTTAATTAACTTGTATTTTATACTACTTTAAGAAGTTACCACGGCACGACGAACATCTGGAACTAAAATTAGTTAAGTTAAATAACATTAATCTACCTTAAAAATGGACAAAGAAAATGAAAAAAAAAATAGCTTGATTAAATTAAGAACTAGAATTTTTGCAATGTACTTTCCTTCAGTGTAAATGGTTCTGTTTCTTCCAATGTGAACGTACAACTCCGGGATATTACATATTACCCTTTAACAAATACATTTAACTTCAGTTATTGAATCATGAAGAAAATTGGGATTCTAAGCAGCTCAAAAATATAGTGTTCATACTTCTACCACTTCCTTGAGTATGTCGTTTCTGCTCCACTGTTATCGTCAACGTATAGCATGTGAGTGTTCAGGGACCATTACATTTGAAGAAATGCTCAGATACTAGACGACGTATCTTCCGTAACTTACAGAGTGTAAGATACTTACAAATTCTTGTTGTATGCGGGAATCACATTTAATATTGGTGTATATTTGTAGATTGTTTGTTGTACAATGTAGGAATTTAAACGTTATGCGTATAAAACTATAAAGTACAGTCCTATTCTCAGGGAGAGAAAGCAATTTCTGCTTTAAAGAAATTCAAGAGTGAAGCATTTACTTACAAAGCACTTAGGTGTGGTTATGTGAAAAATTTCACTGTTTCTTTGTTCTCACGTGTCCAGCGTCAGCAAGAATAGAAAACAATATAGTTTTCTGAACGAAGTTATTAAGATGTTTAGGCATATGACAAGAAGGGAAAGACAAGATCCTAAATCCCAAGCATTCGGAGATTTCATTTTTGTGTTACAGCAAATTTTTTTGAAGAGGGATTTTTTTTGCAGATTACTTCCAAGTTTGTCCATCGTTAAACAGTTACCTGATAGGTGCTTTAATTAATAACCAAGAGATAAGCTAAAGGAATATTATGGTTCAGAGAACTTAAACAATACGAGAGTGGCCTAGTACTTTAGTTCAAATCTAATAGCAAACGTAATATTGACAAGCCAGATTTATCAGACACGTTGAATTGATTTAGCTTGAACTACAACTTCATGTAATTTTTTTTCTTTAACTTACTGGTTATCACATTTAAGTAGGTTTTACTTCAAACAAAGTATTTAGTACATTGTTATGAATTAGCTTTTAAGCCATTCATACGTGAAAATGTCTATGGGCGTAGCAGTATAAGATGGAGTTTATTACACATAAGGATTATACAATAACTATTTACGTGACTTAAATTGAATACCAAGATGCTTATTAATTATATTAAGATTTATTACCTCACGCCATTATTATTACAGTCTGATTTGAAAGTTCCCACCTTGTTCATGTTACCGGAGGCTGTTTCTAGGAGGCGGTTAACGACGGCCGGACACACGCATCTTCAGTGGTCTTCTCTCTGGTCGGGTCAACGACAAAATACGCCACTCCCGGTGTTACGCTGGCCTATATCGGGTACGTTGTTTAATATTTTCGGCCTCGTTTACTGGCCGGTGGAGGGTATTTCTGCAACTGTCTTTCGCAAGGTGTTGTTGCAATCACGCTCGTATCCTGGTTCCATGTTTGAAGGCGTGGTCAGGCAGGCCGTTCAGCTAAGGCCCGATCCCATCATAACAACATGCCCAACTTTAAACACTTACTTAAACCGCTATTCAAAAGAAACTGTTGACGATAGTAATAAATATTACACCTTTCCATTCTCTCTGCCTCGACAATGCTAGTTACTCACTGGTGTATATAATTCTGATTTCTTCCTTATTGTTATTCTTAAACCGTGGGCAGATCTTCAGTCGTATTGTAGTATTTTTAAATGTAGTCAATGTATCTGAAAAATGTTTAAGAAACTTTTCACGTTGTTTTTTATTTTCTTCGTTTCCTCCTCAGAAGTGTATTTATTAAAGTAGAGCCTGTAATTTCATAATAATAGTTAAGAGTGAAAATCCCGGTACTGATTCCATACATTAGAAGAAACAAGTTCAGTTAAAATTTGTCTTTCTTATTACGCCATAAAAATACGTAACCACTGAAAATCTCACAGAGGTGAGTTATCGACAACAAAACTGCAATTATGTACCTTACGCGTGAAAGTAATGAAGCATCCGCTGCGTATGAATCTAATCGCCCTTATTGCCTCTGCGTTCCTAGGCATCCAACACGCATTATATGATACCATTGAATTGATAAACTAATTTAAATATATGCGTCAGGTATATTTTCAGTTAAATAATTGGTTTTTCATTGTCGTAAGAGCTCATAAGAAACATGATAAAAAATGCATGGATATTTTAGTATTTATATTAAGCAGTGGTGTAAATGTATTACACGAATTGCCGAGTTAGCTGTAGTATGGTTCGAAACTATGAGTCGTGTCGTTGTACTTTAACTTTTGAATATTCGCGTAAAAGCTCTGTTAATAAAATATGAGCTTTGTGAATAAGTCAGTAGTTTGAAAAATTTACTAGTGATAAAAGAGAGTCGGAAAACTGGAACGTAGATGATAATCTCTGTTTAAGTATTTATGCACACGAGTTGAAAATTATTATACATTGCGTTATCTTGAGTGAGATTTCGAGGGAATTCCACATAATCTATCAAAGAGACAAGGTTGAAGGTATCCTGCTGTAGCAAATTACCTACTGCTAGATCAAATGCAAACGTGAAAATAATGTTCATTAAATACATTTTTACGCTTTGTTGACAACTACCATATTTTTTAAAATGAGTGTTATTCTCTTTTTTTTTTTTAACTTTCCTGCACATATTTATGTGAAAATGAATCATATGAGAACATGTACAAAAAATATTCTTATGTATAAAACTGGTGACCCGTGTAAGAACGACGACAGAAAACATACTATCAACAACAAAACGAAACGAATTTAGAAAAAACCTGTAGGTCTATTCTTCACAAAAACGATGCCGCTGGACAACGACAAAATCTCAAATGTCAGGGGCCGGCGGTGGCAGAGCTGTTAACCTGCTCGCCTCCTACCAAAGGCGAACCTGGTTCCATCTCCGGTATGATTACTTCCGGATTTTCGCATGTGGGAATCGTGCTGGACGATCCCGCTGGTCGGCTGGTTTTCTCGGGGATCTCCCGTTTCCCCCACCCTTTTCATTCCGGTGCTGCTCCATACCCACCCCAATGACCCTTATTGACTCTCAAGACCTTGCCGTTAAGAGCCCGCCCAAATCTCTTCACTCACTCTTTTCACTCAAACGAAATCTTCGTTTTCGGTATGTTGGTGGAAGACGAGGTCGAAAATGCAAGTCTTCTTCTGCATATCGCCTCGCGGTAGTGCCGGTTGGAAGCAGGAGTCACTAGTAATGCCACTGCTTGTCTCTGAGTGGTGGGAAGAGGCACGATTGGTTGAGCTCGCGCCTGTCTGCGACAAAACGTTCCATTCTTCTGGTCGTCATTAGAGGTCGCCCAGAGCCTTCCCTAGAGCGTATGTGCTCCCACTGCTGCCAACACTGTCGCACATTTTATTCACAGTCGTCCTTGTGATGAGCAGTAATACGGAACGATCATCTTGACCCCCCCCCNACAATACTAGTATAAATAGCTGGCCCATTTTCAGACTTTGTAAGTCTAATCGAATGTTATAGTCCATTCATGTGGTTTCTTCCAAATTCTGAGGCCCTGCTAAAGTTGTACTTTTAGACTATTCCTCCGCCTAATGCTACCAAAGCTTAGCCAAGCCCAGAAAATTACACCACTGGGACAACGCGCCACATTTACGCGCATTATATTCTGCATGATAACTATTTATTAGCCTACCAGGCATGACAAACACCATTATTTTTCTGTGATTTTATTCCTATCAATGATATATGAAATATTATAAATTATACATAATAAAAAAAAAGAAAGCAACATTAAATTAAAATTTAAAAACGCTTTTGATATATGTCATATTTAGGAAGCAACCAAACATGTCATACGTGAGGCGATTTTTTATAAGTTTGAGTTAAAAATGAGAGATACTGTGGACTATATAGTCTATTCGCGGTTTCTTCACAATTTATTAATAAAAACCTTTGAAAAATCACCCCATGTATGACGTTCTTGGTTGTTTCATAAATATGCCATATATCACAAACGTTTTATATTTGTGTTAACATAAAATCATCTTATTGTTAGTTAAATTGAACTTTTACTTCTACGCATTTTAATATTTCACTGATAATTACTACAAATGAAAACAGAGAGAAAAAAACTGTTGATAATGCACAGTAAGAAATAGTTCTCATGAAAAATATTACTGCACTGATTGCGCAGGTGTGCTGTGAGTAGTCCCTTTTTGTGTAGTATTTTATACTCGGTTAAGCTTGGTTTGCATAAGGCGGAGGAATATCCTGGAAGTAGAACTTTAGCAGGGCTTCAGAAAAGTCGCAAGCAACCATGAATGGACTCTATATACTCACTGACGTTCACTCAACGCGCGCACTGATTATGCCGTTCACAGTTTCATCCAATTACCGTTTACGTTACGAAAGTTGCAAAGACGTTAGCACCTCCTAGTGGCAGTTCCACCGGGACAATCACAGCCAACTTTAATAAGTTACGTTATTACCCGTGCTGTATCCTAACTCAACTCTATTGTTGAATGTTTTTTTTGTGAGTATGGCTGTTTACAAGGCAATGCATGTTTTACAAATTTAAGTAGATTTTATTGAGGAAATTTTGGTTTTAATATTTCAGTAATTTAGCAGTCTGTTTATTACAAGAAACAATTGCCATGTAGTATAGATTTTACTAAGACATTATTTTACAGTGCACAGTCCGGACCAGTGATATCAATCAGTGAAATAACGTTACTGAAAGTCAGTTAATAAGCTACTGCTGAACGGCGAATCAAGCAAATTAATCAGGAACAAATGATTTATAGCAGTGGAATTCTTGATATTCTGCAGGGAATCACAAATAATTTAGTGAAATTTTTACATCTTTATTAATTAGTTATCTGACACTGTTATAAGTTGCTAAATTCTCACTGTTTTCACTGCTTTGGCCCAGTTCTTACTGGTTAAAGTTTACAGCGCAGTTTTTATTGTGATTCAATACAAAGTAACAGAAATGTTTGTATGAGTCCAGTACTCAGATCGGCAAGGGTCTTCGTACTCTGAATCATGTGCTCTGCCCTGTACATGATACAGGTGCGAAACAAAATTTAAACGACTTTCAAACTCAAGAACATTACAATGATTATGTAACGTGTTACCTCTGCCCTGCATACATAGGATGCAATTAACCTTCTAATTATTTTACATTTGCATTATAAATAATTCTTTTGAGATTATTATTTTTTTGTTTGGAATGTTTTGTGATTCACCCCAAATCGACATTTCGCAGATACGAGTACCGATTTTTTTTTCCCCACTGCAGTTTTTACCTTTGTGCGAAATTTCTGTAGTTGGCAGCGTGCAGTCGGAAACCTCCACTTCTCCAATTAGCTGAAATTGCGCGCGCTTTATTTTTAAAGTCTTGCTGATTGACTGCCTTGTGACCGAAGCAAACGAGCGTGCATAATACTCAGTTCCCATGCAGTGTACGGACCGTCGACCCCTCTAGTAGGCAGTTGCGCACTCTACCGCAACGGCGTGAAGGGCGGTGGATTTGTTGGCCGTAAAAACAGGGGACTTCCCCCGCACACAATCATGCGCGTCGAATTCCGCCGCTAATTTTATTTCGTAGTTAATGGCTGGAAGAGATATTTGCTGCCGGTAACTAATTAAAAGAACGAGGGTGAGTCTACATGTGTCCGCATTCAAACGAGAGTGTGTTTGGTGAATCAATTTCACGGACGCGCCCTGTATATAAAAACGTGACCTTCCCGACCCCTTCCTGCCCCTCTTCATCCCTCCGCCAAAATTCCTGCTCATTTTCAGTGAGTCGTGGTTTCCAGCATCAAATGCACANTCCTGCCCCTCTTCATCCCTCCGCCAAAATTCCTGCTCATTTTCAGTGAGTCGTGGTTTCCAGCATCAAATGCACAAAGTGCGTCGATCAAAATTTAACTTGTTTATTTCGCCGTGTTTTAATATTTGCTCGTAATTTGTTTTTTTTTTTCAATAAAATTCCTATTTAGAATATGCTGTTTTTTGCGGGTGAGTTTACAAACACCAGTTTGAACGTTGGCAATAAAATATACTCTGTGTTGTACTCCATATAGGTAAATAAAAAATTGGCTTTTAACAATCACATGCAAAGTTTGTATAACTTTGTATACCTTGCAGAGGAAACCAGCCACTCGTGATAATACAGGTAAGTTTCGTGCAAAGAGAGAAAATAACAAGAAATTACTGATATGACTAATAACCCTACTTTCCTTAACATGGTTGCACTTCCTTTTTAATAAAGTTCTTAAAATATTATTTGTTAGGTAGGACTTGACTTCTCTTTGAAAGCAATAACATTAGAAATAAAACCAGAAACAAATGCAACATTAGTGAGACAATTACAAATACGCAAGTGCCTTAACCGGGTCTTGAGCCCAGAAAATCTCGTAGAATAAGGTAGCGTGCAATTTTCGATATCATTTCTGATAGCAATCGTTTAAGCTAAACGACGTTTAACACAATTAACCGGCCAATTATTATCCACAGAAATTGAACAAGAAAGCACTGGAAGACATGCAGCAAAAAATAAAGTCATAAAGTAAATGTTACATTAACGAGCACATATTTTTTGACATATTTATGGTTGAAAATAAAATAAAATCTGTTAGTATAGTGTTTAAAATACTGTGTAATGTTCTGCTGCACACCTTAAAATTTTCTCAGTCACCATGGCAAATCCAAACGTTATTCACCGGAATATACGTATTTATAAGGGAATTAAGAAAGAAAGTATATAAAAAGTAAAAAAATCAGTATATATTTAGGCATTCAACTGTTTAAAATAAATAATTGCCTCGTCTTCCAGCCTGTTGTTATAACGTAGCTCGTCATGGCATGGCGCAAAATCATCGTACTGCGAGGTTTTGTTTTTCGCGTTCGCATCACGACAATTCAACATTTTTTTAAGTTATATAAAATTGTATTATAGTATTTTATATTAAAACATGAATCGCATGGAAATAATGTATTTGTCTCATTTCATAACTAAGTATTAAAATAACGCAGTAATGTTCGGCACGAAATGACAGCTATTGTTGATAAAATACGAACTTTTCTTTGCAGCGATTACAGTTATCAATCAAATTGGACCTATTTAAAAAAAAAAACTACTATAAGGAATGCATTTAGCATTACCATAATTTTTGTCTATATAATAAACATAGCATAAAATATTTTGGAAACTTAAGTATAATTATATTTGTNAGCATTACCATAATTTTTGTCTATATAATAAACATAGCATAAAATATTTTGGAAACTTAAGTATAATTATATTTGTTTAACCTGGCTGATTCATGTGCATAGGCTTAGTAAAATAATTATGGTTTTATTAGCATTCTTAATATTGTTGTATTAAATATGTATTATTCAGAATTTTTGTTGAAATATTACTAAAATNTGGTTTTATTAGCATTCTTAATATTGTTGTATTAAATATGTATTATTCAGAATTTTTGTTGAAATATTACTAAAATAAAAAACTCTAAAAAAAAATTCTTCGAGGTGGGTCAGATTAAACCGGCTATCGTCTAATATGATTAAGCAAGCGCACGATGAGCTATCATGCTGACCACTACCCTAACGCAACAACGGGAGCAAATGTTATGCTTCATTTTATGAATGCTATTATAGTAACATAATCATAAGAGTGTCGCCACGTCAAATGATTTCGTGTTTGGGAAATAAATTAACACCATGTGCACACAAAACTGCTTTACATGGTGCAAGAGCTGGGCTAAATCATAAACTGAACAGCTTGTGTGCTTAGAAATTTAATTCGAGTGTTTTCAGCTTACGAAATTTAAAGCTGTCCACGAACACCTGCCATTTTACAAAGTGACACGAAGTGCACTCAACAGTTATCGTCGACTGCGACTGTTTTAAATGAAGCTTATTTCACTGGTTTTCACTAATTTGGCTTAACTTACCCTACTTTTGGTTTAGCGTGTAGGACAATTGGCCAACATACTACTGCTTATTTAGGGACTTACGCAACAGGAATATAATCGGAAGGTTACCAAGGGGTCTCGTGCCCGTCGTTATGATAACGATATTTCTCGGATCCCCACAGCGTAGTTAACGAGGATTTTATATACTGTACCGACATTTGTAGGAAAACGGATGATACAGAATCGTTCTTCAGTTACATAAACGATATTTCTCGTTAAAAGATCTTACCGATCATTATATCACAGCTAACGAGTTACAGAATACAGCTGAAGGAGTGGTCTCATTCCATAGAGACAGTAGCCATTTCTCTTTTTAACATGCAGTGTGTTCCGAGGCTAGCACAGATGTATCTGCGGTGAAGTGAAACCATTAATACAACAAAAAAATATATAACTAGCCTCACTCTCTCTCGTGTTTTGGAATTGTATGCTACCGAGGAGGATATTAGTGTGTTTAAACACTTTCGTAATCAGTAGTCCTTTCCGTATAGGGACCATAACTTGATATCGCTTATGCATGGATGAACGAAAAAAAAAAATTAACCATTCGTGATTTTTTTGATACTTGTTTACAGTATAAGGGCCAATAAGCGAACAGTTTATAATTGTGTAGTATTATCAAATCAGCAATGCTGTAACGACGCCCGTCTACCTAGAACATTTTTCCGCGTTTGAAGCAGGAAAACGCGGAAGCGCTAAAGGCGACACTGCCATGCGCAACAAGTGCACCATCGCCGTTAAGCTCGAGGCTCTGAACTGGCGTGCAGTGGCCTAGTCGTGCTGCGTGTGCCGATGGGACTTTCGTCGGTGACCCTTTTATTGTATTGATGTAAATTCGGTAAACACGTTCGACGCAGGGCCTTTGGGTAGTTTTGTATGCATATGACGTGTATATTTTGAGATGCAGGACTTTGAATAATACGCTTGTAGCCATTTTGGAGTACCCTGAAATGGTGTTTCTAATGTACAAGACGTTTTGAAAGCATTCAGTAGCTCTCGTTTGAATTAAGTGTTCTTTTCGTAGACCACCACATTGGAGAAACGTTTTATAATTTCCTGGAAAAAAGAGCTTGGTAACTTTATTCATGCGTAGGTAAAGTAAAATTGTTAGAAAAAGAAAATACTTTACATATTAACATTTTATTGTGATCAATGCACATAAAAAAGAAAGCAAACTCAATTCCTCAGTATTCAGAAATGTTCATCTAACAATTTTAACTGGACGTTTTCCTTATTTTTGTAGTGTATTCGATGTAAACGAATGTTTGTTTAATATTCTATTTGTTAGGAAAATGCAGTTATCCCTTCCTCCCTACCTGTTATCCCTATCGTGATATTTGTTTTACCTATGTAGACTGAAGGGATTTTCACATGTTTCTTCTATTATCATGCTAAAGAGAGTAATTAGATGCATATTCTACAAACTAACATGTCTCTTCTAAGTGTTATAACATCAATCATCATTATTATGACAATAATTTTAAGTCTTTCTGTGTCAATGTTTGCCAAAAGGAATAACAAACTTTTTTCAACTTATTTTTAATGGTTTTTAGTATAACATACGTATATACAGGTTGTCCCATTTACCTTGAGGGCCCACAACAACTCCGTACCGGAGCTCCATATAGAAAATTGTCTCACACAAAAGGTTGTATAACTGGAAGGGGAAATAATATTGCTGGGTAGTCAGCTATATAGCATTATTTATTAGTGAGACACGAACACTAACATGAGTTTTTTAAATGACACCATGCACCTATTCGTCAAAACTTTAATGAAGCTCGTCGAGGACTATTAAAAAATGTATCACAGTACCATTCCATTAAACAGATCGGTAAAAACCGCCACAGAGATTGGGACTCATTAAAGGGTTCATGAACAGCCGTTATGTGATGGCTTGCGGCACTATTGCGCTGCATGGTACAGTACAGTATGACGTTGACGCTCTGCATTTGGTGTAGAGGTGATGTAAACGGTGCAGGTACTTGGAGTTGCGTACCCTATTCCACATAGGTTGCGCTTAGAGGAAACAAAGGAACACACATGACGTGGCGACTACTCAGTCAGTCATCCGTGCGCAGCCGAATACAGCACACTGCGAGGTGAGAGTTGTCTTAACGGAAATATACTTCAACAAAGGGAAGGTGGAAATGCTGCTCATCTATGGAGAATGTAACTTACCATATGAATTTGTTCGTATTATTTTACATTACAGTGTATAACGTTCAAGTGAGTTGTACTGAAACACACACAGTTCTGTTATTATCATTATCAATAGCTTGGTTTGGTCACTCGTCGTTCATACTGTTGAAGGTCGGCGTAATGCTAGTCAGGTGGAGCAACTATACAGAGAGCGATACCCTGACATGACCCCACCGTCCAGACGGATGTTTTCCCGTCTCGTTGTGAAGCTTTGCGAAACGTACAATTTGAATCCACAGCAACGCAATCTTCGTAGAACTCGCACAGATGAAGCTGATGAGGTTGCTGTTCTCGCTGCTGTAGCAGTTAATCCACACATCAGCACACGCCAACTTGAAACCGAAATCNAGCTGATGAGGTTGCTGTTCTCGCTGCTGTAGCAGTTAATCCACACATCAGCACACGCCAACTTGAAACCGAAATCGGCATTCCGAAAACGAGTGCATGTCGCATTCGTAAGCGTCATACGTTCTATACCTATCTTGTACACTTTCACCACGAACTACACTGGATTCATTTCCAGAATAGTTTTGTCAATAGGCACAGCATCAAATTATTGCAAACACGAACTTTTTTCGGATGTGTTTTTTACCGATGAATCGTCGTTCTCCATCTCAGTCAAGTGAATACGAGTAACATGCATTGTTGGGCCGTCGAGAACCCACGATGACATCGACAGGTGGACCATCAGCGTCAATGGAGAGTTAACGACTGGTGTGGAATATGGTTGGCAATAAGGCTATAGGGCCTTATTTCGTGAATGGTAACCAAAATGGCAGGGAGTATGCCACCTTCATACAAACAATTCTTCCTGGTCTTCTGGAAGAATACCTCTAAGAAACAGAATGATAATATGGTATCAGCACGATGGATGCCTAGAACATAATGCCGTGTATGCACGTAGTGTTCTGGACCGAAAATATCCTGGTACGTGGATTGGTCGTGGAAGACCTATTCAGTGGCCTGCTCGATCTCCTGACCTTAACACCCTGAACGTTTTTCTTTGGGGTTACCGCAAAGACACTGTCTATTGAGCTATTCCAAAAACTCCATAGGACGTGCAGGAACGTATTGAGCGTGCTTGTAATGCTCTTCAGAAGGCAACACTGGAGCAATCAGTGTTGTCATTCATCCAGCGACTGAACTTGTGTATCGCTACCAATGCTCACCACTTTGAGCATCTAATATGAATGTTCTACCCCTCGCAATACCCATATGGATAATATTTCATCCGCGCATTAGAAATGTCACTTTCTGTGTCGTATTTAATGCTCATGTTATTAAATTATACTTTGTACTACATATTTAAATAGGTCTTGACGAACTTCATTGAACTTTTAACCAACAAATACATGGTGCCATTAAAAAAAACTTATGATTGTACTCGTATCTCACTAATAACTAATGCTATATGGCTGACTACCCAGCAGTATTATTTCCCCCTTCCTGTTAGACAACCTTTGTGTNCTCACTAATAACTAATGCTATATGGCTGACTACCCAGCAGTATTATTTCCCCCTTCCTGTTAGACAACCTTTGTGTGAAACACTTTTTTCATTTGGAGCCCCGACACGGAGTTATTGATGGTGGTCAATATAAATGGGACAACCTGTATATTTTATTATTGTATGTTTATGTATTTTTTATGACAGATAACAAAATTGTGGAATTACATGTTTGTTACACTTTGGCGTACGTGGTTAGGTGTAAGAGAAGGCGAAAACCTTCGCCACCAATAAAGCTTTAATAAAAATATATAAATGGAACTACTTTCCTTTCGTCGTTATCGCGTCGTTACGAACTTTGCTTGATGCAAGCCACTCATTGTGCCTGTTAAAACACGTGCATGCAGAGGCAGTGTCATTTTTTCATAGGTGGACTTCAAAAGCGCTCAATTAACCTTGAACAACCTAAAACAAATTTTTTTTAACGGGTGTTGTATTTAAGCCGACAAAGCTCGTGTAACAGTTATCACACCAGTTGAGTTGTAGGCATTTTGCTCTGCGATAGTAAAATGAACCCGTCTTAGAGCAGCAGCGCGGTTTACGAATGTGTTCTACTTCGCGCCAGATATCTGCGAGCTCGAGCAACGTCACAAGGAACGGTGACGTCACCGACGATTCCTAGCGGAGTAACCGAGCAGGTTAGAGCCCGCCACGTCATGTTAAAAATATCGGAAAACATTATCCGCGGTAACCACGTTTCGCTCACACCATTTCATATTTCCGAAGCCATCCACCACTATCGCTTCTGCGTTCACTAGCAACACTTCATAGATAACATTTTATTACGTAGGTACTTTTGAACTTTGAAAACCTATTTACCTTCGTATAGTTGGACAAGAAACAAAAGATCTTTCTTCATTTCACTTGTGCGTAGCGGCTGCTTTCCTCTATACCTCGGCAAGGTAGGAGGGGTGGAAAACCTTTTCTGGGCGGTCGAATTGGTATTACTCGAGCAAAAGTGCAGGTCGTGTAATTTATTTCAATATGCATTCATCACGTAAAGATACCTATATTTTAAAACGTGGTAACTGTTTCAATCAGAGCCAGCTTATTTAACACAGGTTTCCTTATATTTATAGCAGTAACAGAAGACTGAACAAGCGAGTGAAAAATTTGTCTTGATTCGCTGTTTGTGTCACAAATGGGTATATAAACTTCTTCAAGACAAGCATAAAAATGTGTAGTCACCTGCAAGGATATGTAACTAAACAAGCTAGTGATTTGTTCGAGACCAATCTATGGGGAAGATAATAAAAGTATAAGTGCTGAGATATTACTCTAGGGTTTATGAACCCGCTAAAATAGTAAGACCTTGAAGCAAAGAAAAAAACATTGAACAAGGAAGAAAAAAAAACAGATTAGCACCACTCATAAAAAATTTGCAACGTCAAATAATATGCAAATGTGAACTTAAGCTGTAAAATTAACAAAAAAAAAAAAGAGTCCAAATTTTTCTCGCCGTCTAAAACTCGTATATTTTTCTCCGTGCAGCACCACATATAAAATTGTCTACTTCAATTATTTTATTGTGTCGTTTTCTTACCTCTAGATGTTGAAAAGTGAAACTGGTTTTGCTGTTTACTTTATTCTCTGCTAAAACTCGCTTAACCGTTGATTCTGAAACTCCTGTGGCAGTACTTATTGTTTCAATGACCCTTTACGCCAATTTATACGATGTTTTGTTCACGCGGATGCGTTGCGACATAGTATACGATCTCCCGTGCTTCTCCCTGCAGCAAAGATATAGAAAACGTATCTTTACAAAAGAGTAAATTTTTAAAGTATGCCTTTTAAAATTTTAGATTACTCTTATATCCATTTAATCTAAAGATATCGACCGGCGTATGTAAAACGGCGTCATCTTTACGCGCATGCCCCCGAACTAGTGTGCAGTGGTTTCTTCGTAATCGTAGATCTTCAAGAGTTTAAGCTGGCCCAGTAACTTTATTGGACGCAACTGCGTAGTCAAGCCCATGCATGCATCTCTCGTAGCATCACTTGGATGCGATTCGTTTATTTAGAGACACAGCAGTCTGAGAAAGCCCGTTTTTAACTACTTCGGAGGGCATGAAAATAATTTTTCTAATGCGCGTGATGTCTTGAAAGTACAATTTCGTCATCCTCTGGAATGTGCTTCTTATTGCACACACGTTAAGAGTTTCTTCAAAAGACGCATTTTTAAAACGCGCTGCGACACATTTCAAGAACCAGGTAGTCGACCGCCTTAAAACACGTTGTTACCGCCTTAAAACACGTTGTTACTATTGAGTTACAACTATTTATGAAATAGTTTTTAAAATATCCTAGTCATAAAATTTAACTAGTCATACACTTTTACTCAAAATTATTATTTATCAAACGAACCTAGAAATTTAAGGAAGTATTACGCCATCATTGCCAAATCAAATTTCAGGCACATTAAATATTGTTGATTACAAATTTAAATACACTTGTTATATTGTCGTGTAACTAACACCTTTTTTTGTGATCGTGTTGATGGAAAGGAAAATCATTTTAACTTTCCATAGTAGTATACACATTGCTTACAATGTCTTGCTTCATCCCGAATGCATACCTTAAAATATCTTCGATAATGAAAAAGAAGAATAAAATAAACGCAAAGATTATTTTCCAGAGATGGTCCGAAAGTTATAGTAAACAAGACATTTCGGTGTAAGTATGATTCAGTGGTCCACGGAGGCCATCATAATTTCAGCGGGGATCTTTATAACCACAGCGGGGGTTCGGAACCGCACGTCCACCAATGATCTCTATTCCAGTGCCCCGCAGTTGTGTGTACCTGACTTGACACGAGACTTAAAAC
>NQII01004380.1:51546-65283 GCA_002778355.1 Clitarchus hookeri
ACAAAATACACGAAGAGATCGTTACGCGACTTCCCGCCGACAATGGGGTCTGCGCATGTTCTTATGTCCCTTGTCCTACTACAGTAATGAAGTCAAAAGCCATACATCAAAATAATACATACTGCAAAGACATGCCTAAAAAAATCATGCCACAAAACCATGACAAAATATTAAACCTTATAAACAGACCTCATCAAGTATACCTTAAAAAAATACCTCAACAAATGCACCTGAAAAAAAACTCAAAAATACACCTCAAAACATTGACCCCAGAAAGACATAAAACTTCAGAATGAACTATAGTCCCCCTAGTACACTTGGTAGCACAAATTTTACCTAANCTAGTACACTTGGTAGCACAAATTTTACCTAAAACAGATCCTTGCAATCGATGGTACACACCTCTGAATTAATGAGTCTTTCAGAAGAGCATACTTATTACATACTGTTACAATTTGCTCAAAGTCAAGAGGGTTAAACCAAGTCCGTTAAGGGATGGAGAATATCTGTAGATCTAACAATTTTCAGTTCGTTAAGGGATGGAGGTCTTAATAAAATAAAATAATTGATTATAATTCCTTAAATTTATTCACAATAACAACAAACAAAATATCTTGACCCAACATCTCACAATAAATCGATATATATTGCTGTTTGCAATTATTAATTCAATTATCTCAAAGAAATTAATGTAATTAAATAACTAACATGAGCCATAATAGACAGTGTATCAAAACGCAATGAATTAACTGATATGTTATATGTCCATAAAGTTGGTATCATACGTTCATACAGTCCCACCTCAGTTTAGTCCAGGTCCTACCAGCCCACAATTTGTAGAGTTCTCCGAGCGCCCTCATGTGCAGTGGCGTACACTCGACGGGTTTCACGCCCTTTAGACCGTTCACACCCCAAACACTTCGTCCGCCATCGTCGTCCGTCCTCTTCACCGACGTCCCTTCGCCGCACTAGACTTCGCCTGGGTTACCGCACACAGAAAAATACTTCTACCCAAGACTGCCGACAGTCCAGCTGCGGCTTGTGTTTATAGTGTTGTNATATGTCCATAAAGTTGGTATCATACGTTCATACAGTCCCACCTCAGTTTAGTCCAGGTCCTACCAGCCCACAATATTGTAGAGTTCTCCGAGCGCCCTCATGTGCAGTGGCGTTCACTCGACGGGTTTCACGCCCTTTAGACCGTTCACACCCCAAACACTTCGTCCGCCATCGTCGTCCGTCCTTTTCACCGACGTCCCTTCGCCGCACTAGACTTCGCCCGGGTTACCGCACACAGAAAAATACTTCTACCCAAGACTGCCGACAGTCCAGCTGCGGCTTGTGTTTATAGTGTTGTNGGGTTACCGCACACAGAAAAATACTTCTACCCAAGACTGCCGACAGTCCAGCTGCGGCTTGTGTTTATAGTGTTGTCAGCGATCTCCCAGAAATTTATCTAAATGCCGCGTTTTGCCGAGGGTTCTAGCTCCCAGAATGTTCTTGCGTATCTTCTAAAGTCTTTAGCCTTTTTATGTTTTTGAGGTAATTTTGGTAAGTTTTTTGATGTACATTTTCGAGGTAGGTTTTTCTAGGTGTTGTTTTTAGATATGATTTTGTGGTACGTTCTTGAAGTATATTTATGAAGCATGATTTTGTGACATGTTTTTTGTTGCTTGATTTTTGAGGCATATTTTTGAGGCATGATTCCAAGTTATATATTTTTAGGTATGTTTTTGAGGTATGGTTTATAAGTACATTTTTAGAGGTAATGATTTTGAGACATGTTTTTCGAGGTATTGTTTTCGAGGCATGGATTTAAAGGTAAAGTTTTTAAGATACGTTTTTGAGGTTTGATTTTGAAGCAAGTATTTTGTCGTAAATAAAACAAGGTAATTTTGAGGTATATTTTTTGAGCTAGCAGTATGGCTTTTGAGGTATATTTTTTGAACAACTATTATGGCTTTTGAGGTATGTTTTTAAGGGATTCATAAATTATGGTTTACGAAGTATGGTTTTTGAGGAATGGTTCTTTGAGGTTAGTTTTTAGGCAGGTGTTTTAGGTATATTTTTGAGGTATATTTTTATGGTATTAAATTTATATATTTTTGAGGTATGTTATTGAGGTTGGGTTTTGGAGGTATGTTTTTGAGGTATGGTTTTCGAGGTTTTTTTGGTATGTTTGACATATGGTTAGTTGGTCTGGTCGGTTGATCTGGGTGTTTGGCCTGGACATATGGGTGGCCAGAAGGTAAGAGCGTCTACCACATGCAAATTCCAAGTTTCAAGAGCCTAACCCTATTGGTTCGTGAAGGACATCATTGGCAATGTAAGCAGTCCAGCTGGAGTCAACGATGGCACCACCAAAGACGATGTCGGGATGTTGGTCGCAAGTACACCATTAAACGAATATCTCGCTGGTACGAACAGGAACTCGAAATTTGAGCAGATATTTTACTTTGGTGTGGAAATGTATGTGTATTTGTGAGCACGCCTGATAATATACCGAAGAATTTGATGGAAGAGACAGGCATAAAATAACCTGCCGGACTAACTACTGAAAACATCAGGCAAGAGAGAGAGAGAGAGAGAGAGAGAGAGAGCGATCTGTCACATCTCGCATCAAACGAAGAGCTATGAGGTGGCGTACTTTTAGCTACAGAGGATGAGATATCGCGTGTGCAACAACCAATTACGAGCGCAGTAAAGTGGTAGGGGCAGGGGTTGAGATATAGAGTTTAAATTGCGAGTTGGTGATAATGGTATAGTAGGGATGACGTGGTGTGATAGCTAACTATTCGTTGAGAGAGGGGAGAGGAGTGTTGGGCCGTGAGGAGGGAAGCAATCATATAGCCAATGAAATATAGTGTTCGGGTGGAGGGTGATTAATTAAATAACATACAAGAATTGTAGGTGGTAGGAGTCGGTCATCTCTGCTAATCGTCATGCCAGGAGCTTAATCGCTGATCGCTCTACCCGCCATCTTTAAAGCAACCGAATCCTTGGCCTTATACATATAAGTCTTTAAAGAATGGTTGACAGAAATCTTTGAAAAATTTCTCAATTTTCCAATTTTTTTTTAAATTTTGAACATTTATTAATTTTTTCTAGAAACAGTTTTCGATTTTTTTTATGTTTACAATTTTTACGGGCAAGAGTTCGTCTTGAGTCAAGGTCAAGGTTGCGGAGATCCAAAATATCAGTCATTTTTAACAGTGTCATTTCTCCCCCGATTTTCAAAATAATTATTTACGATTTTTTGGGATTTTCTTCAATTATTCGATTTCAAGTACAACCAAGGTCAAAGTATATGTTATGAAAATCCATCATGGCGGTTCGTGTCTATAACNATTTGATGGAAGAGACAGGCATAAAATAACCTGCCGGACTAACTACTGAAAACATCAGGCAAGAGAGAGAGAGAGGGAGAGAGAGAGAGAGAGAGAGCGATCTGTCACATCTCGCATCAAACGAAGAGCTATGAGGTGGGGTACTTTTAGATACAGAGGATGAGATATCGCGTGTGCAACAACCAATTACGAGCGCAGTAAAGTGGTAGTGGCAGGGGTTGAGATATAGAGTTTAAATTGCGAGTTGGTGATAATGGTATAGTAGGGATGACGTGGTGTCATAGCCAACTATTTGTTGAGAGAGGGGGGAGGAGTGTTGGGCCGTGAGGAGGGAAGCAATCATATAGCCAATGAAATATAGTGTTGGGGTGGAGGGTGATTAATTAAATAACATACAAGAATTGTAGGTGGTGGGAGTCGGTCATCTCTGCTAATCGTCATGCCAGGAGCTTAATCGCTGATCGCTCTACCGGCCATCTTTAAAGCAACCGAATCCTTGACCTTATACATATAAGTCTTTAAAGAATGGTTGACAGAAATCTTTGAAAAATTTCTCAATTTTCCAATTTTTTTTTTAAATTTTGAACATTTATTAATTTTTTNTTTTTTTTTAAATTTTGAACATTTATTAATTTTTTCTAGAAACAGTTTTCGATTTTTTTTATGTTTACAATTTTTACGGGCAAGAGTTCGTCTTGAGTCAAGGTCAAGGTTGCGGAGATCCAAAATATCAGTCATTTTTAACAGTGTTATTTCTCCCCCGATTTTCAATATAATTATTTACGATTTTTTGGGATTTTCTTTAATTATTCGATTTCAAGTACAACCAAGGTCAAAGTATATGTTATGAAAATCCATCATGGCGGTTCGTGTCTATAACNAATTATTCGATTTCAAGTACAACCAAGGTCAAAGTATATGTTATGAAAATCCATCATGGCGGTTCGTGTCTATAACGTAATTACATCCTCCCACCGATTTTTTTTACGAGTTTTGTGATTTTTATTGACTTTTTCGGGTGTAACGTCATTCGGGGCCATGGTCAATGTCACATAAATACAAAATGGCGGTTAGGGTCATAAATGTATTTTTCCCGGATTTTTACTATGTTTTAAAATTTTTTGCGATTTTTTTCGAATTTCCAACTTTAAGGTCATCCCCTTAGGTCAAGGTTACCTTGATCTGTAGGATCATCGCCTGAGGTAACAAAATGGTGGACGGTCGGTGTCGGCGCCCCTGTCCCGTCCCTTGTTTTTCACATAAAAAATACATTGCGCCAGATTCGGCTTTTGTATTCTACTGGTAATATTTTCCGTTCAGTTAGTAGGAATAATTCCGCCTTGGGTTCTCAGGTTACCTGCTTCTCCTTTCCCCTCCAAGAGATAGTGGAAGGTAGAAAAGGCTGCTTGTAACCCTTGCCCAGGCTCGCAGATGTATGGCGCGTAGTTTGCCAACAGGGAATGTCATAGGGCACTGACTGAGCCTTGCCTTGTGCACGACCGGCCGGAAATAACCGTCCTATGCAACACGTGCACCTCTGTGTGTACCGCAAGGGGGTCAGGACGGGTTAAAGAACTTAACGACCATCACAAAATGCGTACTCCCCTGGCAGAATCTTATCAGCGGGGGCTTGCGGCACCTCGACTGCAAGTTGTTCGCAGATAACGGCCAGAGCTCCGCTCGCTTGCGTGCGGGCAACTCGAGTCCACTGACTCTTATCGACACGTCGCGACAAGATATATTGCGGGCTGGTCACGAGTTTCTCTGTTCGTTCCAAAGAGTACGCACACACGAGAGGGAATTTTTTTTTCCTGACCAGAGAGGGTACTGTAAATTATCACTATTTATACTACTGTAGTGTACATATTAAATACACACTCGATTGCATATTTGTGTCAACGTATGTATACTCTTTTCACTCTTATTTTATTACGTGTATTGATTGTTTAACCTTCGAATTATACCTGAACTGACTTGAATGGATTTTGTTTTTTAACGTACTCATTTTACATACTGCACTACATAATTAAAAAGTAATTATTTTTATGTTTATTCTATATTTTTACAACCGATTAAGTGGGTTTCTATGCTGATTATGCGGGTATTGGCGGAGTGAGCAGTACACACATTACATTTTGGGAAATTCCACGACTGTAAGAAGCACGTGATGTAACAAAGTTATGAGGTATGTGACTGCAACGGACAAAATGAGAGAAAAAAATATAGTAAATACGATATTATATCGACAAAAGAAATAAGAAGACATTCCAGCCCTTATAGTAAAGCGACATGAATTGTAAATCGTCCGCGGCGGAAAGTTATAATTCTGTTGGTTTACATCAGGAAAAAAATGAGCATGTGTGTGTTTATACACACACACACACAAACACACATTTGACACTTACAGCCAAGTGTATGCGAACAGACAATAACAAACATCACGGTAGGGCAGAGAGGTGCNAAACACACATTTGACACTTACAGCCAAGTGTATGCGAACAGACAATAACAAACATCACGGTAGGGCAGAGAGGTGCAAATTAAACATTTTACCGCGAGGGAACAATAATCTAACGATACCCAGTCTAGCAGTCATTGACGATGCCAGTATACAAGGGCATGTAGACACCCAATATCTGACCAAATTTGCAACGAGTATTTGGCTACTTACTTCTATCACTACGCATACGTTGTCAGTAGGCATCATGCTCAGTGCGTTCAAAATATCTTCCACCAGTAGCGAAACGAACGCCTCAAACTTAGAAGAAAACTTTTGGTGCGATCGAAACCTAAATTACATGCTGAATAAAATACAGATAAAAATTCTTGCCCCAGAAGGGAAATGTAAGTATCAGAAATACATTACAAATTTTTTTTAAAAATTGTATACAATATATCTACGCATCTCATTGTACCAAATCAGTTTGGATGCCGTTTTACTCTCAGTCTGGAGACCATTTTCTTAATTTAGGAAGGGGCATTGTATGCCCTGTCCCTCCCCCTAGTTGCTGTAACACTGTCGTCCACCATTGGCCATATAGGCTGCACAACGCTATTGTATGATGGGGCTGCACAAGGCTATTGTATGTTGGGACTGCACAACGCTGTTGTATGTTGGGACTGCACGATGCTATTGTATTTTGGGGCTGCACAACGCTATTGTATGCTGGGGCTGCACAACGCTATTATATGTTGGGGTTGCACAACGCTATTGTATGTTGGGGCTGCACAACGCTATTGTATGTTGGGGCTGAACAACGTTATTGTATGTTGGGGCTGCACAACGCTATTGTGTGTTGGGACTGCACAACGCTATTGTATGTTGGGACTGCACAACGCTATTGTATGTTGGGTCTCACACGTTCGAGGACCACTTACGTGACACTAATATTCTCACCTGGGCACCGTGTTTGAGGAATCAGCTGTCTAGTGCAATTTGTTCGAGGGATTAATGAATAGTTAGAATACCTATAGATGGACAACACTTAACTACTGTATGCTTAAAGAGATATAACTGTGTTAAAATGGGAGTTTACAATATATGATTCCAACCTCTAGTTAGATGCGTATTGCGTACTACAGGAGTTATACTACCGTATGGAAATTTATGCGTGAACCCAGTATGAGTAACAAATCGATCAATACAGAACTGAAAGGAAGTTTCAGCTGAAAAATATAATAACTCGNCGTGAACCCAGTATGAGTAACAAATCGATCAATACAGAACTGAAAGGAAGTTTCAGCTGAAAAATATAATAACTCGGCATAATTATTTCATAGAAGTTGCTGAGTTGGACAGGATTAAGATTTTTAAGCAAAATAGTTATATTAAAAATAGTAAAACTGAAAACGTAGATACTAATAAAAAATAAAATTAAGTTGGGCAACAACTCTACACTGTTAACCTGTATTTCTAACAGTTGAATACTGTATTCACATTTGGTTCAACATACACATTCAGAACAGCTCCGCGCTCAGACTTAATTATGAAACTGTCAGAGTTAACACAGCACACAGGCTTCCAGTTTTTAATTCACACTCCTTCTCGAAGCCTCTGGAAACCCAACGCTGTGCTACGCGAGCGTAAAAAAACGTTCCTCCAGTCCTTGACGCATTTTGGGGCCGCTGTGGTTTAATGGCTAGAGCGCTCTCCTGCCAGCAAGGCGAACCGGGTTCGATTCACGGCAGCGTCGCTTCATTTTCTCACTTGGGAATGGTCTCGGACGATACTTCTGGTCGGCGGTTTTTCTCGAGAATCTCCCGTTTTCCCCAGTCCTTGCATTCCGGCGTTGCTCCATGCCCACCTCGCTTCACCCTCATCGGCTCTCAGGATCTCGTTGTTAAGAGTCGCCCAAATCTCTCCACTATTACCTGTGGCATTCCTTACCTAAAAACGACAAAATTTCATATCAGCCGCCTGTTCTTTATGCTACTGGAGAGTGCAAAGAGCTATGACTTAGAGACAGGTGTTTTTCTGCGAAAATTTTCAACACCAGTTGCACTCCAAAACACTTTCGACACTTTTATTCATATGCACTTTCGTTGTTGGATGATTTTAAATATCATGTGTCTCAAGNACTCCAAAACACTTTCGACACTTTTATTCATATGCACTTTCGTTGTTGGATGATTTTAAATATCATGTGTCTCAAGTGTCTGTCCGAGAATCATGGACGTTGAGTATCGGAGTACTTTATTACGATCGGCCCAGTCGAATAGGAACACGTCTTCTCACGTAGACACGCGGTCAATAACCAAAGGAAGTTGTGGTTGTGGCCGTAGGATATTGAAGTCTAGCGTGGCCATAAATATTTTCGTGAAAAACACCTGTCCGTAGCTATGACGCATGCGTACCACTCCGAAGTACCACTGGTTTTTATCCTCGGCATAAAAGCCTCCAGGATTTTATGTCCTGGGAAACCCGCGAGACCCTGAGCAGGATCCTCTCAGGACTTAGCAGATGCGCGGATTTCCCGTGGTGGAGAGTAAATCGGTTTTCGCCACTGAGCGACGTGACGATCTTCAAGCAATCAAACCTCTGACACTGGCTACCGTCGTGGAGGGCACTGCGCGGGCGTCAAACTGGTTTTGACGCTCTTTGTCGGTGAGAGGGAATGAGAACTAGAACATTTCTGCACGTCTTATTATATAACTGGCAAGTATATTAGGCATGTACGAAATTTAATTATACGTATTGTCTATTCGCAGTTTCTTTACACTTTTTGAATCGAACCTTTGAAAAATAACTCCATGTATGACATGCTGGGTTGGTTCCTAAACNGCAGTTTCTTTACACTTTTTGAATCGAACCTTTGAAAAATAACTCCATGTATGACATGCTGGGTTGGTTCCTAAATATGTCCTGTATATCAGGCGTTTTATGCTTCTATATACAAAAAATTATATTTATTTTGGAAATTTCGAATTTTTACTTACATATTTTATATACATTTTATATTAATTTTTAATCAATACGAATAAAACCAGGGAGAAAATAGGTTTGTTGGTAATACCTACTAAAAAATAGTTCCCGTGCAAAATATAATTAAAGTGACTGCGAACGAATGCGGTGCGTAGTCCCTTTGGTGTAATTTTTTGACTCGGTTAAGCTTAGTTTGTATGAGGCGGAGAAGTATTTTGGAAGTAGAACTTTAACAGGGACTCGGAAAAGTAAGAAGTAAACGTGAATTAACTGTAATAAACTTTAGAGACACTGATAGGTGTCCAAATTGATACAGTTCTTGCCTAAGTTTATACGAAAACGAATAAAGTTTTACGAAGCCTGATGAGTTAATCTTGTTCTGAGAAACTATTTTGAATCCACACCGCGGTCTGCGTCGCTGGCGGCCGGCGACAGTTTTAATAATAGAAGAGAGAAACTCGTCGCCGGCTGTTTGCGTCGTTCGGATCTGAACGCGTTACGTCGCATCGCGTCGCGTAACTGTGAAAACGGCTTGAAACTTGCGTTCTCAGAGAGCGACTGTGGCACTCCTGTCAGACAGGTACTCCAACTTTACCCAAGGTATCGTCATATGCAGTACCCGTGAGATCCAAATTTACTCGACATGTAGACTATTGTCTGTTACGTGCGGCTGAACGTCTCATCAACAGCGGGACCCTCAGAGTCGGACCCAGCAGGGTGGAAAATTAGTAAAGTGAAGGTGTTGGCCATGGTGTATGTCATGTAAGAATTAAAAAATTTACCTATAGATATTTCGGGAAAGGTCTTTAAGGCCAGAAGGCCAACACACCCTCCATCCTCCCGCACTGCAACTGTACTCTGGTGAGTAAGGCAGTGCACAGCACAGTTATTTCGGGAAAGCAGAGAAAGGTGAACTCAGGATGGCTGCGTCAAGATTCGAACCAGGGTCCTCCCGAATTTGAGTCATGTGTGTGTTGGCACTNAAGGTGAACTCAGGATGGCTGCGTCAAGATTCGAACCAGGGTCCTCCCGAATTTGAGTCATGTGTGTGTTGGCACTGCGCCACCTCTCTTGATGAGCACCGACGTCAGTCGCGATTTGTTAAGAATTTCGACCAATTTTCGCCCATACTTTGACACATTTCCACTATACCACTATTGAAGTCATCCGGCGTNTTGTTAAGAATTTCGACCAATTTTCGCCCATACTTTGACACATTTCCACTATACCACTATTGAAGTCATCCGGCGTCTAAGAGATTGAAAATACGCATACTCATCGTTAACAAAGATAATGACAACTATACTTATCACTCAGTTCAATATAATAAGTATAGACCCGAAAATTTCGCGAATTCATTTGAGGACAAGCTACACTTCAAACACGCGTACATTTGACTTCCTCTTACAATTGGCTCGCAGTTTGTAAACCACGGCTTGGACGAATTCGACCCAATAACTGAACTGCAAGAAAAAGAGCACCAAATCTCGTGCTACCTATTCTGGGGCAAAACTTGGGCATCAGCCAATGAGCAACTAGTTGAGGCTCTAATACACTAAGAAGTTTGGTGTCTAGCTGGTTTCCAAATGAATGCGCGAAATTTCCGGGTCTCTAATAATAATTACAATGTTATTAACATTTTTTTTCCTTAACGCAATTTAATTTTAGTAAACGCAAGTTATGTAACTACATATTATTCTATCCCACGAATATTCAAAATCGCAAATTATGTAAACTCACTCAATGTTAATCAATTAACTAAATTTCCGAATAAAATAAGTAACTAATATTTACATGTACTGATCAGAGGTCTTCAAAATATTCGTAGGTAAACTCATATAGTAGCAGCTTCCACTTGAGCTGAAGAGAATGCTTTTCCTTCTTTAGGATATCTGTAATCTCGCGGTTCCTTACAGAATCTTCAGGAGTATGTCAGAGCTATACAACCAATACCTTGTAATTAAAAAAAAACTACGCAAAAAAATACTAACCATTTGAACATATAAGCATATTTACTAAATATCTGGACATATTCCACTGACAATTTAAAACATCCTCTTGATTATCTACTTGCCATAAGACAATAACTCCGCCCACCAGGCAGGAGTTGAAATCCGCTAAATCTGGTGCAAAATCATCTGTGTCGGCAACAATGAATTTAACTGGAGTACTGACAGTAACGCTAGCAGCAAAATGTGAAAAGTAGGGCCATGCCTCGATACGTCATTAAAAGTGGAGTGATTTAGTTTGCGGCAAAATAAATCGGTTTCTTTTTGTTATGTTTCCATTAGAGAATGAAATAGTGCAAGTAAGAAGTATTTACCAAGATCTAGGATACTAGTCATTAAACCTATGGAAGTGTTTTATGACGAGAGTCGAAAGATACGTGATGGTCTTCTATAATAAATTAAAGAGAGTTTTCAAAAAATTAACCAATAAACTACGAACCAGCTATATTACTAGGTGAAAATAAAATTCGTCGCCATCTGTTATACGATAAGCTAATAAATGGAATATTGGATTTAACACTGAGAAGAGGGTTATATTGAACAAAAATATTTTTTTGGCGCGACTATATCACATATTTTGTATGGGCAATTACATATTTTGTGGCTNATAAACTACGAACCAGCTATATTACTAGGTGAAAATAAAATTCGTCGCCATCTGTTATACGATAAGCTAATAAATAGAATATTGGATTTAACACTGAGAAGAGAGTTATATTGAACAAAAATATTTTTTTGGCGCGACTATATCACATATTTTGTATGGGCAATTACATATTTTGTGGCTNGTTATATTGAACAAAAATATTTTTTTGGCGCGACTATATCACATATTTTGTATGGGCAATTACATATTTTGTGGCTTAAACCACATCATGTTGTTGCCCATATTTGGTTGCTCCAAACTTAGAAGATTTGGTTTGTTCAACTTAATATTGGTATGATTATACATGCATTTAACAGTTCGGTTATAACAAAAAAATTCAGAACACGACCGGGTCAAAGTCATGCCTTAACAACAGCGGTTAATGTGACTGATAACTTAACATGAATGTATGTAGATTTATACGTAATTAATTAAGACATATACATAAATTAATGTTTTCTAGTTTAAATTAATACGTGTTCATTTCCTGTTGAAATTTTTTCATCGGGATTGTTTATACTACTAATAAGAATCAATAAGTGCACAAACCAACACTGTTGATAGCCTGATCGTAACGAAAATTACAAACAAATTTTCGAACCGTATTTTTGGACGAAGGCAAACAAATAGCCCGAAAATCACACATCCAACCAAATTAATTCCAGTTCTGGACCAAGCTGATTTCGTTGCCGCATGGTGGGTACCGCAACAATTTATGAAATAATATATATAAGTTTGTTCCATGTAACCAAATGTTTCATTCGCTTCCAACGAAATATTTATTTGACTCTACCATGATGTTTATAATGTTTAGGGTAACCTAACCGATTAGTTGATCATAGATGATTTTGGAACAACCAAATAANCCACCATGATGTTTATAATGTTTAGGGTAACCTAACCGATTAGTTGATCATAGATGATTTTGGAACAACCAAATAATTATTCAGGTCTACAAATTATTTTTAAATGTTTAATTTGGTTAAACGTAACGATTGCAGATGGTTGGAACAATAGANTTATTCAGGTCTACAAATTATTTTTAAATGTTTAATTTGGTTAAACGTAACGATTGCAGATGGTTGGAACAATAGAAGATTAGTTGAGTGAACAAAATATAGTTAATTGTTAACAAGTTCTAATCAAGTAAATTTATTGTAATCTGCAACAAAATGTTTCTCTAAATACTAAAATTATATATATATGCTGTATTTATGTAGGAACAAAATGAAGAAATCTATAAGAAAATCTTTACAAACTTCATATTGAATAATGTAGAAGTTTATTTTAATATTTTAAATTGATTATTAAGGTGGCCTCCTAGTTGAAAGAACTTTGCACGTCTGAGGCCTAAAAGCGTGGGTGCGCTAGGGACGACAGAGACATGCGCGGAAAATCTCTCATCGCCTCTACGTGCAAAGCAATGAACTAGCGTGCAGTCTTGCCATCGATAATGTTCCTCTACGAGATTTTCAGCGGAGACACTGCCATTTTATGACGTAATAATAAAAATAAATGTTTGAAGCACGTCCCAATTCCTTTTCTGGCATTTTGTACCGTAATGATCATACCTTAAACTGACCGTGAAAAAAAAAGTTTGAGCCATTTCCAGTATCACAAAAACGAGTTTTAGAGAGAAATGGAGGAACTGAATAAACGATTACAGAAGCGTAACGCTTGTTTAATGCTATTCGTAAGCAGACTTCAATCAGACAAGTTGGACGGTTAAAAAAAAAGAAAAAGATTTTTGCGGGTGCTCTGCACATTGTTCGCCGACATACCCAGGTGGCCACCTTAATATATATAGCTCTAAAACTAGCTGGCTCCTTTAAGGACAGTCTAAGACTTCAAACACGAGTACTTGGATGAGGTGTATCTCGTTTTGCAATTGAGTAACTGTTTTTTTTTTAGACACCCTGCAAGACGTTAGTGCAATAGTCAACCCACAACCAAAGGTGGCACCCACCATGTGTGTTAAGTCAGTTTAGTCTCTAGAACCACACGATACTTAGGAACACAAAGGTGAAACAGTCACGCATACCGCGAACACATGCCAGCAAAAATAGATTGTGTCACTGGAATGCCGTTCACCGATCAGCGCCTGGTAACATACTCCAGCCGGCAGTCCAGCCAATGGGGGAAGCTTTCGCAGCACGCAGTAGCCAATCGGACACAAGCTTCGTTCTAGAGATCAGCGCTGCCAGTCGTCGAATGAGTACGCTCCTCGATGTAAAGAAGTAAGGTTAAACAGCCCGGCCGTCAAAGATCGACAGCTTGTGCCGCATGACGTCTGTATAAAAGGTGCTTCTAAAT
>NQII01004380.1:71130-144763 GCA_002778355.1 Clitarchus hookeri
GATTGGTCCAAACTCCCGCGGGGGACATTGTGCGTGCGCCCGACACACACGCAACACTCACGTAGAGAGGGTCGCGGAGGAAATGAAAGCGTTAAGAGCGAAGAAGACGTAATGAGAAAGAGTAAGCGTGGAGAGTTATAGAGGAAGAGAGTAGGAACGCGCCGCACGCACGCACGCACGCACGCACACGGAGAGTGCTTTGGAGAAAATAAGGAGAAAGAGGGAATGTGAAGAATGGGAGAAAGAGTTACAATGGAAACAATATTTTGTTGTATGTTCACGAGAAAGATTCTTGGTAACCCTGTTGCCTAGAGAAAAAATCTTTTGTAGTACTACAAACAGCTTTTTTGTAAAAAAATAAATAAATAAATAAATAAATAAAATTGTAAGACATAGGTTTGTAGTATCCAAAATTATAACTTTGTATTTCAACTTCCATAAGTGAGAAGTGGACACAAAATACCTTTGTACTCTCGAAAAAACTGTAATGAATAAATAAGACCGCCAAAGGAACTTTCGAATTATTTAAATGAAAAAAAAAACAGCTTGTTACCACTGATACTTGAACCAGCGCCTCTTGAGTTAAAATTTGAAGAATACACGATCAATTTAAACTTCAATAACGTAACATATTTTTATGGCAATATACACAGAAGTACATTAACATAAGCAAGAAGAAAATTACGTCACGTCTTGGAAAAACTTGAGATTAATTATTTAGATGATTACTGCACTTCAAAATGACGTTTAAATGTCCGCAGGCGGACTGCACGTTTTACTTGTTGCAGTTTATACTTGCTGAATAAGTTGATTTATGAATGTATGCGTCAGGAAAGAGGTTATTGACATTATATGTATCACATAAACTCGAATTATAGTTATTCGATTGGTTACATAAATTATTGCTCGGAAGAATAACACAGCCGCACGATCGCATAAGCCTATCTTTTCGTAGGAAAGTGAAGTGAAATGCAATGCATTTTTTTTGCATCCGAAAGAACTTTACAGCGAATTTTTCATCCCTTCTCCAATTGAATTATATTTATTTAATAGCACCTTATTTGCAAACATAATCACATGTTAAAACTGAAATATTTTTTAAACAGAATATACCAGTTTATAACTTTGGCCTTATGGATTAGGGTGATACTGGGCAATCATTATTTTAATTGCATTGCAAATACATCCCTTGTAACACTACAAAGAAGAAATGTTAACTGGGATAATATTATTGAATTTCTATAAAAGTTTGTAAATGTTCAAAGAAATTCTCAGCAAAATTTACGAAAAAAAATTGTACAACGCTTATAAGACAACGCCAGCAGCTGTCAACACCTTGCTGACGTCACGGGTACAGCGCCCTTTAAGGGGGGAGGTTGAGGGTTCTCTTTGTTTTTTGTCTGGGTTTGACTTCAGGTTCCAACAGGCGGATATTTAAGCTCTGCTACAATCAAGATAGCCACAAAGACACCAAAAATGGTAAGAGATTAATGACTTCTACACAATGGTGTTTGTTACAACCACGCAGATCAGTGCCTATCGCTGCTATTGCACAACTGCATAGCAAGTTTGCGAACCTTTAATTGTCTTGTGCAAGAACCCTTGTCTAAACGATCAGAATCCACTCTTATTAATGCACACATCAAATTCACTTTCACAACCCCACATTTCAGATTACGGAAATAAACATACATTTGATTCAAATTATCCTGTTTACTTTGGCGTGTAAATTTCAGTTTCTTTAGCACGTGGTGTGTGGAAATGAGAACTGCAACAGCTTCAATATTTCTTCTGTATCCGTCACGGCTGTTTAATAACGAGGTGTATTACGTACAAAACTATAAAGGAGTAACGATATGACAAACTTATACAATTCAGAATTCAAATAACTATTGGGAAAAAAAATTCCTATGTATAAGTAAAACCTGTGAAAAGCTAAAGGCTGACAAACGCAAAAATACGGTTTTGTGATGTCAGTTGCATGGCAATGGTTATGCGTGTGGGTATGGTTATTTTAATGGCTATTCCGATGGAAACACGTCCTTTATGCCTTACTACATTAGAGGATGTCTGCGGAAGTGCCCGAGGACACCATTACTGCTGAGTGGTTGGTGCACGTTGTTGCGTCGGGTCGTTCGAACGTTTTTGAAGACTAAGACGACCGCAACGCACAGATAGAATTGAACACGAACTTGAGCTTTAGGGTTTCTACTCCCTCCTTTGTCAAGATGCAAACTCATCAAGGCAATAGGGTCGTCAGAAGGACATCACAGTTTTCTCTAACAATCAATTGGAGACCACTGATACCTGCTTTACTAAAAGAAAATACTGGAAGCTAGCTTTTCGATTTATGTCAACAGCAATACGATTGGTTGCCGGTAAGGTCTAAATATAGTTAACGTAGACAGTAGTAGCAAAATAACTGTATGTTGTGTTCCTGTCTCCAATTGTGTCTGCAACTATGAATGCGGTTCCTGCAGTGGAGCTAACTACGGCAGGACAATTTATGTTAGTGATAGTCTCTCTTAACGTATACGAATCGTACACTATAAATCTGAACGAGGGAGAATNGCAGGACAATTTATGTTAGTGATAGTCTCTCTTAACGTATACGAATCGTACACTATAAATCTGAACGAGGGAGAATTTCACTGTTTAAATCACTTATCAGCAACCCGACTTATTCAACAAGCATTCCAGTCAATTTAACTGGTGAATTGGGGAAAAAATGCCAGTTTTCCTTCACTTATTGATTTAATGATATTTTACACCGATTCATTAACTATTTCATCCTATGTGTTTCAGTGATTTGTTTTTTTTCTGAGTAATCAGTTTAACGACGTGTAAAAAATAAAATAACGCATAAACCAATAACGCCCATAAAAAATATCGTTTAAAATGCGAGTTTCGTCTTTTATAATAATATTTTACGAGGTAACGTAAACATTCAGTCTTTAATTTAGTTTTTTAGATCTTTCATTTTGTTTTCACGTACTCACCATAAGGCAGGGTTTGAAAATTTAAAATGCCTTAAATGTGGTGAAGTGAGTGCATTTATGCATACTATTTGTTTTAACATTCCTAATGATACCCATAAAACTAAAAAACGAAAAGAACGTTCATACAATTTAAAGCTACGCATTTTTTATACTCTTACTATAATACAGGATGAGTATAAAATAATACCCCAACTTTGGACGTCTACAATATCAAAACCAAACAACATACAACCTTGATTGACCAATCAAATGAACCGTGGAACCATGAAATTTGTTTACCATACATTCATAAATGTTCAATGTGACCACCACGAGCGGCCCGAACGACATCTACGCGATAATCAAACTCATTACACACTCTTGTCAGCATGTTCGGTGTTACGGTTTGGATGGCGCCCGTTATTCTCGTTTTAAGGTCGTCAATGTTAACTGGCAATGGTGGACGAAACACTTGATCCTTTATGTACCCCATAGAAAAAAATCGCACGTGGTAAGATCCGGGCTTCTTGGGTGCCAGTGATGAAGAGCCTGGTCACCAGCTGCCCCTCGACCAATCCAGCGTTGCGGCAACGTCTCGTTCATGTATCCGCGAACATTTAGGTGCCAATGGGGTGGTGCACCATCAAGGAAACATCAGACCGTCCCCTTCACATTGACATGTCGAATGCTAGATAACATCCCCCCCTTCTTCACCCTAAACTGAGAGATNCGACCAATCCAGCGTTGCGGCAACGTCTCGTTCATGTATCCGCGAACATTTAGGTGCCAATGGGGTGGTGCACCATAAAGGAAACATCAGACGTCCCCTTCACATTGACATGTCGAATGCTAGATAACATCCCCCCCTTCTTCACCCTAAACTGAGAGTTTAACCTATATACGGACTGCGGCAATATTACAATAATTATCCAATTTACCTACAACTTAGAAATTAACAACGAACCAAAATCGTCAATCTCTCTGTGAATTCAAAAACATTAGAATACCTGGCGCGTAGAATTTCGAGCAATCTGGTGACTTCTTTTATTTTTTATTTTTTCCAAAACTTCATGTCAGAAATTGCAGTTNTTTTTTTTTTTTTTTTTTCCAAAACTTCATGTCAGAAATTGCAGTTGTGGATTTCTATACCTTACCTCATCGGACAACTCCAATTTTATTGTAGACTAGACTTTTATTCGGACGGCAATGTTACACAGCAGATAAGTACATACAGGCGAAATGGTATGGCAGTTATTTTATGTGCGCGTATACCCATTCCCTGATTGGCTGCTGGAGGTTCCGGGAACCGGCCTTGTTTCAGAATGGTTACTGCGTGGTGAAAAAGTTTCCTTATTGGCTGGACTATCAGCTGGCATGTAAATTACCTGTTGCTGATTATCGAACGGCGCACCAAAATGTTACTGGTCAGTGACTTTGCTGGCCTGTGCGACTAGAGTTCGCAATTCAAGCGGCTGATTTACGTCCGTATTTTTAAGTGTTCTGTACCCTAAAACCAACGAAATGTTCATGTCCATACTCACAAAGCAAACCACCTTGCCAGTAAACCAAACTCCTTTTAAAACATTAACGCAATCTCTCATTTATCTACTATAGAGTACTAGAGGTTGAACATCTTCTGGTGCATACATCTACCATAGAGTACTGAAAATACAGATGTGAAACAGATGATGGTGCATAAATATACCATGGAGTACTAAAGAATACAGAGATGAAACTGTTGCTGGTGCATACATCTCCCATAGAGTACTGAACAATACAGAGGTGAAACAGCTGCTGGTGCATACATTTACCTTAGAGTACTAAAGAATACAGAGATGAAACCGTTGCTGGTGCATACATCTCCCCTAGAATACTGAACAATACAGAGATGAAACAGCTGCTGGTGCCTACATCTACCAGAGAGTACTGAAGAATACAGAGGTGAAATAGCTGGTTGTACCGTGAACTACAGACGCACACGTCAGCAAACTATAAAAACGTTTTGTTTAGTCAAAGAAACTTTGATTGCCACAGACAAATGAATAGTTTGTATAGGGGAAATAAAATATTTTGTTGTTGAAAACATAATCATGTTGTTCTTATTTAGTTGCCCTTAACAAATATTTTGTTTGTGCAGCTAAATATTTGTCTGGCTCTACGATCATCAAAGAGTTAGAAACCTTAGAATGCTGACCGCGATTCGAGCCTAGATCTTTTGCTGCCGAGTGCTATGCCCTAGCGACCTCAGCCAAAGTGTTTACTGATGAACTAAGAAAGAATGTTTTTAAATATAACAAAATTCGATTACTGGTTATCATTAGCAATAAAAAATTTCAAGTTTTACAATTTAATTTTTTAGTTTCTTGTTGGACTTGTTTTATTAGGATGATTATATCAACATTAAGCATCAATAACTTTACTAACAAACACTATTACTATCTGACTTATTGTCACAGAAAATGGAAACAAACTCTCGAGCCATATATTCGAACGTAGGCAATCAAATAAACGGCCAAAAAATTTATAAGTTTTATTCAACTAAATACATTGTTGACAGTCTAATTTATTTTAGTCCCAACACAGAGGTTTTTTTAATTCAAAAGTGTTCTTTGTTACTTGAAAAAAATTAATTTTTTGCTGTTAAAGTTTTGCTTACTCAACAAAATATTTTGTTGGGGCAACTACATATATTTTTGTCCCTATACAAAAAGTAATATTTATTTGGCTGTAACAAACTTTTCTCTCAATTCAAGATGGAGTCAATGGCCAGTTACAAGGCTCAACGGCGTATGACAATCCGCGTCATGCAACCGACTTCCAGACGGCATCCCAGGCAATAGGGAATTGTTTACTTCACGTAGTCGCCATTCAGACGTAAGGGCCCGTTTCCAGAGCCAATCAGAGAACCGTCATATCATTTCGCTTCTACGAATATAGTCCATTCACGATTACTTCACAATTTTTGAAGACTTGCTGAAGTTACACGTCCAGGAGATTTCTCCGCCTTGTGCAAACAAAGCTCGACCAAGTCTATAAAATTACACTATAGAGGCAACGCACCGCATACGTGTAATAACATTTCGCATAGGAACTATTTCTTACTAGGCATGACCAACATATCTATTTTCTCGCGGTTTTTATTCGTATTAATTAAACACGAAGTATTATAAAGTAAAGATTAAATATAAACAACATTTAAATTTAACTAAAAAATAACGTACTTTTGTGATAACACAAGCATAAACNAAGTAAAGATTAAATATAAACAACATTTAAATTTAACTAAAAAATAACGTACTTTTGTGATAACACAAGCATAAACCGCTTGTGATACATGGCATGTTTATGACACAACCAAACATGTCAGATATGGGGTTATTTTTGGAAAGGGTTGATTCAAAAAGCGTGACGAAACCGCGGACAGACGTCACCTATCTACTCTGCAGCGTGGGATTGTCGCCGGAGGTTCCACGATTTTGCTCGTTGGGCATTCACGGAGCGATCCACCCAGGCCTGAGACCGAAATTTCTTTCTAAAATATTAAAGCGGTCGTACATTTATACTCCCGAGCACTCCTTGTGTAATATTCTCCAACTTTACTTACTTCCATTGAGAGTAACTTGACGCGCGCACAGTGCGTGGGAAGTTATCTACGGGCGAAGTGTTATCCGCGGTTCTCCGCCGCTGATACACAACTCGAGGCGGGGGAAGTCCCCGTGTTTGCGCACTCTAAAGTGCAGTCTCTGTGGAAACTTGCTGGCCGCGTTCGTGCGTGGTTTCCATTCCACCCCGCTGGGGGCGCCACTCACGCCCGACTCCTCCGCAACCACACTTTTTAAAGACGGCCTTACTTTGAACTTGCGGAGAAAATACCAGCGACGAGAGCGCACATCAGCTGCGCAGTAAGTCGCCGAGTCCCGACAATGTACGGAATTATTTCTAAAATATTGTTTTNACGAGAGCGCACATCAGCTGCGCAGTAAGTCGCCGAGTCCCGACAATGTACGGAATTATTTCTAAAATATTGTTTTAAAAAAACTTATGGAAAACTAGTGGCAATTAAACTTTCCAAAAACATCCATGTAACATGGCGGACAATTATCTTTCCTCACCAACGATATTCCCTTGAATTACGCATAACTTTTTTTTGTTATGTTTCTGGTTTTTGTAGTGTCTTTAAGAAAACAGTAATATTTCGGTTCTGTGGGTGTTGAACTACGACTAAAAATCGTAAACTTAAATCTAAGGCCTTAATTATTTTTACATTAATTAAAACTAATACAACCCGTTACCGTTAAATTNGTAAACTTAAATCTAAGGCCTTAATTATTTTTACATTAATTAAAACTAATACAACCCGTTACCGTTAAATTCATTTAACGTACCTATAAAACGCATTGGAACATTAATAGTTACTGTAAACGAACTCGCGAATTAAAGATTCTTGTAACATAGAAATGCTGCCGTCTTTTACAGCTTGGGCACCGCGGTGGTGTAGTAGTCAGACTACTTGCCTTCCATCTAGGCGAACCGGGTTCGATTCCGGGCGGGGTAGCTTCCGGATTTCCGCAGATTGGAATCGTGCCGGAAGATGCCGCTGGTCGACGAGTCTTCTCGGGGATCTCCCGNTAGCTTCCGGATTTCCGCAGATTGGAATCGTGCCGGAAGATGCCGCTGGTCGACGAGTCTTCTCGGGGATCTCCCGTTTTCCCCGCAGCTCCACACTCACCTCACTTCACCCTCATCGGCTCTCAAGACGTCAACGTTAAGAGCCACCCAAACAATATCACTTTCACAGCCTGCTTGTGCTAGCTTCCAATATTTCAAGGTATGGGAGTAATTGAAGAGAATATTCCAACTTTTGCTAATAATACCTCGGGAAACTTCGGAATTATTCCTTCCCGGCAGTCGAATCAGCAAGATATGCAAAGAGTTTCCGTATTTTGTAAGTACGGAGATAATGTACGTTAATTTGTGACTGCAATTATGAAGAAATTTCATTTGATATACGGAAATTCCAATAGTGTGAACCTGTAAAAATCTGCATTGTTTGAACTGGACGTTGGTTATCTTACAACAAACTAAGTGACATAACCACAAAGTACTAAAGTGAGTAAGTGAGTAAAAAAGATTTGAGCTGCTCTTATCAGCGAGATCTTGAGAGCCGATGAGGGTGATCGAGGTGAGTATGGAGCAGCGCCGGAATGAAAAGGCGGCGGAAACGGGAGATCACCGAGGAAACCCACCTACCAGCGGCATCGTCCGGCACGATTCCCACATGCAAAAATCCGGGAGCGGCCCCACCAAGAATCGAACCCGGGTTCGCCTAGGTGGAAAAATATTGAAGTACCAGAAAAATATTTTTTTTTTTNCGGCCCCACCAAGAATCGAACCCGGGTTCGCCTAGGTGGAAAAATATTGAAGTACCAGAAAAATATTTTTTTTTTAAATAGCAATTTTGTTTTGGAAAATCGGATGTAAACAATTTTCTACTCCATAATTTAGTCACAGTGAAGAAATAGCGCGGTGGTTCCTTTGATATAGGCGAACCAATTTCCTAACCGACTGCACGAGACACTGGAAACAGGCCTTGTGTTTGATTGGCTATTGCAAACTGCGGACGGTTTCCTACTGGCTGGCTTGTCTACTGGATAGTATATTACCAGGTGCCAATTGGCGAACAGCGATCTAACATGTTGCTAGGCAGTGACGCCAATTTACTGTCATGAGCGTCTGGAATTCATGTAATAAGCAGCTGTTTGACCTATGTGCGATCTTAAGTGCTTTGTGACCTATCAGTCTCATGTGCAATCATGCAACTATTAACTGCCCATTGGCTGCTTGCTGTCACAGTGGAAGGCCTGCGTTTTGTAGCGTACTTATTATTGGCTCAGGGTTCCCTATAATGGTGTAATGTGATTGTCATCTGAAAAAGTAGCATACATGTACGAGTCTTCGAATTCTAGCTTCTCCCGAAATGACTCGGAGAATTTTTTAGGTTTCTAAACATACTAATTTGAGAATTCTGGTAAGTGTTCGAGAATTAATTCATGGAGCATAAGCACAGGCCGCTATAAGTCCACCTCATCTTTAGTACATGTTAAAAATTATGGAATCTTCTTTAAAATTTTTTTGTTTCTGTGCTCAACTATTGTTAAATAAATATTAGACAAGATTACAGAGTTTTTGGGTCTCATTTCTCTATCATTCCAAATTTTCCACTCTTGCAATATTACTTATATTCACATCACCACAAGTTTGATATGTGAACTGAGATAGGTCCGTTTGACACACTATCAATATTAGATGTTTTGTTAAACATACAGATATCGTGATTAAAAATTATGAGGTTAAACTGTCTGAACAAGGGAAAAAAATGTTAGGATGTTGTTCGTCGCTATGACAAAATTGTCGGTTTTTATTCCTTTTGGCCAATAATGTTCTTTGAGTTAGCCTTATCATAACTAATTTATTGGTAGGGTTACAATCAAACTTCAATTAGTCCCTTTAAAGCTTTCAAGATATCAATGGGAGGTCATACGCTAAAAAAAATGGCATAAAACTACAAACTGCAAGAGTATGGAATTAACATTAATTAAATTAAATTCAGCTGGGAGTGTTTCACCATTGCGCCATATAAACTCATTTTAAAATGTCCCCCCCCCCCCAGAAGGAAAGTGCACATTAAGATTCCGAAAAACCTAAAATACCCTTGTTTTAACACTTCACAGTATGAAAACATTTACTGGCATTAAAGGTACTCCAGAATACTCAAGAACTATGTCGTTTATGTAAATCATAGCTTTTACGTAAATAGTTTTGGTTTGTATTCCCAGTTACTAATGTAAGACTGTCCTACTTGTCCAAAATACACCGGACTATTTTTTTTGTTACATAACGCTTTTCTTATTCATCTATCGTGTTCAAGCGAGTAATGAAAAAAAAAATTGCATATCTCGTTATTTTTTTTGTCATGCTGTTAGCGTTCTTGTAAAAAAGCCTTATAATAAGTAGCGAAGTAATGAAATTGTATCGATGAGTGTATTTTTTTTAAGTGGAAAATGTTTCTTTCTAACTTGGTAGACGGAAATTCACTCAGGAAAGTGCTTGGAATGTTACAGTATTTCATAATGTATCACTGAAGGCAGTTTTGAAGAAATTTATTTCAAATAATGAATTAAATGAATATTGTTTCATAGGTATTGTTTCATAAACGACGTTATAATATCGGAGGTACAAGTAATACGATTAACAACAATAAAGAAACTCATGCCATTATGTTTAAGCAGTCATCTGCTGTTTCATGGCTTATATATTTTTCCAGAGATATGCTTAGTTAGCTCAAGTGATAACACAAATTATGTTTTAGTGATATATATAAATATTTTAAAGACATAAGGTAATGGACAATGAAACTTGCTAGTTATTTCTGCAACAAAACTGTCGAATATGTAACATGTTTTCATGCAGTAGTCGGACAAAAGGTGAAATAAACCAAACATTTTTCTACTCATAGCTTGTCATTTAATTGTACAGTGTCAAATATATATCTATATATACACATACATATATATATACAAAAGCGTAGGTTTTATTTTCTCTTTTCGCTGATAGCTAATGAGTAGGAACTGTAAAATTTCGCGAATTTATTTTAGGACTAGGTAGACTTCATGAACATATACATTTCTGACATGTTTACAATTGGATCATACTTCATTAGATTCACCCAGGTGAACTCTGAGCCAATAACAGACATGCAAAGAAACACACACCGAATCCCGTGCCACCTGATCTGAGGTAAAACTGGCTACTACACACTGAGGCAGCAGCCAATTAAAAGAAAGCTCAGGCTCGAAAATACATATTAGCGTGGAGTCAAGCACACAGGTAGTTCAAAACGCGAAATTTTCCAATCCCTACTAACGATATACGAGGGGAAATAAATCTTTAAGTCATAACTAGTTCAATGAAAATTGCAGTCAGTAGAGAGATTAATACGAGAGTATTGAAGGTACACATAAATGTGAATAGAGTAGTTAATTACCGTTGAATCGGTGCCACGTTTAGAGATTTTCGACAAAGATGTTTTTCTGACATGTGGTGGGAGAGAGAATAATACATACTAATGCCACACAGAGTTCATTGAAGCCGGTAACATCCTTTACAGAAGAACTTCGTTTATGTAAAAGAGGAAGTAGGGTTGTGCCATTTCCAACGGAATATGTTTTTTTCCTATATTGCAATATATATGCATATATAATAAAAAAAACTGACTGACTGACATATCAATGCCCAGCCTCAACCATTGGTCGTAGATAATTAAATTTGGAGGAAACATTAATTGTTTAATGTAGGCAGCCATTAAGAAGGGATATACCAAAATTCAACCCCTAAAGACGAGAAATGGGGTTTTAAAGTTTTTATGGAGAAAAAACGCCCATACTCAACCACTGGCCTAAGACATGCAATTTGGAGGAAACATTCATTATGCAATGTAGGCATTCAACGTATGCATGGAGAAACAATAATAGATGGTCCTATTTACTCTAATCTTCGTGAAAGTACTATAACAAATAAATAATTAAACACAAGGTTAACAGTTTCTTAGAAATACACCAATAGTAAATTTCGTAAAAGTATTCTATGTAATAAACCTTTGAATAGGACTCCGCAGGACATTAAGGGTAACAAAAAACTTAATGGGTTATGTGACAATTTTGCTTACAGGAGATTTTCGTCAAACTTTACCAGTGGTGCGGAGAGGAACTCGTTTCTCAAGAAATCTTCTTTGTGGACCTCTGTTAAGGTGTCAAAACTTATAAAAAAAAATGAGAGTACATCTGAGAGGTGATGTGTCTGCCGGCCAACTTTTAAGACGACCTGCTCAAACTAGGAAACGGTGATTATCCACAAACAGACGGCGTCATAGCTATCACTGACAAGTTGTGAACTTTAGTGACCACAGTTTAGGAGCTGACAATTCAGAGTTGCCCAGGTTACACGATAAGCCTCTGGAATTGTTGTGAGAATGAGCCATTCTGGACCCAAAAACCGACCAAGCAGCGGTTACCAGTGATATTTTGCTGAAATGATTCGAAAGGGAATAAATGGTATNATTTTGCTGAAATGATTCGAAAGGGAATAAATGGTATACAATTCAATAGACACGGTGATAAATACAGAAGTAGCAGTTAATTACTTAGTGGAATTTTTGACGTGACAACGTCTTATAATTCGATAGAGCCGGCTGCACGCACGAAAAAACATGACTCATGCGGCGNTAAAATTGGATCATACTTTATAAGATTCACCCAGGTGAACTCTGAGCCAATAACAGACCTGCAAAGAAACACACACCGAATCCCGTGCCACCTGATCTGAGGTAAAACTGGCTACACACTGAGGCACACCGGCAGTTCAAAACGCGAAATTTTCCAATCCATACTGACGATATACGAGGGGAAATAAATCTTTGAGTCACAACCAGTTCAATGAAAATTAGAGTCAGTAGAGAGATTAATACGAGTATATTGAAGGCGCACATAAATGTGAATAGAGTAGTTAAATACTTTTGAATCGGTGCCCCGTTTAGAGATTTTTGACAAAGATATTTTTTGGGACGTGCGAAGGGAGAGAAAATAATACATAACATTGCCACACAGAGTTCATTGAAGCCGGTAACATCCTTTACAGAAGAACATCGTTTATGTAAAAGAAGAAGTAGGGTTGTGCCATTTCCAACGGAATATGTTTTTTTCCTATATTGCAATATATATGCATATATAATAAAAAACTGACTGACTGACATATCAATGCCAAGCCCCAACCATTGGTCGTAGATAATGCAATTTGGAGGAAACATTAATTGTTTAATGTAGGCAGCCATTAAGAAGGGATTTACCAAAATTCAACCCCTAAAGACGTGAAATGGGGATTAAAAGTTTTTATGGAGAAAAAACGCCCATAGTGAACCACTGCCCTAAAACATGCAATTTGGAGGAAACATTCATTATGCAATGTAGGCAGCCACTATGGAGGGATTTTTCAAAAATCACCCTCTAGAGGGGTGAAATAGGTGTTCAATGTATGTATGGAGAAATAATAATAGATGGTCCTATTTACTCTAATCTTCGTGAAAGTACTATAACAAATAAATAATTAAACACATGGTTAACAGTTTCTTAGAAATAAACCAATAGCAAACTTCGTAAAAGTATTCTATGTAATAAACCTTTGAATAGGACTCCGCATGACATTTAAGATAACAAAAAACTTAATGGGCTATGTGACAATTTTACTTACAGGAGATTTTCGTAAAACTTTACCAGTGGTGCGGAGAGGAACTCGTTTCTCAAGAAATCTTCTTTGTGGACCTCTGTTAAGGTGTCAAAACTTATAAAAAAAAAATGAGAGTACATCTGAGAGGTGATGTGTCTGCCGGCCAACTTTTAAGACGACCTGCTCAAACTAGGAAACGGTGATTATCCACAAACAGACGGCGTCATAGCTATCACTGACAAGTTGTGAACTTCAGTGACCACAGTTTAGGAGCTGACAATCCAGAGTTGCCCAGGTTACAGGATAAGCCTCTGGAATTGTTGTGAGAATGAGCCATTCTGGACCCAAAAACCGACCAAGCAGCGGTCACCAGTGATATTTTGCTGAAATGATTCGAAAGGGAATAAATGGTATACAATTCAATATACACGGTGATAAATACAGAAGTAGCAGTTAATTACTTAGTGGAATTTTTGAACACCATTAAGCCACCGGGTCTCCCATACCATAGGCTTATACAGCATGTGGGCAAATCTGTTACGTTGCTCAGATATTTGAAACGACCGAGACTCTGTAGAGGAACTAGGCTGCATTTCAAAGCTCTACATCGCTATGCAGTCGAGGAAACCATTTTTAATGGATCGGCTCAGAGAGAAACAGTGTTCGTGCAGAGTATTCCATTGATTCAAAATTATCTCCCTTTCGAACTGCAGTTTTCCTTCAGAGTGTGCTTCCCGATGACGATTAATAAGTCGCAGGAGTTTACTTGAGGCTGGACTGTTTCTCCTACGGTCAGTTTTACGTCGCGTGCTTGCGTGTAAGTACGCCTCTCAACCTGCTTGTTTTGCTGCCACCCTCAAAACTGGCAAAGAACAATGTTTACTAAGAAGTATTGTGAAAAGCCTAACTTACATGTTGACACTGCAGATTACTAATAACTCCAAACTCAACAGACACATTTCTCTTATTTTTGGATTTGCATTTCATTCCAATTTATATTTTAAAACGTGCATTGTATTTTAAAGATATATTTACTATTTAAAAAAAAAATATTGCAGCGAAACATGAATTCCAAGCGGACTAGGTCACAGGCAAAAGCTAGTATTTCACAAATGCTGGAATTGCAAAAGCAGACTATAATGTTATGTGCCATTTATTTTATACATCCAGCCTTGCAATATTTTCATAAGCTTATGCAAGTTTAGTTTTATCTGCAAGTCGTAAAATGCCGTATTTTTTTCTTAATTTTTAAATTAAAATTAATTAGGTTTTCTGTTTATTTTGTTGTATAAATTAAAATTTCTTCTCCCCCAAAAATTTTAGTACTAGATTAATATTATGTATTGGCATTGTAACAGGTTCATTTACAAATTCTTTTGTAATTAAACTATTTGTAGGTTTCAGAGTTTTTGTAATGAATCCCTTGTAGCGTGACACGTACTTATGTAAAACGGCCAGTGGCTCATGTCGTGTACGAAATGAATAAATAATTTAATTAATTAAGCCTCACATCACGTGGGTTGCTCAGGTGTAACCACCGCGCCGAGTTTGGCCGTCCATTAATTCGAGGCGGAATATGTGCCGAGCTATTGTTCGGGGAATGTGTTCGGCGCGCAGGAAAATTTGTCAACGCCAAGCCCGACGACACGGTGTCAGCAACCGCACCTGGCGAGGCAGACGCGAACAACGGTCGCGCAGCTGGGGGCGCCACAGCGACCGGTCGAACGAAGGGAACGTTTCTTGCGCTGCGGAAGGCTGTGTCCCGTCGCCTGCACTAGGGCCAACTGCTAGAAGACTCGTGCGGCGTTATCGAATTATTAAATTCAGTCTCGGGCGCGCAAGGAAACAGAACGACAACCGTGCTCCTGTTTTTATACCGGTTGAAAATAAAGCTGGAGACCAGATCGTGCGAACACTGTGATTTCTTGGTATTTGTACAAGGAATTCTTGGGAAACTATTTGCCAAAGCAAATTTCACAAAACCTTAGCGTTGAATGTGTTAAACTGGTGTTGAATTTTTTACCAGCATGTCTTGTAAACTTGAAGTTTGTTGTAAATACTGAGCTGCATAAACCATTTTGTATGTTTGCGAAAACAATGTGACGTGAGAAACAATAATTCAGTTGGAGAGTTACAAGAGAATCTTTGTTAACTATTTTCTAAAGCAGAATTTTTTTTTCTGTTAACACATTTCGCACAACTTATCTTTACTTTGCGTACATATGTAATTAAATTTGTTCTGTATACATAACGCAGTTTGAGAATACTTAAAAAACACACGAATATATGTAGTTTCTAGACACATGTCTACAGTAGCTAATGGCATCGCTGAAGATATTTAAAACTTTGACCCACCTTTCGGCACGTTCCTGCCAGCAACTCGCGACAACGTGACGTCAGTGCAAGAAGAATTTCTGCTCCAGAGCACATGCAGTTTGTGCGTGAGATTGNGAACAACGGTCGCGCAGCTGGGGGCGCCACAGCGACCGGTCGAACGAAGGGAACGTTTCTTGCGCTGCGGAAGGCCGTGTTCCGTCGCCTGCACTAGTGCCAACTGCTGGAAGACTCGTGCGGCGTTATCGCATTATTAAATTCAGTCTCGGGTGCACAAGGGAACAGAACGACAACCGTGCTCCTGTTTTGATACCGGTTAAAAATAAAGCTGGAGACCATATCGCGCGAACACTGTGATTTCTTGGGATTTGTACAAGGAATTCTTGGGAAACTATTTGCCAAAGCAAATTTCACAAAACCTTAGTGTTGAATGTGTTAAACTGGTGTTGAATTTTTTACCAGCATGTCTTGTAAACTTGAAGCTTGTTGTAAATACTGAGCTGCATAAACAATTTTGTANACTTGAAGCTTGTTGTAAATACTGAGCTGCATAAACAATTTTGTATGTTTGCGAAAACAATGTGACGTGAGAAACAATAATTCAGTTGGAGAGTTACAAGAGAATCTTTGTTAACTATTTTCTAAAGCAGAATTTTTTTTTCTGTTAACACATTTCGCACAACTTATCTTTACTTTGCGTACATATGTAATTAAATTTGTTCTGTATACATAACGCAGTTTGAGCATACTTAAAAAACACACGAATATATGTAGTTTCTAGACACACGTCTACAGTAACTCATGCCACCGTTGAAGACATTAAAAATTTTAACCCACCTTTCAGCACATTCCTGCAAGCAACTCGCGACAACGTGACGTCAGTGCAAGAAGAATTTCTGCTCCAGAGCACATGCAGTTTGTGCGTGAGATTGGCCTGAAGTAGAACGACGCAATTTGTGCGCAGATGCGCCTCTAGAAAGGCAAACGGAACAACTCGTCTGCGCGTTACACAGATGTAACGGAAACACGACAGAAGGGTACTGCGTGGCGTAAACGCTTAACGTCATAAGTAAACGCGGCGAAATGAGACGCTCATCCGGCGGAATTAATTGCAGTCCGCTCGCATTTTTAAGTTCCGCGCGGCGCGAAGTCAACGTTTTGTTCTCCGCGAGTCAGGAGTTCATTTCAGTACGCTTCATCTGGCTTTCGCCGGCCTATCCTAGTCGATACCGTATGGCGAGGTGGTGAAGGTCCGTGTGCTTATACAGCAAAACGAATGAAAAATAAATAACCCTCACCTGCGCAGTATTTCGGGAAACAATCTCTATGAAACAAGCTGAGCTACGGATTGCAGTGTGGTTTATACAATAAGAAGCATACACAGAAGTGAAAAAATAATCGTCACTCTTTCCACATTCCTCTGAAAATGACAGCACTAACCTAAGAATTTCCCAAGAATTTTANTCCTAGTCGATACCGTATGGCGAGGTGGTGAAGGTCCGTGTGCTTATACAGCAAAACGAATGAAAAATAAATAACTGTCACCTACGCAGCATTTCGGGATACAATCTCTATGAAACAAGCTGAGCTACGGATTGCAGTGCGGTTTATACAATAAGAAGCATACACAGAGCTGAAAAAATAATCGTCACTCTTTCCACATTCCTCTGAAAATGACAGCACTAACCTAAGAATTTCCCAAGAATTTTANTGAAAAAATAATCGTCACTCTTTCCACATTCCTCTGAAAATGACAGCACTAACCTAAGAATTTCCCAAGAATTTTACGCAACGTATGCATCTGTATCAGACGAACATTTCATATGGAACGCGATGCATCATCTGTATAAATAAGTCAAATTTAAAGAGTTCGGCAGTCGGCATTTATTAAATTTTGATAAATAGCATGGCTCCGGTTTCAAATGTTTGATACAAGGATATTGTGTCAGTTAGTGGACACATGTAAGGTAAATTCCACTCACGTTAAGAACAAAATAGATTTATTTATGGGAGAGTTTGGCACAGGGAAAATTTCCGCCGCTAGGTGCGCAATGTTCCAAAAAGGTCTGTTTTAATCAAAATTTTAAGCGACGTAAATAATGAAAGTGAAAAATCTTTTTAGTTACGAAGTTATTTTATATTTGATTTATGGTTATTGCGATTGCTTTGCTTTTTAACGCAGGGAATAGAGAAAATCCGGTACACATGCAATACTAGCACTTACCTAGTGGCGAAAAAATCTAGTTGCCAAACTGAAAGCATTGTGGTTCACAACCTGAGTGGAATAAAACTTAAATCCCCTGTTACACTGTCAAATTTTCGCCTTCAACTATATTTTACAATAAAATTAGAATACAAAATACGGCCAACAAATTTTTCCCTCCAACAAATTTTATCAAATAATTTTTAATGTGTTTGAAAATGTGTCACANCAAAATACGGCCAACAAATTTTTCCCTCCAACAAATTTTATCAAATAATTTTTAATGTGTTTGAAAATGTGTCACACTGTCAATTTTTTTTTGTTGGAGAATCTAATTGGAACTATTATTTCAAATTAATTTAATATTGAGACATTGCTTTTGTTTTTCCGTGCAGTCCATTACAGGAAGAAATTTAAGGTATGTCGTAACTTATTTTCACATTTTTATTAAATTTACATTTTATTCATAAAATATGTTTTATGCACAATTAAATTTAATGCCTCTGAGTTCGTAATATTATGTGCAATAATTATGCCCAGATAGATTCCACTTCAATTAATTATTTTCATAACCTACTTCGTTTCCAGCACTTGTTCACTTCTCTAAAGTTTCTTGACATAAATTTTTTCTGTGCACGATTCTGATTGCCTGAGACCGTCAAGCATCAAAGAAATTTTAGTACTGGTCCAACCCTCTAAGTTTGATGAAAACTGGAGTAATCCAACTTTCTCAGACTAATATGGCGGCGTTTATGACGTTACGATGACGTCATAACTGTCCAACCTTATTTGACCAAACTTATTGGAAGCAGTTTGACGGAAAAATTTTATATTTTTGACATGGGCTTAACTCAGGACAACTTCCAGGAGTTGCACACAGAGTGCTTATGAATACAGAGGTGAATCAGCCGCTCATACCGAGAAGTCCAGCTGTACACGTCATCAAAATGGCATCACTGGACAGGGGGTCGCCAATCGGCGCGCTGTAACCTTTTCACCTGCCGGCAGACCAGCCAACATAGAACCTTTCGCAGCAGCGTGCAGTGGTCAACAAAACGAGAGACCTGTTCCCAGAGCCATGTGCGGCCAATCAGAGAACGAGTACGCCCCCATCAAAGGAACCGCCTCGCCATTTCATATCTGTGTACTTACCTTCTCTTTGCCGGAGCGACATAGAGAGCCGAGGTTACCAGAAAGCCCCAGGGCCTGGTCGTGTCACACACACGTACTTGCTAGCTGCATCTGAATATCGCTCGTATGTTCCTTGTGGAAAATAAATGAAGTATCAAAGGTTTAAAAAAATAATATTACACTATGTTTTGAAAATCTAAAATCATTGTGAGCCCAATGTACTTAATTTCTTATCACAAATATGATACGACTCCTCACCCCCCTTCCCTGCCCGAGAGGTTTGCCTGTTACACAGCCGTTGTGATACTAACCATTTTTGACTTGCCAGACAGGCTTTCTGGACTAAAAACCAAAGATTAACTGTTCCATATTCACCGCTCTGTCTCTCCTGCTGCCCAAAAGAAACAAAATTATTCGTATACTCATATCAATGCATCAGTTTGTTCTGAAAACGCTGTATGCGTGTACGTTCGCTAAAATGTCTCGTGGTGGCTGCAGCAGCCACGACACTCTTTTAGACAGTGTAACAGTAATTTTATCATTTGCATGGTCGAAATTAGCCGGACAATGATGAAAGAGTTTCGTTTATAGTCACTCCGAGATATCCCAATTATTTAAATAAACAAAATTTAATTATTCATGAATTTTGTACATCCATGATAGGAGTTTCCATAACCGCAGAGGATTTTGCGATAGAAGATAGCAATACTCAAACTAACTAATTATTACCACATATTTTTAGACTCCTGGAATCTTAAANTTAGCCGGACAATGATGAAACAGTTTCGTTTATAGTCACTCCGAGATATCCCAATTATTTAAATAAACAAAATTTTATTATTCATGAATTTTGTACATCCATGATAGGAGTTTCCATAACCGCAGATGATTTTGCGATAGAAGATAGCAATACTCAAACTAACTAATTATTACCACATATTTTTAGACTCCTGGAATCTTAAANGATTTTGCGATAGAAGATAGCAATACTCAAACTAACTAATTATTACCACATATTTTTAGACTCCTGGAATCTTAAAAATTCTACAAGTAGCTAGTAATATTCTTCTTTAAACGTTAATTAAATTAAATCTGAAGCAAGACAACAGCTATAGTAAGTTATCAAGAGGTAATAAAGATCCACTTATTACAAAATATATTGCTAGCAAATAAGAATATTTCACTGATTAAACATATCGAAATTTACCCAACGAACACCGAACTGGTAGATAATGTCCTTAACAGGTCTGTATAATTAACACATTGTTGGAAGCCAACATTTGTCGAACATTCCCAGAAATGAGGAAAGGACAGTGCCAGTAACTTACGAAGTCTTCCATGTAACTGGACTTGAATGTATCGTTGCAGGATATATTAAGTTAAAACAGGTTCAAAGAGGAATCAGATTAGTGAAATCGCCCAGTTAGACCTACCGAAAGAACTCATTCAAATTTTGTTAGGAAGTACTATCCGACACCATAGAATCAGAACTGGAATTTGCACGTCATTTTTCACTGTCTGTTCGTCATATTTTAAAAGTCCCGTCGGTTATCCAAGCTCAGCAACTGTCCCCAACGAGGGCTGTAACCAGACATGGTCACTACGAACAAAGGTATTGATATGAGCTCATTCAATGCGGTACACGTCAAGTGCAAAACACTGACCATACAGCAACGGCCCATTATGGTTCAGTCGTGATTTTTCGATGTCCTCCTACATCGCACTAGAATTCTGCTCTGAGGAGTCTCCGTGGTTCTATCAGAGTCCAACCTCATACGTAGCGTCTGTCCAGGACATCGTTGTAGCTGCGTCGGCGCTTACTGTATAGACTATCTATTGGGATGGAATCTTTCCTCAGAATCTTTTCANGACATCGTTGTAGCTGCGTCGGCGCTTACTGTATAGACTATCTATTGGGATGGAATCTTTCCTCAGAATCTTTTCAGTGTGAGGAGTATTATTGTTTCACACAGACCAAACAATTAATATACTTATGCAAGTATCAGACTCCAGTAACAGGAGAGCAGAAAGTCCCTAAAATATAAGGCTGGCAGGTTAATTTTTTTAAAGAGAGCGATTGCTGTCTCATTAAAAATTTTTGCAAAATAAATTAATAAGGAAGTTTGTACGAGTTGCTGCTATTCATAATCCTTTAGATGAAAATCACCTGCTCAACAAGCCACAACTGAGACCAGATTTGTCTTTGATGCCTTGGTCAAAACTAGGCGTGTTGTCTAAAAATGACGTCTTTCATGATAGTCAAAATGTTGAGAAGGAATTTTTTCTCTGTTTACTGATTTTCTGACAACGTTTAGTCCAGTTATAATGCTGAATTTGTGAATTTAAAATTTCAGGACACGTCTTTTTGGAGAGAGAAGCTTCTGTAAGTATTAGGTAGAGGGGATTCCCAAGGAAACCTCTTCAACTAATACAAATTCACANGACATCGTTGTAGCTGCGTCGGCGCTTACTGTATAGACTATCTATTGGGATGGAATCTTTCCTCAGAATCTTTTCCAGTGTGAGGAGTATTATTGTATCACACAGACCAAACAATTAATATACTTATGCAAGTATCAGACTCCAGTAACAGGAGAGAAGAAAGTCCCTAAAATATAAGGCTGGCAGGTTAATTTTTTTTAAAGAGAGCGATTGCTGTCTCATTAAAAATTTTTGCAAAATAAATTAATAAGGAAGTTTGTACGAGTTGCTGCTATTCATAAACCTTTAGATGAAAATCACCTGCTCAACAAGCCACAACTGAGACCAGATTTGTCTTTGATGCCTTGGTCAAAACTAGGTGTGTTGTCTAAAAATGACGTCTTTCATGATAGTCAAAATGTTGAGAAGGAATTTTTTCTCTGTTTACTGATTTTCTGACAACGTTTAGTCCAGTTATAATGCTGAATTTGTGAATTTAAAATTTCAGGACACGTCTTCTNTTCTGACAACGTTTAGTCCAGTTATAATGCTGAATTTGTGAATTTAAAATTTCAGGACACGTCTTCTTGGAGAGAGAAGCTTCTGTAAGTATTAGGTAGAGGGGATTCCCAAGGAAACCTCTTCAACTAATACAAATTCACAGAAGTACGAGTAATATGTAGCGTTGTATTTACACCATAACAAATCACCGAGAGCCTTGATCATTGTTGATTTTAAAGACTGGGGCCTTTTCACCCGCAATTCCTTTCAATGTATTTCTGATATAGAAATCTCCCCCCCCCNATCATTGTTGATTTTAAAGACTGGGGCCTTTTCACCCGCAATTCCTTTCAATGTATTTCTGATATAGAAATCTCCCGCCTCCTTTTTTGCAAGGGTTCATCTAACACTCATGCTATCTGGAGGTACCCATCACGCTTCTTTAAATAAATTATGTAATTGAATGAATTTATTTTGAATATATGTTGAAATATAATATAAAGGATTTTACTGAACCCTTTGAAAGCGTTCGGGTGAATATAATAGAATTTTGGTTAAACTGTCTGACTCACTATCCACATATCGACACAACACATGTCTGCTCCTGGTAAAGCCCAAGTGATAAATGAAGAGTATGGTATATCGGAAGCATGGCTTTCGAAAGTGCTCAATTAACGGTGATCATTCTGTAGTTCGCAGGATTCCGGCACTAAGGCGTCACGAACATATAGGAGCTACTACAGAACAACCGTGTGGCAGCCCAGGGAACCAGTTTCAAAAACCAGGAATGAGATTTACAGTATTTTTGCTACGTTTCTAAAAGTGTTCATACTGTATTCGTATTCATTAGCATCACGCAGTTCAGAGCAGTTCAGAGCTGTTGCATCTAAATCCAGAGGACCCTTCACTTTCAACTATATACAGAGTGATTCTAAAATCATAGGAAGAACACTGAGGGGTGGTAGAGCTCACTAAAACAAACTATTATTGTATAGAAATATATGGGCTGGATTGACGCGTTGAGGCACAAACACAAAAATAACACATGGAATGCAACACATTGTTTATTTATATCGTCGCTGCTAGATGCCTTTTTACAGCAATGTTGATAATAATTGCTCAAAATTGCTACCACTGACAGTAATGCAAGCTTGGTGTTGTCGGTGGAATGATTGGCGGACAGATTCAAATACGCCGGGTATTTCACGCACGCGTGCAGCCGCACAGGATAGTCGAGCGACGAGGTCTTCAATGGAATAAACTGAAGTCTCGTAAATGAGGGCTTTAAAATGCCCCCATAGGAAAAAATCGAGACTCGATAAATCTGGCGATCGTGGTGGCNAATATATGTATAGACGTACCGTGCACGTTAAGGACGGACAAACAGAACCTTGCATTAGTCTGGGCCCGAAGCACAGCGACAATGCTCTGGCGCAGAGGTGCGATTCCATCGCTCCAACAGACGGTGGCTCTGTATACCGTGACCCGCGCCGGGCCTTGTGACGTACCTTTTGTTGCCACAGGTTGTGCTTTAACAACACCCCACCTCCCTCAACCTCCAGCACGACCCGAAATTCTTCCCCCGCCCCTCATGGTACACCCAAAGCTACCATCAACCCTCTCTTTTTTTCTGTCCACATCAAGGTACACACGAACAGTTTCTGTAAGTAACTTTAACAAAGGGGGCACACGCGCTTTGCTGACTGACCTCCCGGCCATCGACCGGTCCACGGCCGAGTTTTGTGCGTGTGCATCTGGCCGCATGTCCGCACTGCAAACATACGCCTGTTCGCTGTGGGAAAGGGCTTATTCTACTCTAAATGGGAAGCTCAATGCTATAGCTTGGCACATGCCATTTTACGCCTCCCGACACTATTGGTGTTGCGTGAGTATAGTTAATTCGCATTAAATTGACACTTTTTGAATCAAAACTTTGAAAAATCACCCCATACATTACGTGTTAGATAGTTTCTTAAATTTACCATGTATAACAATTATTTTATAATTCTCTTAATGTAAGGGTATACTATTTTTGGATAAACTGGAATTTGACATGTATTCCATACACAAAGTAAAATTATTTCATTTTCAATTAATATGAATTAAAATAGTGTGTAAATAGGCGTGTTGGTAATGCCTAGTAATAAATGGATTTCATGCAAAACAGTATCTAATTTGGCTGGCAAGAATACGTTGGGTTGTCCCTTTGTTGTAATTGTCTAGAATTAGTTAAATTTTGTTTGCATGAGCTGCAGAGTAGCCTGAAAGTAAAACTTTAGCAGGGCTTCACAAAAGTTGAAAGTAACTGTGAATTGACTATACCAGATTTTCTCATTTTCGTATGTATACGAATCCCACCCCCCAGTAAAATAGTCTCATAATTGATATGATTGACTTTTCTACTTCATTATGTACATAACTTTTAAAAACCACACTTTCGTATTAAATTAGTTTTTTGTGTTGCACATAAATATAGCCAATTTTGAAGTTTCATTTTAATATTTATTAACTAATTCTTTAACACATTTATTTATCTAACTGCGGCATTCCACTCACGACAATATCTTACAGAGGGTGCGAAATAGGATATATGCCTTTTCAATAAATTTCTTATAATTGTGTAAAATCTTCTGATTTGTATTTCTATTAAACCTACTTTAATCTTCGCAATTAGATTTAAAATGTTTAAAGAAGAATGTCTACATGTTGCTTAATATTCGATTGTAATACTGGATTTAGCGAGACGCTGGCTTACGTAATTACTTTATATAAATGTAACAACTAAATTTAAAAGTTCCTTTTGATGACAGATACAATTATTTTGCTCTTAAATNAAATAGGATATATGCCTTTTCAATAAATTTCTTATAATTGTGTAAAATCTTCTGATTTGTATTTCTATTAAACCTGCTTTAATCTTCGCAATTAGATTTAAAATGTTTAAAGAAGAATGTCTACATGTTGCTTAATATTCGATTGTAATACTGGATTTAGCGAGACGCTGGCTTACGCAATTACTTTATATAAATGTAACAACTAAATTTAAAAGTTCCTTTTGATGACAGATACAATTATTTTGCTCTTAAATNAATTACTTTATATAAATGTAACAACTAAATTTAAAAGTTCCTTTTGATGACAGATACAATTATTTTGCTCTTAAATGTGCAAATGTCTCACTAAAATAAGTTATTTTTATGAACGCTGAATCCCAAACACATTTAAATTGGTACCTTTTACTTCTGTAAACAAAATCGAAGGGCGTGAATATTAGTTAAAATATAAAGTTAATACTTAATATTTTGGCTGGGGCAATGCATATATCACAATTCAGACCAAAACGCAAACTTTTTCACAGAAATAAATAGACTTTCTCCGTTTACCGCTCGCTTTGGAACACCAGCGCACCATGCAGTGGAAATTATCCTGACGCCAAACTTTTCAGTACGAAATTTCGTTACGTTCCCATACTGTGGAGAATAAACCTTAAAGGAAGTACGTATGGATAGTTGGTATTGCATTCCTAACACCGTTAGATTGACATGGGGCAAATATGTGTGCTCATACCGTGCACTGTACAGAAATAGTAAAATCTTTGTTTATGCCATTTCGGCATTTGTTGTAGCAAGGCCGAAATTCAGTACCAGTAATAGCGGGCATAAATAGGGAGAGCAGGTGGTAATGTGCAACATTTTATCAACTTGTGGTATCAATATTTTTACAGAGAAACGTTTCAAGCTTAATGTGTTGATAATCGCTAATTTTACAAACACTCGTGTAGCTTGTTGAAATTTGATTAAAAAGTTTCGAATAGAAACCAATAAAAAAAATTACAGCGCGGAACAGCATGCATGTCTCTGTAAACAATGTGTAAACAATGATTAGCGTATTTACAACAATTTTTAACGCANAGCGCGGAACAGCATGCATGTCTCTGTAAACAATGTGTAAACAATGATTAGCGTATTTACAACAATTTTTAACGCGAATCAGTAAAAACCGTTATATATCTACATATATATGTAGATATAGAACGGTTTTTACATATATACATGTAGATATATAACGGTTTTTACTGATATATATATATATATATACACACACACACAAGATGTATCAGGGAGAAACGTACGTTCTTGAAGAGATGATAGTATGGACCATTTTGAAAGGAAAACATCAATAAACATGTGCTTTATTCACAAAGGTATCCGAGATACGGCATCGTTTCTCAGTGCACGTGTGTGGTGCGGTATCATTGATAACCAACTCAGTTAGTCCAGTTATTGTAGACAACCGTCTTAACGGAGAACGGTATCTGCACTTCCTGCAGAATATGTTCCCTGATTACTTTGAGAATGTTACACAGGCGACAAGCGCTGGAACGTAGGTCTACTTGCAACAGGATGGAGCCCCTGCACATTACATATACGGCCAGTGGCACAGTACTTCGATGAAACCTATCTTAGCCGTTGGATCGGTCGCAGCGGTGCCGTTGGTTGGGCCCCACAGTCACGCGACCCTTACTACGCTACATTATGTTTTGCGGGGTGGGTTGGAGACCGACTTCTAAAAGCAAAATGCGCCAACAAGTGAGGAATTGCTTNGACAACCGTCTTAACGGAGAACGGTATCTGCACTTCCTGCAGAATATGTTCCCTGATTACTTTGAGAATGTTACATAGGCGACAAGGGCTGGAACGTAGGTCTACTTGCAACAGGATGGAGCCCCTGCACATTCCTTATACGGCCAGTGGCACAGTACTTCGATGAAACCTATCTTAGCCGTTGGATCGGTCGCAGCGGCGCCGTTGGTTGGGCCCCACGGTCACGCGACCCTTACTATGCTACATTATGTTTTGCGGGGTGGGTTGGAGACCGACTTCTAAAAGCAAAATGCGCCAACAAGTGAGGAATTGCTTNGCTACATTATGTTTTGCGGGGTGGGTTGGAGACCGACTTCTAAAAGCAAAATGCGCCAACAAGTGAGGAATTGCTTGCTCGCATGTTAAATGCTTGTGCGCACGTTATAAAACAGTGTTGACACCAGTTCCGACTAGCAACACAGTATCTCACTACATGAGCTGCAAAATGTATTAAGTTGGTGGTGGCATGTGAACATGTGCTGTGAAGGGAATTTATACAATAAAACCTAACACGTAATGATCTGTTCATTTACTATCACTTGTACCGTTCCCATTACTGTCAGTTTCTAATACCTGTATATCGGACACCTTTGCGAACAGAGCATATGTTTACGTTTTCCCTTCAGAAAGGTCCATACTATCACCTTTCAACGTAGGCCCGTTTCCCCATGAAAAAAGCATATATATATNGTTTTCCCTTCAGAAAGGTCCATACTATCACCTTTCAACGTAGGCCCGTTTCCCCATGAAAAAAGCATATATATATGTATATATACATATACACACACGGTATTTGCAAATAGATGGCGAGCAAAGCTTAAGTAAAACAAGTTTTATTAAAATGTATTTTAANAAGCTTAAGTAAAACAAGTTTTATTAAAATGTATTTTAATATCGTGAGTGATGTATGCTTACGAATAACATCAAAGAAAACTAATTTACATTTTATGTATCTGTCTTACAATATGTTATGTTTTTTCAAATATAAAATGACTAAGGGTGTCATTTTCACAATCATATTTTTTTTTTTGGTGTAAGAATTTTCGTGGATGATATTTACAGCCCATTCATTGCCGTAAAGTCGACGTAACCTAGAAAACCATTTGGAAACCATGAAAGTTAGTAAATTGTTTCATCTCTGGATGATACGCAAATGTGTCAAGTTACGCACGACTTTAAATGAACGTACATCGAACGAGAGTGCTTGCTGTCGTTGTTCATACGGCGTATGAGAACTGTTTATTACACGCACTATACTTAACTGGAATTATTAATGATCGATGACGCACGAGAAAACCACAGAAATAATTGATGGAGTTTGAGAGCTATACAAGATAATAGACACGGAGAGCCACGCGCCAAATTGCACATAGTTTGTGCCGCTCAGACTCCAGAATTATATTTCATCGGGAACAACGGACACGTGAACGTACACTTGTACAGTGAGATGGTTACCAACAATCACCGCAGAAATTATAAGAAAATTCCCAGAGCCAGCAGCTTCTTGGCTGCCATCGAAGTAGGACTTCCAGACGCTTAGCATATGCAAATATGCGGTCTCTACTACTTTCGCATGTTCTGCCACTGTCGCCTTCGTTTGCAGTAGTACCGGAAGTGTGAGATACTGCATATGGACAAACTATCGTTTTTAACGATAAAAAACGCTCTCGTCTGAGTGTGGATGACTACTCCGCCAGAATTTGGAGGACCATATATGACTGCTACTATCCCTGCCTCACTTTACTGCACCACCAGTTCCTGCTCTGGTGAACCATCGCTTTTCATCACCGTTAGCTATTAGTCGTGACACAGGTATCTGTGTATGCACATCGTACAGCTGAAGATATCCTGCTACTCCATATGCTAATTTTCCTGGATTATAACTCAGGATACGTTTATTACAAGACAATGCCCGCTCTAACAGGCATCTGCTTCACGAAGGGTGTTCACGACATCTTTCAACACTTTCATGGCTTGTCTCTTCATTTTATTTTTTTCCCAACTAAAATTTGTGGGGCAAAATGGTTTGCCAGCTTTCTCGATGCTAAAGCATTCATGGTTCGGATTACAATTTCAACAACTATGGAAAATCTACCATATGATTAAAATTCAGTGTTTGCTTCATTTCGTGTCCTATCGTAACGACGCATTTGTCAAGGCACGAAGATGTCTGGCGAGGTATTAAAAACACCCTTATCCTGTGTCACTGTTGGGGTTGAATATTGTACTGATTTATTGATTATGTAATACCCTAAATTATTTTATGTACTATCACACTAATGAAAGTTCGTGAAAATCAAAGTCAACTTTTGGTGCGCGAATTTTTATGTCAATGGGCGTACTACAAGGATATGTAGCTCACTTTGATATTTACAACATGCCTTAAAATGGAACGGGTCGCTGACGGAAATATTGTATGCCAATTTGAGTAATTTGCGCGAATAGACGAGACACCTGATTTTAGTCGTCATTATCGCTGACGCTCTTCTAGACATTGAAGACGCTATATTGGTCCTGTTGTACTGTACGTTTAACGTTTTGTTATACAATTGATATTTAAATTTGTGACCACTATGATTTTGTTTTGCTACATGTCAAGTTAAATTAGACGGATTTAGTCATTTTTCTGTTTAAAACAGCTTCCTTTTATAGCCGACTCAGTGAATTTTACATCAGATTTTGTGGTTTTAAATTTCTGCCTAGTGAGAGAAATTTTGTATAGTGATCAATGCTAAATGTAGTAAATATTTAAAAAAAAATTATCGGTTGAATATGGCGGACAATTTTCTTGAAGTGTGTGTGTGTGTGAATGTGTGTGTATGTTCGTGGGCGTGCGTGTCTCGAGTGTCCAAATTCAAAATTAAAAAATATATATATTGTGAAGAGGTAAATATTTTTAGCATATCTAGTAATCGCTCTTCATGAGTTTGTGGTACTACATAAATATATGTTTCTTTTTTACAGTGTCGTTGCTGTTTCCGTTTCTTATTTATTTTTCACAACCAAAATAATATAACATGCACATTTGTGTAAAAGAAGATCTAGATAATAATAAATATTAAACTATTATTTTTAGTTGAATTAAAGGGAAATGTATGCGTTTCATTGTTCAAAGAATGAATACATATATTTCGACTATATATTTTATTGTGACGGATTTTCACTTTTAGTTTCGTGAAATTCTCAGTCCCGGTGTTTGCAGCACTAGCTTCGGTGCGTGGATAGCACGTATACTAGTCGCTAAGCCAATGGAATGTTTATTTAAAAATGTTGCGGAAGGCTATAAAAAGTGCTGAAAAAAAGAGGTTAAGCGGATTTTTTTATAATGCCCTGTACACAATAAAACAAGTACATGATGTTCCGCACCGGAACCAACAAACCGCTACTGCGTGTTCTAGACGCCACTTCAAGGGGAAAAAATGCTTACCCATTATTAGTCTGCGGAATTATTTTATTGATTTACGATAACAGAGGTGCGCGTGTTGCAATGAAGATACCGTGTTGTTTTTTTATTAATAATGTAACATAATGTTTCCCCGACGTGACGTAAGTACAGCAATATCGCCCTTTGTCTGGGAGCTTGCTGCTATGTAACGCTCCGTGTACCGTACGGCGTATCGAAAATGTATGCTTCGTGCAACAACGTACTTTATTTACCATCGGTAACAAACGTTAATGGGCTTACGGAATACAATCGCTGTACGGTATAAGAAGTAGTGTATATACGGTTATTCTGGTATAATGTATTTTAAATAGTAACTGTGCGGCAGGAAGGCTGTTGGGCCAAGCGGGGGTAAGGGTTCCTTCGTCTCGACTCGGAGGAGCTCGGCAGTCTTCGACTAGACTCCTCACCTCAGGGGGTGCTCGGAAGCCGTCGACTCGGGATTGTCGGACGTACCCGAAGGTGCTCGGCAGTTATGACCACACTAACTCTTCAAGCATATATGTCTGCTTCAGGTAGCCATATTAATTTTATAGACATAGGGTATGAGCAAAAATCTATTTATTAACCAATTATTATTTTTTAATTAAAAATGTATTTATTTTTATATTGTCCCGAAATTTTACATGAAGCATATGAAGCAGTCCTTAGGAAGAGATCTAACGGAGAGAGATCTGGTATCCGATGGGATAATGGTACCAGTACACATTGAGAAGTATTACTAGTCTTTACAGTGTTTCAACTTTTGTGTAGTCTAATGTATGTTGTTGTTCTCTGTGGAACAAGTACACTTCCTTGAAAATTCATTGCGAGGGGAGAGGAGAGGTTTCGGCGGCTCAACATCAGGGTCTTGACAGACGATGAAGGTGAAGCTAGGTGAGTATGGAGCAGCGCTGGAATGCTAGGGTGGAGGAAACTTGATATCCCTGAGAAAAGCTTCCAACCAGCGGCACTATCGAGCATAATTTCTGGCAGCTCTAGCTTGGGCGAAACGCTTTTTTCACTTATGCCAAGAGATAAACTTAGATATTAGCCTAGCGACTTTATGGACAAACTCTACCGTAACATTGTAGTGGACACAGAATTACACAATCAGTTGGGAAAATGGTGCAAGTAACGCGTTAATTGAGATACAAACCCACACACAACCCTATAACATTGTATACATTGCCTGGGAGAACAAAATACTACAGACTATCTTTCGAGAAGAGTTGCAACTGACGAGTTAAACATATTGCGTTCATGGTGGCATGGACCTTCATGGCTCGTCTATGACCCCCTTCGCTGGCCACATAACTCACTTCAACAGAACATCCATACTCCGGAAATGAAACAGAAGGCTCAGAATGTGATAAATATCAATGCGCCTATTCCCCTACAGAGGTCAAAAAAATTCAGCTCATACTTGAAATTACTGCGTGTTCAAGCAAATCTTTCTCCACCGAGAGGAATGTCGCGGATAACTGAAATTTGAAGAGCTCTCCGCAACAAATGACTACTGGATACTGAGATTACTTTTCTACAGAACCAACAGCGATTCAGGCACTGAGAAAATAATACGGTTCTAGGAACCATCTAGACAGTTAAAATAGGGACAAAAATATGATGGGTTGTAAGTGCGATCTAGATATTGTTAACATGTAGTAATACCAACAGAACTGCTAGTTGTATTCCTGTCTGTGATTGTATTTGCTACTGTCCATACGATTGCCACATCAGAGCATTGCATTCCTACTAAAAAACAGATAGTACCTCCAACAGAACAACTTAAACAATATTTTGATAGTTCCTAAAACACTCAGAACTGTAATAACCTAACGGAATGTTTTGTTGCTAGTAATAAACAGTTCTGTAATCGGATTCGAGATAGCAGAAACAGAATATTCTGTTAGGTCGTTGCAGTCCCTATTGTTGTGGGAACTAAACACATATTATTGAAGTTGTTCTGTGTGTGGTAATATCTGTTTTGTTGGAGGAACGCAGTGATATACTGTAGCAACCATATGTACACACGCTAGAAAATACAATCAGACAGGAATACAATAAACAGTTCCGTATTGTTACTATATATATTAACAATATCTAAATGGCACTTACAACTCATCATATGGCTGTTCCTATTTTAACAGTCTAGATTGCTCCTACAATCATGTTTTTTTCTCAGTGAGATTACTCAAGATTAAAATATTAAAACTCTTCATCATAACACACTTATCCGTGTAGGCGGACGTCTTCAGTTATCTTGAAGGTACGCCAAAGTACGTAAGCACCCTATCAACCTCGACGGTGATAATATTTCAGACAAGTGTTAATTACTGCAGCACTCACCCGCCTCCATAATTTAGGAGCTTCAGTCGTGCTATCTGAACTTCGAACGATGTTTTTTGATCCCATGAGCTCGCCAGACATTCAAGAAAATATCGAACCGATAACGGCCAAACTTTCCACGCTATTAATAGGGAATTGACACTGCCATGGACGTCATTCTCAGTCGACAAGAGACACTAGTATTTTGAGTAACAAGGAATCACCTGCAAATTTATTGCACCTCGTGCGGCTTGGTGGGGAGGATGATTGGAGAGAACGGCTGGCTCCACCAAACGTTGCTTCCGAAAGGTGTTAGGAGATAAACTCAGGACCTTTGAATTTAAGACAGCAATGCGATTTAACAATCACACGATACCTACCTAAAACATGTACTGAACTATAAAGTTTTCCCTGCACCCATAGAACTTTAATGTGCACACGTGACCCTAGAATAAAATTTAATGAAATTTTTCCCAGAATTCCCTTGGAAGTTTTTTCTTTTGGAAGGGTTTCCGAGAAACCCAGAAACTTCATTTTTACTTTTAAAAAAAAAACCGTCTTCAGATTTTCATTTCCACGGACGGAGGTTATTGTGGCCACGGGGGAATGCCAACACCACCTTGCTTTGTGATGCGAGACACCGAGAACTAAACTAGCCCCCTCGGCAGCGCAGAAGATTTCTTTCATATGGTGGATTTAATTTTGACACTTTCACCCCGGGTCATGCCCCTGTCGCGGGGCGGTGCGAACGCGAATACCCCACAGCCGCAGAAGAGCACACCTCCGCGCTGGTGTGCCAGGGGGTGAAACCAAGAACAAAAGGAGGTTGACGAAGGGGATGCGGGCTGGGAACTTTCTGGGGGAAATATGGAAGTGATGTTTGAAGGACGGAGTGGGGAGCGGAGATGAGTGCGAAAATTCTCGGGATAGAAAAAGGAAAGAGAGAGAACACGTGAGAAACAGGGGGAGAGAGGGAGACAGACAGAGAGAGAGAGAGAGAGAGAGAGCAGAAGACTCCAAAGAAAGTGGCGTGGGTGGGCTTTTCCATTCAGAAACGGAGGTCAGGAAGGAACGTTGAGAAGCACCCTCACGAAATTTCGGGACTTCTTTAAAGCACGTCTGCGGAGAGCACACGATCACTTTATGAATTCAAACCACTAGTGAGCTCTGGCGTGGAAGCTAATTACACGATCATTCAATCACACCGTACTGAAGACTTATCACGTAGACTGTAAGATACGAGGGACAACAAATGTTCGTTCAGTTACGAAGAAATACAGTGTTATAAAAAAAAAGTAAAATTACGGGGAAGTATTAGTAAAAAAATATTTAAAAATCTCTGTAATATTACAAAAAAGTTTTTGAATACCGAATTTAATTTAAATTTAAAAAAAAACTTTCCGTAGATTCACGAAAGCTTTCCATTAATTTGCTAATATAATTCTTGTGTATTTCAGGTTTAAAAACATATTACGTGGAAAAAATAATTTTGATTTTATACCGGTATTTCCCCCACCATGGCGAACCGGGTTCAATCCCCGGCCAGGTCACTCCCAGATTTTCGCAAGTGGGAATCGTGCTGGACTATGCCGCTGGTCAGCGGGTTTTCTCGTAATCTTCCATTTTCCCCGGCCTTACATTCCGGCCTTTTATCCACTCTCACCTCATTTCACCCTCATAGGCTCTCAAGATCTTGTTGTTATAAGCCGCCCAAATCACTCAACTCAACTCAACCGGTATTTCCTAATGAGTAATAAGGAAATGTAAAGAAAAATCTAAATATCTTGTTTTTGAACGGGATTTGAACATCAGTCGAAAAGTTAGCACTTTATTAAGCTCACTAATGTACTCCAACATTCTGATAACGAAAAGTGGTGTTGAAATGATATTAAGAGGAATATAAAATGTCACACAATTTTAGATTCTACACTGAGAGAAACAGCAACAAAATATTTGTTTTCCTTAGGCCAAAAATATATTTAGTTTCCCCAAAAAAATATTTTGTTGAGTAAATAAAACTTGAACTACAAAAATAATTTTGTTCATCTAACAAAATACATGTTTAAATAAACAAAACCTCTGTATTTGGCCAAAAGAAATTAAGTGTCAACAAAATACTTTGTTGAATCAACTGTATATATTTGTTTGGCCCCTCATTTGATTGCCTTCGTTTGAAGATCAGCTCCAGAGTTTTCCCTGCATTTTTTGTGACAATTAGGATACTAACAGTGTTTGTTAGAAAATTTATTAGTTCTTAATGATCGTATAAACTTCCTAAAAAACAAGTTCAACGGGAAACTAAAATAATAAAGATATAAAAATTTGAAAAATTAATTTGCGCACGTTGTCAAGCATTTGAATTATATGAATCTCAAAATATTCCAACTTCACGTGTAGTCGCTTCAACTGGTGTAGCTTGGGGCACAGCGCTTCGGCATAGATGACATAGGTTCTAATCTGGGTCAGGGTTCCAATTTTTTTATATATTAACTGTAACACTTTAATGCACGTATAGCCAAACTAATATTTCGTCGCACCAACCAAATCTTTGTTTGGGGTAGCCAAATGTGAACAAATATAATTTGGTTACAACAACAAAATAAAGGGCAAGTGTGAATTCGACCTACAAACTCAGTGGGGAGATTCCTTATGCATAATAAGGTAGAGTAAAAATTTAAGAATATGACCTAAAGTACATATTAAGGGAGATACGAGCACATGAAAATGTATTTTGCGAATGAATTTAATTTAAAATATCAGAAACTGCTTCAGATAAAACAACAATTTCCTTGATACAGGTTGGTCGATAGAAGACCTTATAACCCACCATGTTAAGTTCATAATTATTATCCTCCTTCATCAAGAAATTGTGGTCGCTAGATTCCGATCGCATGTCACTTCGTAACTAAGTTTGTATCGTAGTTTGATGATTGTAAGTGTAAGGGTTTGTGTAAATCAACAAAATAGGTTGCAGTAATAACACACCATCCGACCAACCACTCTCCCAAAAACAGCGACCGAAGTATCGCAGGGAGTGAAGTGCCCCTTACCCAACGCCTGTGCAGGTATACAACACGTCTGGCACCCGTCACACACGTGCGGGTTAGGAGGCGGGGTCAGTGAAAAACGCTGACAAAATTACTGACACGCTTAGTGTCGTCGGTCGTGTCCGATAATCCATGGTGCATCTTTACGAAATCTGTGTTGTTCAACACGGGGGCCATTGCATCGAGCCTTTTTTTTGGAAGCGTGTCTAATGCGTAAATAAAACCCAAGGACACGCACTTCCTGTAAGTTTTTCACTTACCCCGCCCCAACTTCCCCGCACCAGCGAAACGGGTTTCTCATATTTTAACCTATATACATTCTCAAAATCCATTTTCATGCGCTCGTACCTCCCTTAATATGCACCTTCGTCCATGTTAATTTTGCATGAAAAATCACTCCACTAGGTTTGTCGGTCAAATTCCCACTCATCCTGTATATCACTTCCCTGTCAAAAGAATTGATTTGATTGCGCCAAGCTAACTTTTATTTTTATTTCAACAAAACTTTTTTTTCGGTGTAGTAATGTTTGATTGTTTCAAGTATTCCTAACTGTAGTGGGCGGCTCAAACTAATTTTTTTGATATCTGCAAGACTGAGTTTAAGTGGCGTGGATATCCCAACTGCGGCAGGAAATGCAATTTTTGAGTTACGGGCGACGGAGATCGCGTCGTTTATCTTCGGCATCGTTCGTTCCCGAAATCCGAATCTGTTTGAAGTACGGAGAGTTCCGTGTTTTGTATGCGCGGAGCTGAGTTTGCATATTATAACATTACGGAGCTTGTTTCCGTGTACTTACCCTATATTTCCGTATAAATTCACGACAGTATATGAGCATTTTGAAAAGAGTGACGGTTAATTTTTACTCTTGTGTATATGTTTTCTGAGTTTTGAAGGTGGTGTCATTTTGAAGTGTAGTGTGTGGGGTGTTGATGTTTGGGCGGCTCTTAACAGGCAGGTCTTGAGAGCCGATGAGGATGAAGCGAGGTGAGTATGGAGCAGCGCCCGAATGCAAGGGTGGGGAAACGGGAGATCCCTGAGAAAACCCGCCGACCAGCTGCATCGTCCGGCACGATTCCCACATACGAAAATCCAGGATCGACCCCGCCGGGAATCAAACCCGGTTTGCCTAGGTGGGAGGCGAGTAGTCTAACCGCTGCACAACCGCGGCCTCAGTATTTTAAAGAGAAGATTTTATTCTGTCAAGACTAGTTAACACTTCCAGGCCCACTTCAATGTATGATTTTAGGTGCTGCAAAGCTGACAAGATATTAGTTTCGCAGTCACACCCAACGAACTGTTGGGCACTCAGCCTTGCAGTGTACAGTATTGGCCAAATGTAACCTTCCTATACAATATGTACACAAATACACTGGGTAAAACTGGGCAAAGAACTTATCAGGATAAATCAAATCTTCAATGTTCCGGGAAGCNATGTACACAAATACACTGGGTAAAACTGGGCAAAGAACTTATCAGGATAAATCAAATCTTCAATGTTCCGGGAAGTACTATCAAGTCAGATTTTATACTTTATATATACAGCGTATCAGCACTAAAATTGAAACCACATTTTATAGAGGAACTTAAGATATATTCCATTAACTGTTACTATAAATTTTTCTGAAGTCTCGCTGAAATTCTTCTTTCATGCTATTCCTCTGCCTCGTGCAAACAAAACTAAACAAAATCTAGATCATTACACCAAAGGGACAACGCAACGCATTCTTGCAGACCGGATTTTATAATATTTTAAAAAATACTACTTCTTACTATGCATTACAAACACACCTATTGTCTCTCTGTTCATATTAAATATAGCTGAAATATTAAAATTTATATATTATATTAAATTCCAAGCATAATTTAACAAAAAAATTAACATAATTTTGTGTGAACACAAGTATAGAACGCTTATGATACATGACATATTTAGAAAACTATTTAATATGTCACGCATGGGATGATTTTTCAAAAAATTTGATTCAAAATGTGTGAAAATGCCGTGGATAGACTATACTTAAATAATATTCTGAAACCAAGGCAAAAGCTACCAAAGTAGGCGCTTTTCTTCAGCCATATGAAAAACTGGCTGACTGTTCGCCTGAAGCCGAACTTTCCGTTGGACGTGTACGAGCAGTGTGATTCCATGTGCATAGGACCCATACGATAATTACGCTCAATAATTTTCTTAATATTTTCGGTAGAATAAGACTATATAAAAATATTACGCACGTAAGAAACTGTAAACTACTTTACTAAAAAAAAACGTGTTAAAATACAATTTTATATTGCGCTGGATGAGCTGCATGTCGCAAAGGAAAATAATCCTAAATACTACATTCACGTCGATACAAAACAGGCGTCCGCCCAGTAACAGTGTGAAATTGCGCACATTTAAGGGCAATTTAATTTGGTATAAACATGTCTGAATTATCGTTTGCATAATAATTTGTAATGAGCATTTGACATGAATGTCAAAAACACAATGAATTACAGTGCGTTGCCTCTAAGATGCTATCGTAGTAGTACATTATTACACACACACACCACTCACTTTTAACTGCGCTCATAAATTATATTTGGATATCGTAGCCAGTGAGGTATTACTAATGAAGAGCATTATCGAGTTTCCTAGCAAACCATGGCTCGACACTGGAGTCAGAAGCCGTTATGGAATCCTGCCAAAAGGGAATCGACCTCCCACACCCTCCTTCAAATAAGCGCTACCCAGGTTGGAGTAATTTACCGTTACTCCCACCCACTATTCCAGTGATTGTGTAATGAGTTATGCCCTCATTCCGAGTCCCTCGTTAAATTTTTTAACGAAAACTTTATTGTTGTCCTCNGTGATTGTGTAATGAGTTATGCCCTCATTCCGAGTCCCTCGTTAAATTTTTTAACGAAAACTTTATTGTTGTCCTCGTCTAATGAGTCATGATAATGGAGTCAGAAAATGTTTTCGTATATTTTATTATTTCGTACCGAACGCTACTAACGAGGTGTCTAAAATCTTTGCAAATTAATTCGGTCCTCTGAGCATTACGCAAAACATAAATAAAGACAGTCGTTAAACTATTATATTGTAGTAGATGGATTATGGGGACATTGGCACATCGGTACCTGGGACCGGAGCGACGGAGCTGCACGTGCTCTGTCATTCCGGTTGGCTGGCGGCCATATTGGATCCATGTAACATTGAACCTTGACCTCGGTGACCTTTCGAAACCTTGAAAAACCCAAAAATTCCCAACAAATTATAAAAAATAACAATTTATTAAAAAAGGTATTTAAAATGTATTATTATAAATTATTAAAAATAAAATATTGAAATTATAAAAAATTATTATTTAATAAATTATTAAAAAAACTAACAATTACGAATCTCCCCCGTTCTCTGCTCAACACACAACTGACCCTCACAAAGGGCTATTGGCTGTTAAGTCAGCAGGCCTCCATCCCCCTCCCCCATTCTATATTTCTAGTTGCCCAATTACTCCACTCCCTCCAACCTTTCGCTATTGCTCATTTCGTCGTATGCAGCAATCTCAGTGGGTTTTTCGTTTGTAATTTGTTTATACATTGCTGGAGGTGGCCATCTGGGATTTCATACGTTTACATTTTCAACAAGTAGGTGGCGCTAATGTATTAATTACCAAATTACCCTCCAGGCGGTGCACACTTCTCGATTTAGCCACCTGGCGAGCTGACGTTCTCTCTTACCAATGCTCAACACGCCATCTTGATTTCTTTGTTTGTCGTGTGTTTATATTTTCAACACCTAGGTGGCGCTAGTTTATTAATTACCGATTTCATCACCAGGTGAGCTGCCTAATTAGCTACCAGGTAGCAGCCATATTTATTAAAGTTTTTAAAGTATAGTGGGTGCTCTCAGCGCCCTCCATATTGGATTCTATTTTCAACACTTAGGTAGCGTTAATTTCTCGATTTCACTGCCAGGCAAAATGCCGGTACCAGCTCATTCTGACGATTAAGTAGCAAAATAAGCTGTCGCCACTAACGCTTGTTTCATAGACATAAAAAACCATGCATATTTCTTCCCATATAAAAATTATTTTTCCAATCAGCGGTATACCTACCAACATAATTTATTAATTCAATAATTTTTGTATTAAAAACTTTAATTAAGACCGATGAAAAAACATTTTTCGTTTTAATTATAATTAATTTCCAATTGAAATCGAGCATTTATTCTGTTACCCCTCACCACAAAACACTTTTGTCCGAACCATTATTCACCCTCTCTTAATCCCTTACCACTACCACTCTTATTTTCAGCATTGTCCGCCAGAGCGTACTGGTGTGGGGAAAGTATAGAAGGGGAACAATGCCGACCCTCGGCACTGTATATCGTCTGATGCCAGAGGTGACAGATCGCTCTCTCACTCCTCGTAATTTAGCATTCTGACTGGTAATTTCAGATATATAATTACACCATGTAGCAGAATATTATCATAGTTAAGCACGTAATACGCATATATTTTCCCGAGAAATTACAAATCTGCTCAAATTTGGAGTATCGGTTTGGGCTTGCTAGTCTCTGGAGGGATATATATCCTCATAAAATACGGTACTTTAAATTGCTTTTTTAAAAATATATTTACCACGTATCTAATTTGCAAAGGCGTTGACTTAGTACCAGTGACGCTACTGTAACACTTCGTTTGCATTCACCAAATGTGCTCGAAGACACGAAAAGTATGAATGTTCGAATAATGCAGATGGAGTGACATATAAGATTATTAAATGTGGCATGGCATTTGCTATGCGCGATAACTTGCACAGGCATGCAAAAACCTGCGTAGCTGTAGGACCTTCACCTGCTAGAAACCATCGTGTACAGTCTCTTTCACAGCAGGGTACGAGTGTATTTCCCACAAAACCAAGGGTTCAGGACGAGCATCCACCATCGTGCCAGCAACCATCACGCCCAAGAATCGTGGCAGGGTCTGGGTTTGTTAATGCCAATGGTTTCGTGAATGCCCAAACTGCATTCGATCACAGTCTAAAGATCTATGCCACCACAACGAGAGCAGGTATTCGAAAGATATTTGCACATGTTTAGCTCGAATAAACACACCACCAATAAAATTTAATATGTGGCTTGAATGCAGCTTCGCAAAACTGACCCATTCAACGAAAGTGAGATATTCGAATCGAATGGAAAGATAACGAATATACTGTAAAACCTCATACTGGAAATTTACATCACGAGAAAGAAGCATACACAGAGCTTGTTTTGGGGTAAATATTACGAAAAATCAATAACAGAGTGCCCTTCCTCCTATAAACAACATGCTTGCCCCCCTTCAGCGAAATATTTGTTGACATTTTATGTGGGAAAAAATTCTGTGCCGTGTACATATGCGTTTTGCAGCTTTCTGTAACGGAAGCATGTTTCAAAAAACCCAAAAAACAGATTTAAAATCAATTCGCTACCCCGCGGTATGCTATATGCACAGTGAAGGATCCCATGCATTCCTCCTCACCAAGATATAGACTCTCATCATTAAAAATAATTTCCTCCCAAGTTTAAAATGAGTATGTTAGGAAATTTAGGGAGCGGGAAATAATATCCATATGGTTACTCCACGTGCAGCGATATATCTAATATATCTAACACGTAGCTTCTAAATAATGTTAACATATATAGAACTCTTTGTTTTATTTATCTCTGTGATTGTATTTGCTACTGTGCTCATGGTTGCTACAGCAGAGCACTGTGTTCCTANCTCTTTGTTTTATTTATCTCTGTGATTGTATTTGCTACTGTGCTCATGGTTGCTACAGCAGAGCACTGTGTTCCTACAAGAAAATATATAGGACTTACAACATAATAACTTAAATTATATTTCGATTGTTGCAACCGCTACTAGGATTGTAATAACATAACTTAATGTTTTGCTGCTAGTACTAAACCGTTCTGTAAATTGTATTTTAGGGGCGAGGGAACTACTTGGCCCACCACCTTTCATGAGTATTTTTTTTTTAAAGTTTTCTTCAAGGTAACATGAATGTTTGCAGCATAGATTTTTTTGTTGCTAGTTTATGGCCCTGTCGTATTTCGGATGGCTGATTGGGGAATGGCTAACACATTAAATTACCGTACCTTAATTGTTTCCTCAATACTACGTACATGCAAGATCAATCTGTATTTCGAACGGAAAATCTACTGCCAGAGCACTGAGTCACACTCCTCCATGAAGGTGTACATTTGATAAATGTAACATAAATAAAGCAGCAACTTCTCACTGATTTGTATTGCATAATACGTTATTTAGTAATTACAGTCACATTGAATATCACCTATCTGGCTATAACAATACGAGCGTACATAATGGGGAAGAGTCTACGTAAAAATAATTAAGCTGTCCATCAAAGAGAGTGCATAAAGAATGTTTAAGCACACTGTTACCAATTTGAGTTAATCTGATATAGTATATTTACACACATATGCAACAAAAGGTCTCGTGCATGGCAAAAGATTTACCCAACCACTCTTTAAAAGGCTGGATTCACCCTGTTTACATCAGAAGTTAGATTCTAAAATTCGAACCTAACTGAAGTGCTTTATTACGCGCGGAACTGAGTAGACAATCATTCACAGTTTTAGCTGGGCGTAGTTATCAAGAGNCAATCATTCACAGTTTTAGCTGGGCGTAGTTATCAAGAGGTACGGGAGAATAAAGTTGGCGAGAAAATTTGGAGGATTCAATTATTTTACGCGATTTTACAGAAAAAGACAAGAGGTAAATTGTTGTTACATGGACNCCTGTTTACATCAGAAGTTAGATTCTAAAATTCGAACCTAACTGAAGTGCTTTATTACGCGCGGAACTGAGTAGAAAATCATTCACAGTTTTAGCTGGGCGTAGTTATCAAGAGGTACGGGAGAATAAAGTTGGGGAGAAAATTTGGAGGATTCAATTATTTTACGCGATTTTACAGAAAAAGACAAGAGGTAAATTGTTGTTACATGGACGCTTGAGGGCCGCATCTGAGTTCATGAGGAATGGGGTTCTTAATACAAATATAATAATTAAATTTGATTTTTAATTTATTCACACAACTATTATTTACAGCATTGAATTATCTATCCCCACTATTACTCTTTTTATTTGACAGTGAGAGCAATATTCTATATCAATTTCAACTCTAATTTAAGTCCTACTTTATGTCTCTGTTTGTTATTGTCAATTAACTCATACTCATCATTAACACACATTCACTCTACCTGCCGCCATCATTTCTAATGTCTTTCACTCACGCATACAGTCGAATAGTCCAGTATGCAGTCGTATTCTTCACTGCTCAGATGTGCGCAGTCGCAGATTTTCCTCCCACTGGTCACTTCTCTCGCCGCGCGCTTCTCTCTTCGCTAGTCGTCTATCGCTAAAACTCATCCATTCAACAACTTCCAGCTCGGAAACCCAACGTGGTTTTTATAGCCACTGGCTTTGACCTGGAAGGTTCACCGCACCCCGAGTCTAGTTGAGAGAAACGGGGTTAGCTATCCAGAGTATTCCTCAGATATCTCAAAAGACATCCGTTACTCAAGGTCGGGAGCGTTGCGTGCCCTGATAGGCATAACATGCACGCTTTGTAAACATTCCTTTCTCAAAAGGCGCTGCGTCTCCGGTTGCAACTGATAGCGCACGCCCGTCAATAAATCATCCAACTAAGTTACTCTGTCCTTCACTTCCACTCGCTCGTGCGGGGCAAAGCAGCGAGCGCGTAACATTATATAACATACCGGTTAAGAACATAATTAAACTTAATGTTGGCGATCTATTCGTTCTTCAGAAACATAACGTCTCTTTTGCGGTCTTGCACACTTATAGTGTTAAATGTCATGGGCGATTCCTGATTTCGTCATCACCATCTGTGGATTTTCATGATAACCGAGGTGAAGTCTTATATAACGTAAAACTTTTAGCGGGAAAGTTCTAATACTACTTGGGCGCAACAAATAGAGTCAATATTTGCTACAAATCTTACGTCGTAAACACATATTTTATTTGGCATCAGCCAAGTTTCACTTAATTTTTAAGGATTTTTTTTTTGTTGCGGAAATTTTAGCTTTGAGCTACCAAACTGTGACTGACAAGGTATTTATGAAAAATTCTAGTTTTTAATAAATATTCACTTTACTTATTTTCAGAAGCTTTTGTTTTAGTATGAACAAGCACGTGATCCATTTGTAAATTATATAATGTGACGTGTCGTCACATTTGTGTGGTGACGAGTGGTGCATCTTCGTTTTTTTTATACTTACTTACTTAACTGCATATTCGTCTGCTGCGCCCTAGTAATTAGAATAACCAGTTGAAGCTCTTTGGAATTGTAAATACCAAATGTACAATATTATTGTCTATTAGGAATGAATTCACCAAATTATATTTAATACTATTTATGCAATTATATATATAATTTCATAAATATTTTTATGTATGTATTATTTTCATGTTAGGATAGATATTTGTATTAAGTTGCTTTTTGTTAAAGGCCGCTTGGGGCACTGTACTGAAATGGGAGGTTGGACGGTGTGCACGGAGCAGGATTGACGTGTTGTTACCGCTCTGTTAGACAATGGCACAGGATAGTTGGCTTTGTCACAGTGGTCATATCAAATGTACTTTGGATTGATTGTATCTATCATACACGACGGAGTAAAAATGTGGGCTGTATTGTGAAATTCACGAGCCAACAGACAAGAGAATATAAATGCGATCGTGAGACAATTTAAAAATCGTGGACTGTTTTGTGCTTCGTTTTGATAGAAATTAACTGCCCTCCATTGCTGATTGGGACCTTTGTCACGAAGAACAAGATTTCATCGTACATCGGGACTCTGGTTGTCTTGTTGCCGAACATCGCCTCGCCCCATTTGTCGACGAATGCTTGCCAGCTACTGGCGAGTTCTGCTGTCCCTAAAGGCAGATAATTCACCATCATTGTATGACTACAGGCCTCTAAATTTAAGAGGTAAAACTGTCTTTTAACAAATGTGCCAAAGGAAACAAGACACTGTATTGCATTTGGAACATATTGTATGGTGTGTTGAAGCTATCGCCTTTTGTGTGCTCAACAAGTAACAGCTATTAACCTACAAGTCATTGTGCTTTACCTGCCTTGGCTTGCGGCAATTTGGGAAGGAGTATAATGTGATCACTCCACGATGTTGTTAGTAGACAGAAAATTAGGGTTCGAGGACACTATTACAGAAAAAGGGTAAACAGGTAATCTATAGACAGTTTTAGCCATTTTTACCATTTTTATGTAGCTACTTGGGGATAGTTTTTGTATGATTGTGTGGCTGTATGCACCTTATGCAATGCAGATGTAAACATGCAAAAAGTAGAAGTAAACTTTCGGCCAACAAAAATCTTTTATATATATTTTTTATTTTTTGTTTATTGTACTTTTGTATTGGTATGGCACTATTAAAGGAAGTGAATATAAGTAATTTATTCAATATATGCCATGTTGATAATGGGTACGAAATGACAAATCATAATATGCATGTATTTTCGCAGGTTTCAGGAGAGAAATAATGTTAGTGTTTAGGTTAACGAGTGTTAACTTCCTCATAGAGCGACCCAGTTTGAGATCTGTGTTAGCACAGCTTAATGNTTAGTGTTTAGGTTAACGAGTGTTAACTTCCTCATAGAGCGACCCAGTTTGAGATCTGTGTTAGCACAGCTTAATAATATAAGCGTTTTCGTGTTACAGATTGCAATTTATGACATCGGATGAGGCAACTTTTACGGCATGTATAAATCTAAAATAATTTTATATTAGCATATTTATTAATAGATAAAATTAATTTCAAACATTAAAAGTTGCTNATGTATAAATCTAAAATAATTTTATATTAGCATATTTATTAATAGATAAAATTAATTTCAAACATTAAAAGTTGCTAATTATGCAAAAACTTGACAGAAAAAGTACACGGTATGAAAATCACTCCAATCGCAGCATCTAGCTGTCGACCGAATTTGTATACGTGTAAAATGAGCTCAAATGTATGTATACGGCGCCGTTATGTTTCGGATGTGTGAAAGGGTGGGTATGAGCCTCGTTATACGGGCGGCGTGGGACGCGTCCCCACCAACAATTTGTCTTATTTGACTTTGTGTTGTACGGAATTTTCACAGGTAAGATGTAGTTTAGTTATATTAACTGACAGTGGCCATACCAACGTTTATAAACTTACAGTATAACACATCAGTCGATTTTTATTTTATGTGTCATGTTCAGGACCTCTTGATTTAATCTGATATTAGAAAAACTCCTGCAACATTTGTCTACAGGCGTGAATAAAGAAAAAGATTTCTGGAACAGTTAACATTTTTTTTATTGTTTGATTTGCTGCAANATTTGTCTACAGGCGTGAATAAAGAAAAAGATTTCTGGAACAGTTAACATTTTTTTTATTGTTTGATTTGCTGCAAATTGTAAAATTTGATATTCCACATAGCCCTATAATATTTTTTAATTTATAAATTTTAAAGGAATAATTACAATTAAATTATATTTACATCAAATCACGAGTTATATTCAAGAGCGCAAAATGTGAGAANATTTGTCTACAGGCGTGAATAAAGAAAAAGATTTCTGGAACAGTTAACATTTTTTTTATTGTTTGATTTGCTGCACATTGTAAAATTTGATATTCCACATAGCCCTATAATATTTTTTAATTTATAATTTTTAAAGGAATAATTACAATTAAATTATATTTACATCAAATCACGAGTTATATTCAAGAGCGCAAAATGTGAGAAATTGTTTTCAGTGAGGTTTATGTCTCACCCCCCACCCCACCAAAAAAAAAACTCCCTCGCTGACGGTGGCTATGAGCGAACTGCTGCTGCAGTTTTTAACGCGAATTTCGCAGGTCGCCGAACTCTTTCCGGGGGATGGAACCGGTGGTCGTCGTGCGTTGATCGTTGTTTGCGCGAGCTGTCGCGTGATGCGAGCGTCCCCCCCCATCCCAGGCAACTCTCACACCAACTAGCTTTCACGTAACCTGCAACGCGTACGTTTCTCTCGCCCACGCGCAGGGAGCTGCCGCGTAAACTTTTTTTTTTTCCCCCGCAGGGGATGACGCTGCTTTGACGTCGGGCCAATTAGGCGCCCAGTGTTTTTGAAAGTTTGAAACCCACCCCCACTTTCCAACCCCTCCTTGTCGTGCTGTGATGACTGGTTGAAGAGAGGTGACAGGGGAGGCGATACTGGAGGCACCAAACGCTAGCGTTGCGTGGGGAGGAAAAAAAAAACCCTTCGATAATGCATTCGGTCGGCAAGGCCGCGTGCGTACGCTTTCGTTCGCTGTTTGTTCCTCTGCCAACGCCAGGGATACTGTTAGTTCTACGATGTAACACGCGATACAGTGTTGCCAACTAGTCTGCAGGTGCAATACTACCATCCTCCTAAAATTATAATTCTTTTACAGGCATTCGTAAAAGAATTAACCTATGAATGAAACATATTCTACATCGAACACCTCAGTTACAGTACTCTGACGATAATTTCAAGACTTAAACAAACAAAAATACTAGGAAATTTAGGTTCGATAAATTAACAGCCACGTTAATTTGCGATGGCTGAGACGAGGATCAATACCTTTTGCCTTTTACTTATCGGTTTCTTCCAATTGCCATGTATCTGATTAGGGTACATAAAATTTGCGGGAATGATGGGAATACATTACGCAAATTATGCCATGTTCGAGCATTATATGTCAGCTCTGTTAATGAAACAACGAAGATATTCCACTCTGCCTTGCTTTCCGTACCGATGATAAATTACAAGCTTTCAGTGTCACCACTCGTCAGTCTGCTAGTGTGAATTTAAACAAAATTTCCCTTCTGATGGTGTATTTGAAGTGTAACTATGCGCTGCATTTTGAAAGCTTCCCTGAAGCTTAAATATACTGTTTTCACTTAGTTTATTTGATTTATTTTTCTAAACCGTACAGTGACTGAAAGCATACCATCAATAAATAATTATACTACGGTTGGCAACTCTAATTGCCTCAGCGAGGAAGAAGAAACGATTTCGTTCCCAAGGCATGACTTTAATTCCCACTTTTCTAAATTTCGCACGCTACGAAGACAGATGATAGGGGAAGTTGGTGAAAATAAACNCATGACTTTAATTCCCACTTTTCTAAATTTCGCACGCTACGAAGACAGATGATAGGGGAAGTTGGTGAAAATAAACGAGTAACCAAGTATTTATAGCGACACAAAGTGCACCTTTGGAATATTATCTGGTCTTTAACAACGAAGCTCTAAAGTTAAGGTCTGATAGCCTGGCGACGTGCCTGTAATGATTTCGTTCTGTTGAAGCATGTATTTATTCGATTTTTAAGAATTCAGTATTCCATATATTGCAGATCTCTAGATAGTACGTTATGTAAATTTATATAAAATACAATACTAGTGAGAAGCTTGTGGAAAAGGTCGGTGTCTCTCAGGGAGAATATTCATAACTTTAAGAACTAAAAGCTTTTAAAGAAACAAGATTTATCCGAAAAGTATTATCAGAACGAATTATGACAGAGTATGAAACATGTGATAAATAATTAACTAACTGAAAAAAATCCGTCGTGGGTTTTTATTTTTAAAATTTAATTGTTATGCGAGTAAAATTTGACTCCGGAAAAATTTCGTTATTTATGTAGAAAGGGAATTTTGGTTGCCCAATGGAGCAGCTAATGCTAAGTGAAACTCCAGTAATATTGTAAATGCAATGCAGGATTGAAGCAGATTGCTTGTTGGAGTATGTAACCTCGTTATCCGCGTGCGTAATGATGGGAATGCATGAGACGCATTGCAATTATCTTAACCATCATGAAAGTTTAACATTAAGTATCTCACGTCATCGTAAAATATCCTTACTTTGAACGTGTACTCTTAAGATAGATCATGTGTGTTTTAATTGGATACATTAAACACACATACAAATATTTATAACCAGAAAAAATCTGAATTCTTATTAATTTAAAATTTAAAGATGACTAAAGACAGGAAGAACAATTTATATATATATATAATTATTTATATATATATATATATATACACACATAATTTCCTAAGTCACCGTGAAAAGTAAAATCCGCTAATATACCACAATTCGTTAACTTCAAACCTATAAAAATATATAAATAAAGTTATATGTATATACGTAAGATTTATGAAATAATTATTGTATCTACCAAGGAGAGTTGTAAATATTATTAGAATTTATTTCGACATACACATCTAATGCTATTATCGTCTGTGGTTATCATCGAGTCGTCCAGTTTCTATTTCCACCACTGATTTCGTCTGTATTTAACGGCCTGCGTAATACACGGCAAAAATATACACTGTTAGAAAAAATGCCCGTAAATTACGGAAAATACCGGTTACAAATTATCCAGTCATCTGTGTTAAATGACGGTCTCTTCGTTTTTTTTAAATAGCGCTCTCTACGTAAATTTCACATTAATATCTGTGAATTCACGGAACAGGTTCACAAACTTACAATTTTTATTTAATATGCTCTTTATAAACAAGGGTAACAAAATTAACATTTTACTTTCGGCACGTAGGTGATTAACTATGTATAAAAATGACCATAAAAAACAATTTTGACCGGTGGCGGGATTGAACTCGGAAAAAATTTCGTTGTTCCACTACAATATCCACTCGCCTACCACGCTTTCTCAAGAAATAGTGTTGTAAATACAGAATTTGTATAGAATGATTCACGAACCTCTTAGTTTCTTGACATGTAAGAGAGTGTATCTTTTTGTTTTTTTCTTATTTTAGCTTTACGAACATGGATAAGAAAAATAATTTTATTTTCGTAATGTATTTCACTGTGTATAACAGAGAAAAAAAAAAGTTTGAATATCTTGTCTTGTAGTGAGATTTGAACCCGAATTGAACAATTAACAATCAATAACTCGAACCACTCACCTACTTCTTTTTATTTAAATTAGATTTTACTGACGCCATTGACCGATACAATTGACATTGGACATAGCATGTGTGAAGTTAGACAGTGTGTGTGTATTTTGCCGGGGGACGAGCTCAAGTAGACCGATTTGATGACGAATGCACAGCACTCTGCCCCTGAGCTATGAGAGCAGGGCGCCTACCATACCTTTACACGAAGTATTTCCTAAATATGGATCTTACATGAAAGTGGCGAATGCGCCTGTCTTAGTTTCAAGTCGTGTTAGATCGCTTGCTATACTTACGGTTTATAAAATGAGGTTACGAAAAAAATGGTTTTATTTTCGTTATGTGCGTGTTTCACTGTGTATACAGAAGGTTTTTTTTCTGTATCGGAATTTGAACTAGACCAACGAATTGGCACTCCGTGAGTGGTTCGCCACTCATCTGCTACTATTTCACACGAAGTAGTATTGTGAACATGGGATTTTTTACGCTTCAGGTACCATCGGTATTGTTCGTGTCTCAAAATCGAAGCCATAAGATTACGAAGAGCTTCCGTATTTTATATTTACAGAGCTCATTTCCGTTATTCGTCATTACGGAGTGCCTTTCCACAAATTAACTCTAGATCTCCGTAAAAGTTTCCGTATATCTACATACATTTCTAATAGTGTAACAGTTCACTCATAAGCATCGCCAGCTAGAGAGTTATATATAATTTTGGGGTGTGAGAAGAAAGAAACGTAAATTTTATTGAAAACCATTTCTCATATTTCGCACTCATGAATATAACTCAAGATTAAGATGTAAATATAATTAACCTGAAAAAATGGTTTAAATTTATAATGTAAGAAATATTAGGGGTCTATATGACATTTTCAGTTGTACAATTTACTTAAAATAAAACAAAAAAAAAACCTGCTAGCAAAAACAAGGAAAAACTTGTACACCACTTTTATTGGGCTGGGTATATGTCTGTGCCATTACACTGTTTCCAAGATAAGATCTTGCATACACCACTGATGCAAACACACACACACACACACACACACTGAAAACAAGCCAAACCGTTTCAAGATGCAGCAACTTTTCTAATATGAGCTCAGATCAAGTTGTCCTTGTGAACATTACACTTAAAAGAAATATATATTTATGTATTATCCTGTAAGTATATTTTAATAGTTGACACGGCCACTTGCAGTAATAACTGAATTGAAACTTCAAGTTAAAAAAAAAAACCTCACTGTTCGAACAGTTCAAACTTTTTTTGTGTTCGACCGCATCGGCGCGGAGGCGTGTCTCATTGAAGTGATTTGTCTGGTTGTATTCACGTTGCTATTGCAAGGCCTTTCCCGACATTTCGATGTCGGGAACCAAGTACGCTCATCGCAGACATGACGTAGTCACGAAACATGCCACCGCGCAACTTTGACCGCACTAAAAAGCGGGGACGTCTTCCAGTGCGCTGGCGTCCTGCGCATCTGAGCAGCGCAGAGGAAAGGCCCGTGGCAGCGTTGTTCTGGAGCAGTGCGTTTACAAAGACTTGTGAAATTCAATTAGTTTTCCCAGCGCCATGAGGCGAGCACGTTGTCATAAAAGGAGATATGTTTCCAGACCTGTTTTCAAGAATATCAGTTCTTTCGACTGTGATGTTATGAAGGACGATAACGTGTTTGTGAAGCAAGTTACTACGGCTGAAGAGAGTTTTATTCTGCTGAGTTCCACGCACAGGTTCGCTTTGCAAGGAATGACTGCGCACGATGGACCTGGTATTCTGGAGTTGTGCTTCTTCAGACATCCATACAACAGTACAGCGACTAGTGTTAATTATCTGAGTCGAATAGATTCAAGAGGCATTATATGTTGGAAGACGTTCGCTGTTTACGAGCTTGTGGCTACTTCTAATTCTGTTATTGGTATTGCTCAGTCTCCAGTGTTGCGTTCTAGGCACACCCAGCAGTTACTCCCCGACTGGACGCCAGCTTCGACGAGCGCAGGACCGGGAAACGCATCCGCCCCTTGACGTACTATCCCGAGCATACTAGGTCGAGTCTGACATCTTGCAGAATAGTGTTCGGTGCTGTGCAAGGCCAGAAGCTAGCACCAATAAAGGAAGCGTCTTTTCCTGGGCAACGCTGTTAGTTGCTGCATACGCACCAGCTATTACGTAACTGTCTGCTTATCGTGCCATGGATCTGCTGAAAACATTATCGTTAGTTACCAAGTGTTGGTTTATTTTTATAAGGAATCAGTAATCAATAACTACTTTTACTCTTCACTCCACAGATTTCCTCTTTTGCAACACCTGAACCGATATATTAACTTATACGTTAAGTGGTTAAGAATAAAAAGAGTTATCTTCATCCACTGGAGTTCTCCACCACGCACATACGCACCGAAAGTTAACACAAGCTTGCATTTATAATGAGGAGATTTATTAATTCTGAAATAATTTCATTTCGAGGGAACGCCCGGCGTCTCGGCTCTTATGGCGCCATGCCACTGGTTCGCAGGCTATATAATGAGATTCCTGTGATACGTACATCTTTACAATGGCGTATATCTGAAACTATTTTTTTATAGAAAGGAAATTTACCCGTGACCTTGTGGAAATTTCTCCAGTTAAATTACTGAGTATCTGGTCAACCGGTAATATTCCCTCGTCTCATTCGAGTGTCTAGGGGCGATGCCAGCTGGTAGCACGAGCGATAGTTTTTCTTTTGTAGTTTTCTTCACCTATCATTGTAAAAAGCGGGTGTTTTCCTTTCATAGCTGTAGGTATAAGGAGAATAATTTTTTTTATCGTTTCCCGAAACAACTCAATACGAAATATCGAATAAAATACATATGCTATATTTCATGTAAAAATCACAATTTAAGTGTATTTAGAACACATAAAAACAAACCAAAGAGTTTACAAAAAACTAACGAGGGAAGTTGAAAGGATTTGTTTTAATCAATTTTGAGATAAACCCATACAATTATTATTTTATTAAATTTCAGGTATCAGTAAGACTCCAAAATATGCACGAATTTCCTAATACTGAACATTTTAAAAATTACAAAATTTGTTATGTATGTATATATATATATATATATATATATAGTGATGGCCCTAGAGTGTATTAAGAACTTTTTACGATAGTGCGACAGTGATAAGGCGACAAAAGTGACTAGTAAATCAAGCCAATCAGAGGCGAACCAGCAGACGATGGCGATGCGACAGTGTGAGATAGAACTTGCTCTAACGCACCTGCGACTAGGAAGAAGAAGAAAAAAAATCGTATATTTGTAAACAAAAATCGTAGGTGTGCGTGTGGTGAGGATTTGAATATAAACATACTACGTGCCATTTCAAGAGGCAAATACATATAGGAATAACAGTAGTCCATACTGTAAGTTGGAAACATTTATAGTGAGACGTTAGCGCCGTCGCGTTATGCTCATTCACCGCAATATCTCTCTGCGCGGCGGTGTACTCTTTGCTCGGTTCAGCTCCCCTCCTTTTACCACCCTGTTCTCCCTCCCAGCCATCCCCTTTTCCCTTCCGTGCGTCATAATTTTTTGATTGGCCATGGTGTAGTATATTTAAGGCCTTGCACGCCCCCGCTCTGTCTTCTTTACGTCCTTCCGACGTCTGCTACGTTAAGCCGCTGCCTTACGCTTGCCAGATCTTAGATCTTCGTTTGCATCTGACGGCTTAGCCGCACTTCAACTCGCCCAGCAAAGGTCGACGCCGTTATCGTGTTGTTGAGCTGACGATTCTTCCTGTCACGCTACAGAACGGCGGGGCACTTAAAACGGCGAGTCGTGAAAAACGTTAAAGTGTGCGGCAGGGTTTTTTTAAATGTCGTGGTAATTTGTGTGGCATAGCTGTGTTGTACCTTGGGTGTGCAGTATTGCGATTTCATTTCACCATTTTGGTTTTGGTTGCGCTTCAAAATCATGTTTCGGCTTGACTATGGTTTCGCGTTGCTGTGATCGTGTTCGTATTTGTTCGCCGCACAAGTTTTATAAATATTTGGTGTTGCACTGTTTCCACGACTTCATCGTAAGTGCGTAAATAAGTGTTAGTTGTCCAAATAAGTGTTAGTTGTCCGTTATCGTAATTTTTATCGGTCGGAGCTGTGACGGGTCCAATACGACTGTCTCCCACCGTAATTGTTTCTAACGTAGTTTTAAGGAAAAGAAGGCTTTTATGGGCAATTATTTGCTGCCCTCCTTTCTGTCAGTTTTTAAAGTTAAATGGGTGCTAGGAAATATTACTAAGTCAAGAAAGAAGATAAATATTTCAAGGTTGTTTTTTTTTTATACAGTAAAGTTTGGATCACTGTAATTTAATTGCTTGTTCTCACGTCACCAAGCCGAAAGGCATTTTATGTAATGGAATTTTTTTTCCTTTGGTTCTCCGAGATTAATGGTGAGTTTTAATTAATTGTATTAATTGGGTCAATAATTGAGTATTCAGTGTGATCCATAATTATCTATTGCTGTGATATTATTTGCTAGTATTTTTATGGGTTTCTCCATTCAGTATTATTTGGAATTTATCAAAATAAAAACTGTTCAAAACTTGTTCTTTGCATGTAGTTCATTGTGATTTGTGACAAGAGAAGAGAACTACATAAAACCGATGCTAATTATTTTCTTCCAGCTGCCAAATCTTTTTATAGAAAATTGTAGTGATTTATTTTCTATTTCTTTCGTTTAGATTCATTTCTGTTATGCCAAAAACTCTCTAAACTAAAACCACCATTTAAATAAAAGAAACTTAAAAGATTGCCTAATTATAAAGTGTTTCTTTTTTTTTTTAGTTTCAACTTGCGATGATAGATGGCAGTAGCGCATATAAACGCAACTACAACGTCGCGCTGTTGTAAAATCGACGGACTGCAAGAAGTGTGCGACGGTCGCAGAATGTCGTGTCACCGTAAACGGTCGCACAATTGTAAAAAAAAGCCTTTATACGTGTTTAATGTATAACAGGCAAGTCAACCGCTAATATTCATTTTNTTATACGTGTTTAATGTATAACAGGCAAGTCAACCGCTAATATTCATTTTAAGCGCTTGTTGTTTGATATCATTTTAACCGTCGTCTCAGGATATGTCGGAATATTGCATTATTCTTCACAGTGCATCAAGGCTTTTAATTACAAGATTATTTCGTATATAGAACAACTTGTAACTCTGAAGGGAGCAGCCAGCCATTTCCGGCTCATGTGATGTCCAGGCAGCAACGGAGTTTCCGCCCCTCAGCCATTCCACTCTTTTATTCCCACCCGTCCGCCGTCCGCGGGGGGATTTTACAAATTGTACTATAAATAACCTCAATAATTAATTACATAAGTGCAGACAATTAAAATGATTAATTAGTATAAACCATAACTGTTTCACTGTAAATTCAATTGGGATTTTTCCTACTTTTTTCTGCCTACCGTGTGATAGTTTATTACATTTTAAGACTTACGCTATAGTACTTTCTTTATTTGTGAGTGTATCACTAAAAAATAACGCATTTTAAAGTAGACTACGATTTTGAGTGGAAAAAACTGACACCGCCATGTTGATGTGCCTGTGACGTCACTGTACTTGCTTCTGCTCTGTTGTTTACGTGCACCTGCATTGGCGGGGGACGTCTGCATTTGGAATTTTTATTATATTCGGTTGTTTTTAATGCTTTTATTTGCATTGCTGCATCACCGAACACCAGCAGATGTCACATAGTCACACTGTGCAAAAATACAACGAAATGTACCCTGCTAAGATACCTGCAAATATCCTAAGTGAAAAAACGAATCTTGAGTCGCGTCTAAACATAGTAAGAGCCATCAAAAACTACGCAATTTGCGGGAAAAGTGCATGTTTTGTGTGTAAAGATCATTTCAGCATTAATTAAATGGCCTAATTCGCAGGACGGTAACGTTTCTTTAAAGGCGGTGCTTGTACTGCCAAAGAGAAATAACTGTTACGTTTCATAAAACTTATAATGTGGTTTACACTATAACACAGGTATGTGCTTTTGCACTTTGTTATTAAAATATTAAAACGTTCTTTGTCAGATACCAATACTAATAATGTTACCTTTGAAAATTGCTTCATAATTTTGAGGGCTAATGTTTATATTTATGTATGTTACATAAGCCTATCTTTAAAACATGTTTTGAATAATAAAACCTGTATCATGCTAATAATATACATAGAGGCTTAATCTTATTCTTAGATTCAGGACTCATTTAAAAAACTGGGATATCAAAATAACGTACGCAGTATCCATACGGAGGCTGAAAGTCCGTCAAATGAGCCTAAAAACGGCTTGAGGTTGTTGGGAATTGAGGGGTGTGTGTTTCCAGGAAAATGCTTAAATTAAGTGTTATGACATGTGTCTGAAAGAAAAGTTATTATTTGTGAGAGAAAAATTCTTGAATAAAATATATACTTACAAGTTTTAATTCATTGCCTTATGCCGTACGAAAATTGAGTTTTGAAACACTGACAGCATTTCAAACATCAACGAAGGTGGCGACATTTCAAACAAAATCCCGTTAAAACTATCAGTAAATTTTGCAAAAAAACTTAAGTTTCCAAAAACAAATTTCATTCCTATTTCAAATATTTTCTGTAATCTACTACCACGTACCGAAACATGTACAATTACGTCTCACACTTGTTAGCCAATAGAAAACAGTTTTTATTGTTTACAAAGGAGTTAAAAAATTTAAAATTTTAAAGTTAAAAATAAAGTACGCACGGGAATAGTACTTTTCTTGCTAATATTTTAAGTTGCAATAATTTTAATGGCGTAAATAAAGGTGTAATTAATTTTCTAGGAAATATGCTTATTAGATGGAAGTAATTGCGTATTAAGTACTGGCATGCGCACGCAACACTCCCGGGGCCAGGAATAAGTAAGTATCATACAGAGGAGAGTATCGCCCCGGCTCAAAGAGGGGGAGAGGGGTGGTGAGTAAAGAGATTTGGGTGGCTCTTGACAACGAGGTCTTGAGAGCCGATGAGGGTGGAGCGAGGTGAGTAAGGAGCAACGCCTGAATTCAAGGGCGGGAGAAACGGGAGATCCCCGAGGAAACCCTCTAACCAGCGGCATCGTCCAGCACGATTCCCACATGCGAAAATCCGGGGGCGACCCCACCCGGTTTGCCTAGGGGGGAGGTGAGTAGTCTAATCACTACTCCACCGAAGTCCGGAAGGGGAGAGGCAAACTTCCTGCTCTGAAAGCAGGGGTCAGATGATTTTGGTCTGCAGCATAGAGACATCTCCACGAGAGGCACGGTAAACGCTGGTCTAGGCCTCCCCGAGGAGCGAAGGATGCACCGTCATCACGGTCGATGCTTCGCGGTAGGTCAGTTCGTCGTGACGATACGGTGGACAGCGGTACCGTACGTCACCTGCAAGCGAGTGGTTATCGCGCACCGCAGCTGTAGGAAATTAGCTAATTATCATTTAAGATTCCAGGAACAAGCATACCCAGTCGTATTGCATGGGTTCGCAACTGCGAGGCAATGCAGATAAAATAAAACTGCTACCTTTTTATTGACTTTTCGAGTGGTAACATGCTAGCCGAGGCATAACACCATTTAAGAACAGACATTGCCATAATTAAAATATTAGTATAATAGACAATATCGCTGATGCCTGGGACATCACAATGTATTTTTCATTACGTTGAAATGATGGCAAATGTCTACGCGGTCAACACTCATTTTTGCTATCCATGTTCATTAATAAGAACATTTCCTGAAATATAATCTTTACATCGAGCTCCTAGTTAGCCTAAGGGCATTACAGGAATTTTATTGAGTATTTAGTTATTGAAATGTCACTGGTTTTATCAGTGGTTTAATTTTGATGCAAACACAGTGAAAAAAAAAAAAAAAACCAAGCTTACTGGCACTGGTTCTCATTTGCATTCATTTAATCGCCAGCGGCTATCAACCCAGCTATGAAATTTTCAGTGAACGGCATTTCCTTTACAAACAGTGTCTTTAGNTTTAATCGCCAGCGGCTATCAACCCAGCTATGAAATTTTCAGTGAACGGCATTTCCTTTACAAACAGTGTCTTTAACATTTTTAGCATTCGCCAATAATCTTACATTTTCGTGTCAGTCAGCAAATTACATGCAAATTAACGCCGGAATTTTGTCTGTGATATAGCACGAGTGTTAGATATGTCGCTTTTACAGGATCCTGGACTCTGCGAACTGTGCTTCAAGAAAATGCTGGTACTTCAATTCAGAACGCAAGTGGGGGTCCCATTTTCTCGAGGGCATTATAATGAAGCTGTCACAGCCACGACAGACGAAACCAGGCATGATCGATTCGTTGAAAATAGATCGAACCCATATTTTTCCTCTTGTGAGTAAAAAGGAATGCGGGAGATGGGAATAACACAAATTACTGACGATTGAACTGTACAGCCGTCTTCAAATTGCAATAGTGGTATCTTTTCAGTCCGCGGTGTAAATAAGCGCAACAGAAATACTGCTCCGTTTTTGATCACTGGAAATGAAGTTACAGTTACTAATACCTGATGAAATTACAAATACTTTCTTTGCAATTGAAGCTAAAGTTATAAAATATGCCATTGTTAATCAACTTAAAAGAATTGGCTATATCTGATAGAGGAAATTGCATTGTATAATCCTAAAGCTAAAAAAAATATATAAATAAAACCATTAAATCGCAGTTTGATCTTAATACTGCGCAGTAGCAAGGTTACGGTGTAGGTAATTTACTTTCCTGTCTTTCACTTCGGAAATATGCTCACATTTGCATATTGAAGTTGTAGTAAATGTTGGTGGTNGTAATTTACTTTCCTGTCTTTCACTTCGGAAATATGCTCACATTTGCATATTGAAGTTGTAGTAAATGTTGGTGGTATTTTGTTATTCAGTTCATTCATGTATCAACTACAGCTTTCCAGCTTTACACTTTTACGACTTCTCTTATACTATCGCGGGAAGGACTTTCTTCTCCATGATTGACCTAGTCAGGGCTTACAACGATATCCCTGCTGCTCCAGCAGACATCAACAAAACTGCAATCACTACACTATTTGGACTTAATGAGTCACCTTTCACATACTTTGGCCTTTGCGATACCACTAAGACATTCCAGAGGTTCATATATGAAATCCTACAATACTTATACTTCTGTGTATCTTACCTGGACATAATTTTTGTCCTATCTCATATTGCAGTTGAGCATAAGCATCACATGGAAGAGCTCTTCGAGTGATTCAGTGAATATGGTCTCCTCATTAACTTGACTAAATGTGTCTTTGGAGATACCCAAGTCAAATTCTTGGGGCATACCATCTATGCAGATGGGATGAGTCCAATCCCCTGACAAAGAGAATGCCATCCTCCTCTAGCTGCTGTGTCACATATGCCCTACATGAACTACCCAAGAGTAATGTAAATAGCAATACCCCACTGGTTTGGTCACTCGAAAGTCAAAATGCGCCCACAGAGTACAAAACCAGCCTAGACCAAACTGACTTGCTAGCACACCCGATCCCAACTGCTCTCATGGCTATGATGTCCAAAGCTTCGGATTTTCCCATATGTGTAGTGCTGCAGGTGCAAGTTCAGGGGCATGTAAGTCCTTGGCATTCTTCGCCAAGAAGCTCAGCTCAGCATAGCAGACATATGGAGCCTATGACCGGGTGCTTATGAGCTTGTATTTGGGTATAGAGCAGTTCTGCCACAAGGTTGAGGGTAGAGATTATGAAGTCTTCACAGTCCACAAACCTGTAATTTTTGCCTTTGTATAAATTCCAAATAAATGTTCACCTCTTCTGTCCTGCCATCTCAACTTCATCACACAGTTCACCACAGATTTTGGCATATATCAACGAATTCGAAAAATGTTGTTTCTGACACTCTGTCCAGCATGGATAGTGTTACTGTTACACTGGATTATCAAGCACTGGCTTCGTTGCAAACTGAGGACAGGGAGTTGCAGCAGTTCGTGTATCAGGACGTGGGTATACGCCTGAGAAGATCCACTTGTTAGATTTCCTGCTGAACGCCGACAGTGATGTCTCAACCCAAATTGCAAGACCCTTTGTCACGGCACCATTATGCAACGCTGTGTTCGATGTGGTGCACAAGTTGGCTCATCCAGGCATCTATTCAACTGTCAAGCTTGTCACCCAACAATTTGTGTGGCCATGCATTGAAACTGGCTGCAGAATTTGGGAATATGCCTGCCTTCCATGCCAACAATCCAAAATGTCCAGTAATATTTCTCCACCGATAGGTTTATTTCTTCCACCATTATCTCGATTCGATCATGTCTATATTAGAATTGTTGGCCCCATCCGAATGTTCCGGGGTTTCCGATACTGCCTGATCAATCGTCAATAATTACACCCATTGGCCAGATAATCTGGCAGGAGGACCTGCATGCATATNAGATAATCTGGCAGGAGGACCTGCATGCATATGTGGAGGATTTAGTATAGGGGCAACTACTATGTCTGCTAGAGTTCCTAGTCACTCACTCAAGTATCCAACAAATGGATACCAGTGGTCTCGTTCAGGATCTCCGTCAGCACTTCAGTGGCATAAGGGATCTTCGGTACTAGGAATGGGGAGCCCCGGCTAATTGTCTTCAAGGATTTGTCAACTACCACCTAGGTCTTTGTACTTGAAAGGGTCTGACATGGTCACTTCATCTCCCTTACAAAATCTCTTCAGGGTCCTCCACGACACCCCTAAAACTGCAACTTTTCGCCTTTATAGCCTCAGGTCACTGTCACAGCCATGGATGTTACAACTTTAAAAACTTAAATGAATGTATATAAAATTTACTATTAAAATTATTTGTTTCATTAAAAAAAATTACAAATATGGGCCGAAATATTTTCTGCCGCTATCACAAAGTGAACCGATTAATCAGGCAATAACTTTGACTCTCACACATGGCAATGTTTTTCCCTGCTGCCACTTTGGAATAGATAAGGTATAGAAACTGGCCCGTATAACGATTAAGTAATGATCTCTTTTGATAATTTCCCTTGTTCGATTTCCGGCTGATCAGGGATTATTAAGACATGGGAAAAAATTTAATTGCTTCCAGAACTGGGTGTTGTGGTGGACCTTTAAGTTAATATTGCTGAAGATAATGGCAAACATCCCTGCCTGTATTTTTCGCCTTTCTTTAAGTTTAGGCTACCTTGCACGCATTAAGAAAAACAAAACGATATTAGTAATACGAAGAAACTGTGAACACACCAGATTTTAATCCGGAATGTTCACCTGATAAAACTACACTCAGTCTGATATACGGTCGAAATACATATAAAGAGAATATATGTGTAATCCCGCAACATTAATAACTCATTCCATCATAATGAATTTTGATGTCATCATGTTTACAACGCTTACGGCAATGAACTGTTTTAACCAATTAAAAAAATAGGTGCCAGGAAAAAAAAATATGTGCGCTGTTCTCAGATCTTGGAATTTTATACGCAGATGGAGTTTTGTCCGTCTCCATTATGTAAATTTCTGGAAGGGAAGTACGTACCAAAAATACGAGTCAGCACAGTTCAAGTCAAAATTGGTCGTCATTAGCGACCATTCACAGGGAAATTTACTTCAGATGGAAAATACCCTGGTTGAAAAACCGTAAACGTCTAAGATTCGCTCTATCGAACGGGGAGGCCTGCTGACACAGGTAGCTCTTCCGGCAAACCCCTCCCCCACACCCCTTTAGCGGCATTTCTGATGCAGATACACATTTATTTTGGTCGCTCCTAACCCCTCCTTCCCCTCCGAGAACCTTTCCGACCGGCCACACCCCCTTTTCACTGAACTGATGCACCGTAAGGGCGGGGTCGCATTCAAAGCGAGGGCTTGCTTCGTCTGCACTATGGAAATAAGTGGATTCGTGAATGTGTGGGTGGAGAGCAATCGGTACGTGGAGGGGGGAAAAGAGGGGAAAACGACTGCTGAAAAGCTTCTTATGGATGAGCTGTGCCAGGAAGCACGTTATACGTGATTCGAATATCTCGGATCACTTTCCCAGCTTTCGCGGTGCATGTTTTTAGCCTACTTTCAGAAGGAAAGAAAGGATTATGAGAACATTTTCCTGTCAGTGTCTCTATGTTTATGCATGTGCTATGTGTATGCGTGTGACTCTGTGTGCGTTTGACCTCCCCTTGAATTTTTTAACACATGAACCGAATTTCATCAAACTCGGAACACATATAGTGCTACGCAAGGACACCTGACTTTTATATTTGTATATCACGCAAGACATTTACTTTCAAAATGGCGGACATTTAAACATTAAGTACTATATGTCATATTTCGGAAACCATTCAACCAATTTAAATCATAATATGTATGCGAACAGCGCAAGGTGTAAACATTAAATTCATAAGCGAATGTTGTTGTAAATACACAATTTTGGAAGAAAGTGCAAAATGAAAAAGTAAAGGTTTTACATTATATCTTGAAAACTACTCAACCAATTTTCGCCCAATTGGGTATGTAAGAAATACTATAATAAGCCAAGTAAAAATGCAAATCTGAACAGCATTAAACGCTTATTTTCAAAAGTGTGGTCATACAAATATTTTATGCTTATTTTGCACAACTAAAATACCGTTTTACTAAATTCAAACAAATTTGATATGATGANTCATACAAATATTTTATGCTTATTTTGCACAACTAAAATACCGTTTTACTAAATTCAAACAAATTTGATATGATGGCAATATATATTATAAGAATCATATAAGCAAACAACAAACATTTTTGTACACCATTTTGTAAGATAGCGCTACATTAAGTAATAAAGTTGTTGTTTAATAAATCGGGAAACAATTGAGGTATTCCTATCAAATATGGCACACATGTAGGACTGCGGTAGGTAATAATAACTGGAATGTTTTAGGTACGTAAAACACTTTTNCTATCAAATATGGCACACATGTAGGACTGCGGTAGGTAATAATAACTGGAATGTTTTAGGTACGTAAAACACTTTTTTCAAAATGGTGGACATAAAGCTATTTTATTTTCATGTGCTATATAGACCAAACCATGTTATTAATTCCAATGAAACACTCTATGCTGGCAGTATATATTACAACCATCAAATGTGACCACACAAAATTTTTTTCCACCATTACACGATAAATCTGAAAAACACCCTATTAATAATAAATTTGGCAAACAAGTAGCATTATGGCAGGCCATATAAACTGCTAAACGTTGAGACGGTCACGCATATTTTCAAAATGGCGGCCATAAAAACACGAAACTGCAAAAAATAATTTGAACATAAATTTGTATGCCGACATCAAATATAACCATCAAAATTTGCTATGTAAAGCTTCATTTCTCCGCCATTTTGTAAAATAGCCCCATATGAAATAATACATATTATATTACGTATCTCGGGAAACAATCAACTGATTTCTTTCAAATTTTACGATGAAGTTGTACTGGGGTAGATCATATTGAATTATAGGTTTTAGGTGTGTATGTCACTTATTTTCTTAATGGCGCCTATACGAACTTTTAAGTGTGCTATATCTACGAAACTATTTACAGATTTAAATTTACCTTTGTATATTTTATCTATAACAGTCATGTAATGCGCTAACACATAAACCTTTTGTCCTCCATTTATGAAGCTCGTCACATGAACAATGCAGTTTCTGTGCCACATCTCGAGGATAAATCAACCGATTAATACTAACCCTACACTATATCTACAATAGGGTATTTAAATTAACATGTGTTATGTGAGGCTATTTTGTAATGGAGTTTATATAAATAATTNACATTTCACTCAACTATATCTACAATAGGGTATTTAAATTAACATGTGTTATGTGAGGCTATTTTGTAATGGAGTTTATATAAATAATTTAGATACACTCGTTATAACTAAGAAACATTTAAACAAAATTCACCCAATTTTCGTATGCAAAGTGTAGTAATTGTAAGCATCATTTATGCACACAGAGATCTTCTTTTGCCAAGTTTGTTTTTGCAAAGTAGTGTCAGGTGAGTAAAATTAACAAATTGATATATTTCCAGAATAATTCAACTAATTTTCACAAAATTTGGCACACCTACAGAAGGCCATGTAAAGTTACATGTTTTAAATAGGGCCAGGCAATGATTTTCAAAATGGCGACCATGTAAATATTGTGATATATTTGGTATATCCAACAATTTAAACAAATTTAACCAATCATTTTATGCTTACAGTATCTATTACACACACAGTATGAAGAACATTTTTTTTTGATGGTTTTGTAAGAAAGCACCGATTAAGAAAATAAGATTTTCATGCGTTATCTGGGGTACAAATCAACCGATTTCTACAAAAAAAGTTCACAAAATTAGCGTTATGGCAGGTCATGAAAACTAGCGATTTAAGTGGCTCAGACACTTATTTTCAATATGATGGCCATGCAAATATTTCATGTTAGCCAACCCTATCATTCAAACCATTAGACTGATTACATCCGAAATTGATGCTCCGAATCCTACCTCCGTGATGCATTTGATTTCAAGCTAGCTTAATTTTACGAGTTTTTCTGAATTCGAATCCCGGGTAAGTCAATCGTGTATTTTAATTGTCTTGGTACTGTTTCACATGTTTCTGGTTTCATCTTTAATGACANATTTCAAGCTAGCTTAATTTTACGAGTTTTTCTGAATTCGAATCCCGGGTAAGTCAATCGTGTATTTTAATTGTCTTGGTACTGTTTCACATGTTTCTGGTTTCATCTTTAATGACATTGCTGTCAATGAGACATCAACGACTGCCTACCATCTAAGCTTTCAAGAACTGCACTAAAATTTATTTGCACCCGTGTAGAGGAAAGTAGGCTCATTAGTTATCACTAACTTCTTGTTTTATTCCGCGCAGTATCAAGTACGCAGATTTTTGAATTACTATCTTAAGGTGGAGTCCCTAGTACATTCTGTTGACTATAAAGTGAGAATTCGAAATCAACATTTTGAAAATATCGCTGCTCCTGCCTGTATATATATATATATATAAATTTTTTTTTTTTTTTTTTTTTTTTACGGGCGCACTGAGTGGCATGTGCCCAATAAAGTTTGCGGTTATGTAGGCGAAGTATTTCCATGTCTTAACGTTTGAATAGAAGTAGTAAACATTTGTAAAAACTGAGATTATTTATTTATTTCTGTTTTTCTATTTCATCTAAGTGTAAGAATTAACATACTTTTGATATATTGACTTTTCTAATAATTGCACATTTTCAATTGATCGACGCATAAATAAAGTGATTAGCCACGTGACAATGTTCATTTTACATATGGCGGATGAATACACGATGTTCATACACGCAGATCCTAAGCAGTGCTTTCAAAAGAGCTCAGTTTATCGCGAACAGCAAATAAACAATTTTAAACGCATCAACTTCACGTCTGGCCATAAGAAAGCATTGCAACGGAACCTTCCAAGACTTCATTCCCAGGATGCTGAATTCTTCTCATATTAGACATCTAACAGTAGAATATCATTACATTTGTTGAAAGGAATTAATAATAATACAGACGTCGCTTTGTACTTTTATCCTTGCCCTTGAGGAAAACCACGCAAAACAACCCTAAAAATGCTTTTTTTTTTTTTTTTTGACAATTATCATTAATTTTTTTCTTTCAAAATACTCTACACTATTAAAGTAATACATGGCAGCTGTAGGTGGTTATTTTTTTCCTTCCTGGAGGAAAAGTAGTTATCCCAGAATATGCACAATTTTTTGTAACACCACAAGTGAAATATTGTGTTGTCACAATACAGAAATATGTAGAAATACCAAACTAATTAAAAATATCCATGATTATAATAAACACCAAGTCTAGTATGCTTAATTGGTAAGATACGCACTGACTTTGTTTTTTGGCATCAGAAATTGTAGTTAAAATACGGTGTATTACAGTTGTAGTAGGGTTACACAAATAATAATGGCGACTAGTACTAAAAAAACTTATATAAAAATACAAATTATTTTTACAGTTCTTATGAGGTTTTTACTATCGTTAAGAAATGTATATTACATTTAAAACTCTTACTTATAAAAATAATACATATATATATATATATATATAGACTGGATTTTAAATTATGAAACGTATATATGTATGTAGAACATTTTTTTTCCATGACATGAATATCATGAAACTGAAAAAAACACCCAGGTACTGTTATCGTTCTTTCAGCAAAATTTGTAGACAACAAATTTGCGAAACGTTATTTCCNAAAAATAATACATATATATATATATATATATATATATATATATATATATATAGACTGGATTTTAAATTATGAAACGTATATATGTATGTAGAACATTTTTTTTCCATGACATGAATATCATGAAACTGAAAAAAAACACCCAGGTACTGTTATCGTTCTTTCAGCAAAATTTGTAGACAACAAATTTGCGAAACGTTATTTCCTACAAATTGTATCTGGTGCCATTGTTTGGTTTCAAAGCCAAGTGAGTCTGTTCTGCGATTTTTCAATTAGTAAGGATCTCTCCTGCGAAACCATAAGTTTTAATATCAAATTAATTTTGAAAAGCTTAGTTGCATGCAAGCTAGAAAGCAAAATACTCGTATCCACTGAAGTTCCGTCAAATCCTTTCAAGTGTTATGTTTACAAAGGACAAATATTTATATATGATTTATTAATCTTTATTTATTTGCTAATAAGTGTTGTTTTACAAAAAAAAATTTTACATAGAGTTGTCATTTGTAAAACTCCGTATTCGTATATCACACATTTGAATCCCCCGAAACAATTAAAACGTCTTAATTAAAAAAGGAGAAATCATTTATTTTCGTTAGCCTTTGAGTGTGCGAATATAATTATTTTATATTGCTTTGTTATCATTCTAGTTTTCTGGGTAGAAGAGGAACATTTTGGAGAAACTGCAAAGTAAATATAAATGTTTCAGAAGTCAAAAGTGGCCCGTGAAAGAAGCCTAAAATTATGACGAATTCTCAGTCGAGTCTATGAAATATTCCATAAATTTCGTATAATTTCTGCAGTAAATGTCTCAGAATTAACATTTGAAAACATCCTTCGTCGCCTGTTCTAAACATTCCAGCGCCATCTTCCCGTGAAGATGACTTTAGTAAATCTCTTCCTCTTTCAGTAAAGCAAAGTATCTAACTACGACGTGCAGAACACCTAAGTTACGTGAGTTCCAGAAAAACCCGCCTATCTACGTGAATGTGAATTTGGCACTGACGCATCGTGATTCGTGCATTTCACACTACGCATGAAACTCATGGAAAACGTAGTCTAATCGTGCATGACTTCACAAGAACCCAAAATTTTGCAATTGCACAACCAGGTGTCAGAAAATATAAAACTCAATAAATATTGTCACACTTTCTTCCTTTAATTTCTTTCTTTCCTCTTTACAAGAAAATATAATTTCGGTTACAAACTTCCGGGCTGGTCATTCGCGGGCGGAAGTATACTCTGTAATCTCGCCTGAGATTAAGGTGGGTTTATTGAGTTCCATTAATCCTTTTCCGCGCACAGATTTAGAGGCTGATTAAACAGAGAGATTAGCAGACGATGAATAAAAGATTGTCGTGGGGGAAAAAAAAGGGAGTTGCTTGAAAGGCTCTTCATACGCGCGTCCTGAGTTACAGACGCGAAGCTATGAATAATGATTAATCTCATTGCGAGTTTTAAAACACTCCTGCGTAGTATTAGGCGCAAATGTTTCAGAAAGCGTAAAGCGTGTCTTAGTTTACATAATAAAAGAAATTAAAATAACTGTAAATTTTGCTTTTCGCAGGGTTTGAAAATCTACCTTTCCTGCGGTCTGAAGTGGATAAGTGCCTTAAAACCATGGCATGCTGCTGATAAAAAATTGAGTTTATAACATGTTACTGATAATAGGATCAGCAGATTGCTATGATAGTCTGTGATTAGTTCAGTTTAATTCAAGCAGAACCGCATACCCACGGTTACCAATTGCGTCACGATATTTCTAATGAATTCGTATTAATACCTTTATTAAAAACATTTATTTAAAAAATAAATAATAGTATATTTTAATCATAAAACTTTAGCGTTAAGTAACGCTGAGTTAGAATATAAAGATACATTCGCATACCATATTTGAAATGTAATACAGCGAATATGTGCAAAATTACTTTTTCACTCAGAAACACGAAGTCGAAGATTACATCCACGCACACACGTTAGCACATCAAGTTTCAAAGTATTTGATCCCCCTCCCCCTTCCAACTTTTAACACCGTCTCCTCGACGTAACCCTTTCCTCATCATCATTCACCTTCTTCAACTTCTTCAATGCCGTGTGAAGGTTGTATTTCAAGATGATCATCACCCAGGTTGAGCCCAACCTGGGTGTTCCTTCTTGCTGAACTAAGCCTGCTCCTGGTTTTATATTCTCCTTCTTTTCCTTGAGACTCGTCTCGCTATTATGTTTTTTCCTCCCTTGAGTCCCCACGGCATCAAGTTATACGGAGAATTCTCTGGCAGGGGCTCATCATGACAGCGAACGCCGGGCACTCTTTCACGACGCAAATCATCTCCCGAAATAACATTGTTCCTGGAATCCTACAGGCAGATGTATTCCTGGAATATTAAGTTTCCTTATAATTTTTTTTATAATTAGTTCTCTTGATGGAGCGGGTAACATATGGTCACCGTTTTATCCTCTTCCCTTGCTTCTTATCAAAGTTATGTCTCTCTGTATTTCCTCTGAGATACGTGTGAGAACTCACGTGAGTTTGCTTTGTTAACCATACATGTTTTCCAAGAATAAATACAGTGTATTTTAAACACAGTTAGATTATTCTTCGTACTAGACACATCTTCGCCATCCAGTTCTGTAACGAAGTTCAGGCTACTTTTGTGATTCCATAAGGACATCCATTTGGAGGAGGGGGAAGTGTATCAAGAGGTAATTTACCCCTAATTTTATTTTGCGCAAAATCTTAGTTTGATTTTTGAAAATGATTTTTTTTGTGGCGTTCTTAAGACTTCTAATGTCGTCACGCATTCGCGTCACATGCTTTAGAATTTGTTGGCGTGGTTTCACCCAAGAATTAGTACATTCTTCATGCTCTAAATGAGGGCGAAGTCGCGGACAGAGAACTTGTGTATGTATAAAATGAACTGTCCTGAGTGTCTGACTGACAGATTCACTCATCAATGCACAACCAAAACAGCTGGACGCAAAAGTATGACCATTGAAGGGTGCCTTCCTCTTAGAGTTCAACCACCCACTAAGAAAAGAATTTTTCGAAATTCCCGCCTAAGAGGTGAAATTTAGAAGGCAACATGAGGTAAAATATATTATCGATGACACGTGACCTACATTGCATCGTTTGTATGCTTTTAATTTTAAAACGAGCCTATTTTACAAAAATCTACTAACGATAAAATTATGAATACCAAGGAAAGCACTCCATTACTGAGAATCACAAATTTTATAATGCATTGCCACTTAAAAATTTAGTATGGCTATTATTTCTAGAATATATTGATGTTGTGCTTAATATTGCATCTGCATCGGATCTTTATTTATTTATTAAATGCCGCAATTGCCATATTTCAAACTTAAACAAGCAACACTATTGTCTAAGTTTTGGGCTTCACCATTTACCATTACATAACTACAAATAAGGGCACCTCCTGTATTAGATACTCTCATTTGCGAAGATTTTGCTTCTCTAATGACTGATGTTTATTTAAGAGACTTGAATTTCGCCATAGTTTGAATAGCGGAAAGTCACTGAGTTAAGGGAGCTGCAGAAATATACACTAAGTCACAGTACACTAATAGTGTAAAATTGCGGCGGAGTCTTCTTTCACACAGGCAGGAATATACACACATGTACACATATAGATACATGAAGACACTATATGTACCCTTATTAATAATAATGAATGAGGGAAAGTACATGAACTGAGTTACGGATTTGCGCATCATCCATAAAGGGTGATATGGAATGAGGTCCGACGGATCGAAGAGATAATGCACGAGACACTTATAATGATCCAAGTTCTCCTGTATCTGGTCACCAAAGTGTTTCACAGGAGGTACCACTCCAGATCTCGTCTACTGGCAAGCACAGAAGGCCAGCAGTTTGTATTTCCATAGACATTCCATAGCACACATTATGGCTCATTCTTCTCTGCCAGGCCATAACTTCAGTCCTAGATTTTTTTTAATGTCACCAGGCGTTTATCAGGTCCAGTTGAGTACAATTTGGTAGAAAGAGATATGCCCTTTCCAATCACGGTGTGTAAGCGTGGATACCAACTCACATGACAACAGAGACACTTGAACCTGTGTGAAACACTTCGTTGGGGCCGAGGCCCATCCAACTTCTACGAACATGCTTCGTGAACGGGCAATTTTACTAGGCGGACCAGACCGTTTTCCCTTCTCACGTGAGCGCCAACCCTTCGAAATCATCCACCAGGATGGATGGCTCGTTGCTCTTTCCAGCAATAGTACTCATGTGGACCAGTCATATATATCATCAGGGCGTACTAAAGCTGCACGAGCTACCTTCGACATCTCCAGCCGGGATACTGACCGCCAGCTTCAGACCTACAGGCCCACAGCCCAACTCCAGTCTTCCTCTCAAGCAGGAGACTCAAACAATGCAACCCAAAGCCCGACCCTGTGATCGGCATTATATATATACCGTAAACCTGGGTTACTCTGCACCTGCTGGAGTAACTTTCACTAACANCTAGATTTTTTTTAATGTCACCAGGCGTTTATCAGGTCCAGTTGAGTACAATTTGGTAGAAAGAGATATGCCCTTTCCAATCACGGTGTGTAAGCGTGGATACCAACTCACATGACAACAGAGACACTTGAACCTGTGTGAAACACTTCGTTGGGGCCGAGGCCCATCCAACTTCTACGAACATGCTTCGTGAACGGGCAATTTTACTAGGCGGACCAGACCGTTTTCCCTTCTCACGTGAGCGCCAACCCTTCGAAATCATCCACCAGGATGGATGGCTCGTTGCTCTTTCCAGCAATAGTACTCATGTGGACCAGTCATATATATCATCAGGGCGTACTAAAGCTGCACGAGCTACCTTCGACATCTCCAGCCGGGATACTGACCGCCAGCTTCAGACCTACAGGCCCACAGCCCAACTCCAGTCTTCCTCTCAAGCAGGAGACTCAAACAATGCAACCCAAAGCCCGACCCTGTGATCGGCATTATATATATACCGTAAACCGGGGTTACTCTGCACCTGCTGGAGTAACTTTCACTAANGGGCTGGATACGCAGGAAGAAATTTTGCATTTGTTTTGGCCTTCTAAGGACTTAGTTTGGATACGAAATAGACGACTTTTTGGGTGGATTTTATGTATCATTGGATACGTAATGTAATGTTTTTTTGGTGATTTGGATACGTTATACGAAATAATCACCACATAAATTTTTGGCAATGAAACAAAGTACTTTATCTATGAATTTACAATTTTTAATTTGATCTACCCAGGTAATGTTCTCTACCTATTCACCAAATGACTGCAAAAAAAACATTGGTAGTGGTGCACAAGTTACGCTTGCAGGTGCAAAGTTACCCCAGTTTACGGTACATGTATACGCACACACACACACACACACACATATATATATATATATATATATACATATATATAATTCAACTCTATAAAATATTTGCTATAAATTACTTACTTAAATGCTAAAACATATCAATTTTCAACAGCCTATCTTTGTCAACATTTAAGCGTATGTAAATTTTTTGCATGTTTGAGAAAGCACATGTTGTAAATAAAACATCTTCATCAACCAAGATCATAACAATTAACTGTTCTTGTTTCTTGTATGTCATGAAAAATGCGAGATAATGTTTACACTTAATTTTATTTATTGATTTTATTCAAACCAATTTCACCCACGAAAATGATTATTTTTATAACTGAAATAAATGCACACAAAAACAAAAATTACAATTATGTGGTAGAAATTAGTACCAACATTTTATTACAACCGCAGAGTTATTATTATGATTGCCTGCTTGACGAAGGGATTTATTTTTGTAAAACGCGCATCCTGAGGAATTCACAGTGGAAATACGCTTAATTATGAACAATAAATGGACTGTAAAAATTTATGTTTTAAAAAACATTAAAATAAGTATCATGCAACATAATATTTTACATAGTTGCGAAAATATGTATATATTCTTCTTTCATTAACAACATAAATTGTGCTCTTCCTAAAACCATTGCTCTGGGTGTTGTACAGTCGAGTGCAATGCTCAATTGGAACCTACTCTACTTCTTCTTTAACCCATTCCGTCACTCATTAATTTCTGAGTTCAAGTGCAACAATCACGTAATTTTTTTGGCATGCGCTCTACTTGTTTTCAGCACTTGTCTTGCAACTGCTGAACACTGGGCTGCGTGCTCGATTATTTTCGCGTTAACCATTTATGTCAGAGAGGTGTATAACCGAGCACTGATGCGTTGGCGTCTAACTGCAGTACCGGTCATAAGTATCATTCATTTGCAGCATGTACACGATCGTGAACACGGGTGACTTAACGGGTTAAGGTGATGGAATGCGGTCATAAGTGCACGTACGCACACATGGACACACCCACACAAACATACACAGCCAGCCTCGAGATCATTTCAGGTTCGTGGAATAGCGCAGGATTACCAGATATCCTGCAAAAGGTGGGCATGTCTTCCTTTTTAGACATGTTTTTGCGTCGAGCCGGTTTTTTATCTCAGCGATGTCCGTCTTTTTTTGGCCTGATAAAAAGTAGTATTTGTAAACGAATTATTTTGATATTGTTTATTGGTAGCCTACATGTGCAACAATATTTGTTTTTAGCTGTGTTTTCAACATTAATTTAGCTGATCATATAAAAACGCTTGAAGGTATGTTATTTAATATGTCATGTTAATTAGGTTTATAATTTTTTTATAGTCTCGTATTGACTGATAATGGAAACATTTTGTGAAATTAACTAATATTATGGAAACTGTTTGCTTGAAAGACTAATGAATTTATTAAACTATTGTTTTATCAGGATTGAGGTTTATTGATATACGAAAAAAGTAAAATGCGATTCTCCTATATAAATGATTTACGGCGGTAATTAAATTGCACTGTCCTCCCTTTTAATGAAATTTCCTCCTTTTCCAGAGTGAATGTCCATCTCTTTTATCCTGAGTGTATGGGTTCTACAACACAGCGACTTGTTAAAAGTGGACGAGGCGAAGCCCGTCTCGTCTGAGATGAGACGTCTATCCATGTGACCGTTAGTCCCCGCGGATCATATTTCATGCACACCTGGACTAATGGATGCTGCACATGGTATCGCCATACGGCGCCTGACGAGGGCGACGCACGTGGTGTGGGGGCGAGGTGACTCACATGGCTGGGGGAGTGAACCCAGGGCGAGGCGACACCCTCCTAAAGACGGGCTTTCAGGCTGGGACCCGTAGATGCCCGTCATCCCCGGATATGATATTGTTACATAGACTCCTGAGGGGCGTATCTGAGTTCGTCAGGGATGGAGGTCCAAATAAAAATAAAAGAACTAAATATGATTTTAGTTTATTTACACAGCTATAATCTATCTTCACTACTACTCTTTTAATGTTTCAATGAGATCAATATTTAACGTCTATTTATACTCTAATCTAAGCCCTTCTTAATTTCTTTGTTTAGTTGTAGTCAATGTACCCAGACTCATCGTTAACACATTTTCAGACTGTCTGTTGCCATCATTTGTAGTGTTTTTTAGTTACGCACACAGTCCAATAGTCCAGTCTGCAAGCCGCACTCTTTACTGCTTGATACTCGCAGTAGCAGATTTCCCTTCCGCTGGTTACTTCCCTCGCCGCTCCTCGTCTATCGCTGAAACTCAGCCACTTATCCATTCAACAACAACCGGCCCGGAGGCCCGTCGCACAATTTATACTCTGCTGGCCTTGACCTGGAAAGTTTGACGCACCCCGAGTCATGCGGACAGAATCTAGCGCAGTAAACCACAAAAAAATTCCTCAGATAGACGCAGAAACTCAATACAACCAAGGTCAACAGCGCGCGCTGCAAAAAGGATTATCTTGTTGGCTCGCTTTCTGTAACAGATACGTGGCCACCGGCCTATCGCTCGCGTGTCATTCAGAACAATCCATTGACTTGCTGCCACCGCTATCATATAAAAACTGTCCAACCACTTCCACTCGCTCGTGCGGGATGCGAAGCAGCGAGCGTGACACAATATGAAATGAGACCCTATAATGGAGCGGTGCTGGAATGCAAGGGC
>NQII01004380.1:144819-163248 GCA_002778355.1 Clitarchus hookeri
TCCAGCATGATTCCCACATTCAAATATCTGGGAGTGAACCCACCGGGGATCAAACCCGGATCGTTGTGGTGGGAGCCGAGCGCCCTGGCCACTACGCCACTGTTGCGATCAAAGCCACCGAGCGTTTGGAAATACCCGCAAAGAAAGTGCGGTGATGCGTTACATGCCAGTACTGTTGCTGTTGGTGCACTCACTGACCACTTGCTTTGTATTCATTAAGAGTATGTGCTCAAAAAACATATCTGATGCATTTTACAAAGTTGTGTATGTATGCCTGTGTGTGCATGGGGCATGGACCACATTGAGAGGTACAAATTATAAAGAGAAAAAATGGCGATTTCGAAACTTTCTAATACCGAAGGAAAAAGTATTTTAGATTTTAAAAATCATGAGTATATGCCTAGAATGATGCCTAAATCATGGAAGAAGAATTTGAGGTAAATGGAAAGGACAGCTTCTGCATATTCCTGGCACTTCAGAGTTTTAATATGTTTAAAGTAAATATTGCACCCTTATAACTTATTCCAAATTTACCACACCAGTGAGAACGCACTCTATGAAATTATTCGCAAATCTACCGTGAGAGTGTATACGTAGAGTGAGTAAGCACGAATGGTAAAGATATTTCCCATAAATTCATGTTAGTGTTCCCACATTTGCTTAGGAAACAGCCAAATGCATAGGAAACTCCCTAACTTTCTATAGTAGCGACGCTAAACATTCCATATTTGTAGCCAGATGTGTGGTATTATACCATACGATAAATGGTTTAAAAACTTCCAATTCAGTTTAGGAAGTAGAATTTTTTTTTTTTAGAGTGACGGTGGGGAATAACGAGTGGTAAAGTGTTTTTCCATTCATCCATGTTAGCGTTACTACACTGTAAAAACATTTCTGGTAAACTTCCTAAACTGTAATGGAAGGTTTTAACCTATACTCTGCATAGAAATAATATCACACATCAAGCCTCAAATATAACTATGTTTAGCGTAGCTACTATACAAAGTTGGGAATTTCCCTACTCATTTGACTCTTTCCTGAAGAAATGAATAAACTCTACAATAAATTTATAGGGGAAAAATTTACCATTTCCGCTTTCTTACTATGTTTATAAACTGGTATGGTTAATTTCCGAATAATTTCTTAGAGTGTAGGCCTACATTTGCTAAGGAAAGAGTTTCCAACTTTGTATACTAGTCATGCTCAATATTCCTATATTTTCAGCTTTATATGTGGTGTTGTTCCCATACTATGTATAGGTTAAAACCTTTCATTGCATTTAAGGAAGTTTACTAGGAATATTTCTTACAGTGAGAATTACCTATGGATGTTATAAGTATTACCACTTGTAGAGGTAGCTTCGCAGTATATGTATTCCATCGCGTAGATATCCGTCTCGATCCCAGGTCGGGTTGCGAGAGATATTTTAGATGACCTCTAGTCGAATTCACTGCCACATACCCTCGTCCAGTCACTCTTGATTCCCTCAGTGCACACAGTGCCCCTCAAACACTTGACCTCTTCGTGACGTAGTGTGCATACTCTTGAAATTCCTCGCACCGCAGTTGTTATAACTTCCAGGAAAAATTGAATAAAAGGGTTTTCTCATGTTGCTTTGGTTTCTATACGAACAACGGCGTCCAGCGAATGGTTGGAAGTTTCGATCGGTATTGCAAAGGTGTAATAAACTATTGAATAAAGAAACTTAACAGTGAAGGGTATATGGACGAGACGTAGCTCGTGCCTTTGGCTGAAGGGGCTATTGAAGGGTGCGTTGGTCCCCTTGGCGTGGATTCGAACAGCGGTACACTGACGACACGACCTCGATGTACTTTTTAAGGGGACGCAGTACACGAGCATCACTTGGCAGGCGAATTCAAACACAGGGGTGGTGGTGATTCGCATATGTCACTTGTTGGTGAGTATGGCGGACACTGATTGATGAGGAGGATATTCTTGGGGTACTGTCGTTAGTTTCCACTGTCGTTTCGCCCATATCCCAGCCACTTTCTGGGTGGGGAAACTTCACATAGTGCCAGCCTTCTTGCACTGCCTGAGGTTGCCGAGAAGGTGCATGTATGACATACATTTATGTATATATTTTTTCGTTCAAGAAGGTGTAAACCTTCGCAGACGAAACTTTGATAAGTGTTGAGAACGTCATGTGCGGTTTTATCTTCTGACGCCGAGGATCTGTAATTTAAGTGTGGCGCAAGAAAATTTTCGGAAGCGGTATGTCTGGACAAAGATTGATTCCAAACTGATAACGTGTGAACTAGTGCTCCTCAGCATTGTGTCTGATTGGCCATTGTGAGTTGCGAAATGGACCTCGTTGGCTCGGTTGCCAGTTTAACTGAGGAAAAAAAAGTTTTGTTGAATAAATCAAAGATTTTTTGGAGCAACGAAATGTATGGTTTGTATAAGGACAGTAAAATGCTTTGTTGGTGAAACGAAATAATTATTTTGTTCTTATTTAGTTGCCCCAAAACAAATATTTGATAGGTGCAACTAAAGATTTGTTTGGCTCTATGTGCGTTTAAAAGTTTCTGTCCGTAGAAACAAAATACAAAAAAACACTAGAAGTCCGACCGTGATTAGAACCGATATCGTTTGAGAACGTGCTCTACGTACAAAGCTACCTTATCTAAAGTGACTAATGATAGGCCACGCATGCTTTTATATAAATACATCTCGAATATTGGACAAAGTGCGCAAATAAATGTTTCAAGTTTAGCACGTTTCATTTTAAGTTTCATGTTGAACTTGTTTTATTGGGATGTTTATACGATTATTAATCATCAATAATTTCACTAACAAACACTGTTACCATCGTACTTGTCCAAAAAAATGGAAACGAACTGTCGAGCAGTAATTTCACACGAAGGTAATCAAATGACTGGCAAAATCAATACATCCAGTCGATACAATTAAATTTTTCGTTGACATTCTGATTTCTTTTGGCCCACACAAATATTGTTAATTAAAACATGTGTTTTGCTACACGAAGAAAATCAATGTTGTTGTCGTTCGAGTTTTATTTACTAAACAAAATACTTTGTTGGCTTTAACAAACCAATTTCTCGGTGTGGCAAGGAAGTAACCAGATTGAACAATGCCATTCCGACATTTTGTTGGTCAGTGCAGCAATTTTTCTGCCGCGTGCGGCCGAAGTTCATGAAATTAGTGGCTTTTTCACTTCTATATTTTGAATAATTCTGTTGTTTTGGTATGTCAGTGTGTAAAAAATCTCCTGTTTTAATTTTATGTAATCTAAAAGATGAAGTTGAACAGCACTTAGATATTTCTTTGTCACGCTAGGAAAGAATTACCATTTGCAGAAAAAAATACTCTTACTGCTGTTACAAGTGCATGGGAAAGGTTTAGTTGATAAGGAATAGAAATTTCCAATTAAATGAAAATGCAATCTTCATTTTCTAATGTTTCGGCTACACTATAATGGAATTTTTGCACGAACGTCACTACTGTCACTCAATATATTACAGTCATTAGTACAAGTTATGGAATATTTCTCAATATCTTATCACTTGTAACTGGAAAATATAGGGATTTCATTTCAACGACAATATAGACTTCAAGCACGTGTATATATCTGTTATGTTTGCGACAGGATCATAGTTATTTTTAACACGCCGAGGTGAACTCTGAGTCAAATACAGACCTGTAAGCAAACAATCATCAAATTCCGTGCCACCTGCTTTGACGTAAAACAGATTACACACTGGGCGACGAGCCAATGAACAGAAATTTTAGGCTCGAAAATACGCAGGATTGTAAAATATACCATACAAGTTGTTAGAGACGTGAAATTTTACCGTCCCTGCTTGCCGTATTAATCACTTAAGTAATTAAATTAGCGCGGGCTCACATTCAAGTATGAGCCAAAAATGTCACTTATCCGTTGCTTTTACCCCGCATTACAGGCTGTTCAGGTTAATTAATTACATTTGAAATGAACTTTTGAAAAATTTCACTTGCATGTATTTTAACCGATACAGTGGGTGGCATGGACAAGTAAAGTTGGTAACGACGGAGGAAGGGTAATTAAGGTTGAACTAAAATTACCGGTTAAATATTTTTATATAAGAAAGTTATTTATTTTGCTTTTTTTAAATTAAAAATATAAATTTAATTTTATAAATGTAAAATGAGTAAATCTGTAGAACATTAACTTCTCTAACAACTTCACAGTTTCACTTGACCGACGTATGAATAAAGTGATCACGCCCACGACATGCTAATTCTACATATGGTGGAGTGGAGAAGTTTCCGCAGCTCTTAGCATCGGTGTCTTGAGAGTCAATGAGCACGAAGCGAGTTGCGTACGGAGGATAGCGGGAATGCAAGGGTGGCGGGAACGGGAGATCCCCGCGAAAACTCGCCAACCAGCGGCATAGCCCGGTGCGATTACCCGGCCGGGAAACAACCCTCGGTGGAAGGCGAATGCCCTGGCCGCTGCTCCACCACGGCACCACATATGCGGTGGAAGAACACACAAATTGCTTACAAGTAGATCCTAAGCAGGAATTTTATTAAAAACGCTTTATTTGCCTTGAACGGACTATACGTCATCTCATGCTGGACTCTTCCCCCTGCAATTTCTTGAGAACTGTTGCTGTCTTGCAGTCAAAAAAAAAAAAAAAGGAGATTGGTTTAGGGAGGGAGGAGACATACAACAAAACGTATACATTTCCTCATCCTTACTGAGTAACATGTGAAAAATTATGGGATTCCACTGAAAGAGATATATACTGAAAGTCTTTGCAAACGGGACCGTGCACCGCAACAATAATTAACATTTTTCACAAGAGTAAAACGTGATATTTTTATTCCGTACGTTTTTTTACACGCTCGTGTTTCACCTGAAAGGTAGATGGAAAAAAAATACTCGTAGCGAAACGTCAGGAGCGAAAGGTCAGACCATAAAAAAAATACAAAAATATTCCACTAGAAATTGTATTTCTTCCGCGGATGCCACTCTTCGTATTCTCCCGGGAATCAAAGCTCCATTCCATCGCAAATATCATGTGCCGATGACGCAGATATAAGAGCGAGCTCTGTTTATATACATTCTGTCATGACAGAACAACTTCTTTTTATTTATTAGAGCAGGGTAAATTCACGTGTGTTTAACTGTAGAACTCTTGGGCGCAAATATAAGTCAATAAAGAATATAAGAAACATTTCACTGAAATGTTTAAGTGGCACAAATTCTTCTTGGTTGGTAGCAGCGAACCATTGGTTTATTTGGATTTTCAGTCGCAGTGGCGTAAATGAGATAAGTAAAATTTTTGGCACAAGTTTTTGTAAAGCCGTAAATATATTTAGGTTATTAGAGGATCGCAGAAAAGTATGAATACTTGCGAAAGTAATGCCGAAAATTACCCCAACTTTTCCTGAAATGATCTAATAATTTGGGATAACTACTTCCTAGACAAATGCAAATTTACGAACGCCTAAGCAGTGGTTTTAAAGTGAATGGAATCAACATATCTCCATAATTGTTTGAGTATCTAAATTTGTCGGGATTAATTACCGCGCTGTTACCTTCTTTAGTATGGTGAAATGGCAAATGTCCAACGTTAAAATAAATTGAAACCAAGCTTTATTTTCTTGTTAAAATGAATACAATTTACCAAAGTAACACATGAAGTATTAGAGAGACAGAGTAAACATAATCACTTGAAAAGTGGAGACTACGTGCAATCACCCCTCCCCCCCCCAAAGTATAATTTAATTTTGATGTTATGCTCTACAGTGCTACAAGATTGTATTTCTGGAATTAGTAATCTGTTTTAAAATTTTAAAAATAAAGTCGTTTGTTTTACCTGTCTATAAAAGGTTTTCTAAGGCTTGTAGAACGTAATATGTTATTTTTAAAATCTGTTTTAAAAATAATTGATAGGTGTCGAAATATTTTCTGATTTCATGTATAATCTTTAAACATATACTCGATACGAACTACACAACTACTGACGTTTGTTTATGATACATGAGTGCACTTTAGTGATCTGCATTGTGAATTATTTATTCCGCTAAGCTAATATTCAAACGTACATTTACATTTCGGTGATAATAATATGTCTTGGGCAAGAGTTCGAGTATCGCAGTTTCCAAGTATTATTTAAACAATACTCTTCTATAAAGGACGGAACAGAATTACTCATGTTTATGCGACAACATTCGTGAATCCAACACTGCTACATCAATCGTTTTAATAACGAATAATGTTCTTATTCTATGTCCATAGAGATAGGAATACTTCACTGGTTCATCGACATGTAAACTAGATCAACTGTGTTAATGATTGTCTGTTTTTAGGTATTTGTTAATCGACTGCTGCTTCAGTCATTAAAAAAATTACCCTAGATAAGATAACATTAGAGTAGGAACCTGCAGGGGCGTCGAAATTTTTTCGGTTAAGAGGGCAGGGCGAGATCTTTTAGGGAATTTAGTTTTGAATTGAATTATGTCAGTTTTACTCCCACACATTGTTTCCTGTTGACTTAAGTAAACAATAATTCATATGCTGGTAAAACAATACTTTTAAAAATTATTATTAACCTAATAAAGTATGAAACTTAATTTACCTTGTGACGCCTGCTATTGAAGTGTGACTGCAAATATAGGAATAGAAGGGGAGAGGAGGGGCAATGCCCAACATTTCCACCCCTTTCCCAACGCCCCTGGGTGCCTGTTTCCTTAGTGATATTTTATTTGGCTCTAGTGTGAGCGAAAACGTTTTTTTCTATGGACTCTCCAAGGCGACTTGGTTAAACTCGCGTTCTCACGTTGGAAATCTGGCTTGTACTTAGGTGATTCTGTGAATATTTCTAGCACCCAGTCGCAGTGTTAAACATTCGGACTTGTACCCGATAGGACCTGGGTTCGTATTCCTGTCCAGCCTCCTTGAATTCGGATTTACATGGTTTCCCGAAATCACTTTAGGCCAATGCTAGGATGGTTCCTTCATACACACATAACGTCGCCGATCCCTTCCCAGTTCCTGCCTCTCTGAGCAACTTTCTGCTCCACCTCTGACGACCCCGCTGTCGACGAGATGTGCTACCTACCTAGCAGCCCCTTGTTGTTCATACTTGTGTTTAATATTAAATATTATTATATTTTTAATGTGTCCTGTTTTTATGCGAGGAGGCAAAAAGAAGGAAGGTTTGCAAACTAAGCTAAAACGTTTTTGCATCTAAAACGTTTAATACAGTCATGGCTTAACCGGATACGAATGTTGAATGAATCTTCTAATTGGAAGCAGCGCCTTAGCGACTTTGCCAATGGATGTCAACACAATTGGTTCTTATTTTCTAGGAGTGTAACGTTCAGTAGAGAGATGCAAAAAGAGAAAGAAAAAGTAGACAAAGGAATCATTGTTCACCAATCTCCTGCTTAATTTTGGTTTTTCACACATTTCCTCTCCTCCTGAAAGCCCCGCACTCACTCTAAAACAAATCCATACAAAGTTTTCTGTATGGCAAAGAAAACCATTTCTGTGATGCTGTTTTGTTAACAGTAAAATAATTTTTCTTAATTCAATGAGAAAGTTAGAGAAACATAGATTTGCTGTTAGTAAATATTTTATTTATACGTTTTGGTTCTTATGGAAATAATACCTTCCTTTATAACCATTAAACAAACATTCTTTGAGTAGCTTTTGTTCGTACTAAAGAAAAATTACTTCGTACCAAATGTAACAGTTAAGCGATACTAAAGGTTTTGTGTCGTTCTTTGTCATTTTCAGCGCATAACTGTTTCCCCGATGCAAACGTTAATAAACCAATATATTCTGCAGTTACGAAACTCAAACTGAACTAGTACATTGCTCCTTCAGATGTTTAATATCATTCTGAAGTGCAGTGATTCTCCAAATTACTATCCACAATTTTTTTCAAAAGGTGACTTTATATTTTGGCCCATGTTATTAATTGACATAACTAAATATCAAAAGTAATCTGAGTACAGGAAGACGAAGTGATTATATGATAAACGGCACTAGACTAATAACACGGGGGACCTGGGTTCGAGTCTCTGACTCGGAGCCATCGTTATTATTTTTTTTACTGAATATAATGTTGAAAGGTTTGTTGCTTCTCTTGTACTTACCAATCACAATTGTTTTACAAAGTTTTTTTTTTTTTACAGTGTAACTGACATTACCACAAAGACGTCTGCTGAACGTTTGTAACACCAGTGTAAGGTTACCGTAGTCATTACTATACTTCTCACAAAAAGTTTGGAATATTGTGATATACGGCATTTTGGGTGGTAGGAGTTATGTAGGTTTTTTGTGCCTGGGACAAGTTGAAAACCGCAGTTTATAATCCTGCGCAACCTTCAGAAACACTTCCAGATCTCATAACAGCTGAATAGATGGAATGGGAACTTAGTCCAAAAGATGACACTAACGCATTGATTACAAGCATGTCACGGCGTGTTAGAGACCTGTACAGTGCACACGGAGGCCACACGCGGTACTAAGTTGCAGTGGGAAGAAAAACACCCTCCCTAGTCAGATACACCATTACGTTGATTGTGTTGTTCTTTTGTGTTTATTTGTCTGTCATATCGGAAAAGGTTTTTTTTTTGTTAGAAACACTTTGAATTTCACGTTTTGCATCGGTACCGTTGATAACTTCAAATTGCTATGCTTTCTTCTATAAATATCACAAAACTCAACCTCTCTCTGTCTGTCTGTCGTGCACTTATTACTCGAGAACCACCTATTCGGTTTACGTGTTTTTTTTTTAATTCATAGCTAAGTTCTCTGACCAGGTTAAGGTATGTATTTTGTTACGTAAAGTAACATAAGGAATAAGCAGTGACGATAATAGGGAATCAAGTCGGAAAAAAGTTTGCCGCCAGCGCGCTCTCTTGCAATACGCTGTCTAAACCATTAAAGATGTAACAATATATCATGCATTAAAGAATTGTGTAGAATAAAAAGACCTAAACAAAACTCCACGGTAGCATTTATCAATCTATAACTAAACAATAATTCTGTAGTCAAAGCGAGAGGACCCACAAGCACAGCTACTTTATGTATTTTCCATGCATTTTTGGATTCTGTATGTATACTGCAAACGTTTTGTGAGATGTCTATATATATCAAACAAAATTTTTGCCTGTGGCAAGCCTACTTTGCAGTTTTCCATATTTAAAGGAAAAAAAATTATTTGCGGCAACAAATCATGTGTTGCAGCAAAGAAAGCGTTTTTACAGCGCGTGCAACGAAGATGAGCGAGCATTTTAAAACACTTCTCAGTTCCAGTATATTGTGGCTTTTACCTACAGAGTATTATAGGTTTGTTGTGGGAAGAGTATATACGACAAGAAATTTAAGGAATATATTTAGTAACTTATTAAAAAATAATTTTCCACCACTCACCGGGAAGCAGTCCTTTGGCCATGAAAGTCACTGATAACAATCCTGTTACAACTGCGTACGTACAATAAATAAGTGGCCAATGTTTATATTGATGACGCAGTGAGATAAAATGTACACTATTGTTTGATCTGAATACAATTTTCACTATGAAATTTTTACAAAACCGCTCTCGCTCTAAGAACTATTTCATAAAATCCCTTGTAATTATTTATGAACATAAATAGGGTATGTAAATTTATCTTCATTCGTCACTAGAGTGTTCAGCACCGGAAACGAGCGTCCGTATATTACATTAAACACTTAACGTTACAATGGGGGGAAATAAGTACACTCTAAAATTGGAAAACAGAGTTTTATATTCAAAATATAAAAATTGTATATTATAAAAAATAGTTGTTAATACTTCGTAATTAATTGAAAGACTTTATATACTTTAAAAATATTATATGGTATACATTAATGCCTTATACATCCTTCGAAAAACAAATTCGTCATTGGACATACTTGTAAAAAGTTGTTATTTTTAAGCAGCCACAGACATTAGTATCATTACATCAAAATGTGTTTTGTTTCGAAAAATTTGTCACACACACGCACTTGGGAATATCGCATTCCATCTACAGTACGAATAACGTTTCTTNTTGGAAAACAGAGTTTTATATTCAAAATATAAAAATTGTATATTATAAAAAATAGTTGTTAATACTTCGTAATTATTTGAAAGACTTTATATATTTTAAAAATATTATATGGTATACATTAATGCCTTATACATCCTTCGAAAAACAAATTCGTCATTGGACATACTTGTAAAAAGTTGTTATTTTTAAGCAGCCACAGACATTAGTATCATTACATCAAAATGTATTTTGTTTCGAAAAATTTGTCACACACACGCACTTGGGAATATCGCATTCCATCTACAGTACGAATAACGTTTCTTNTTTTGTTTCGAAAAATTTGTCACACACACGCACTTGGGAATATCGCATTCCATCTACAGTACGAATAACGTTTCTTCCTCATTCAGTTAAGTCTCCAAGAAATTGTTTTGGTCTGATTTTATGGAAAACGATTCTTTATCTGATTATATCGCTACAAATATATTTGCATGTTCAGAAACGTTAAAAAAATTTAAAAATATGTAATCAATAGTCATAAACGGATGTTATTATTAATCCATTTTTGATCATGATTGAATTCCATTATGGAACTAGTAAATGTAATTTTTAAATGATTAATTATATTTTTAATTCAGTTTTTAGCGATAGGTGGTCACCAAACATAACAGTAACGTTTTATTAATTAGTGTACCTGATCCAAAAACAATAACGATCTCCTTTGCTACGTAATTTTAAATTAAATAAATTTTTGTGATTTTATGAAAATTTGTAAACTGAGTGGAGATTTTTAAGTGTTTTAAAACGTACATTTTAAATAAATATGATAACCATTAACGACGTATATTAATTTTATCTTTGGCATTAGTTATTATAAATATTTTTGCGCAAAATGTGCTGGCTGCTTTACTGAGAAGTCCGCAATATCGATTTTACATTTTACGGGAAACTACCAAAAATATTTCCATTAAACTAAAGAGCAGAAAAAAAGCTTATGAAATACTTATTGCCTTCAATAAATGATTCGTGTAGAAAATCGCACGTGGCTGGCCTAAATTCCACAGTGGGTGGCATCGGAATAGCTTACTTACGGACGATATTTTGCTAGCGCCCGATTTGGGGGATCCTTTATACAACGTAGACAGACAGGAAGGAGAACGTTAACGAAGTAAGCTGCCAATCAACAATACATAGCTGTGTAGGTTTATAGAGCATTACGAAGTCTGCCCTGGTAGGAAATTGCCACGTGAATGTTTTATTACCCAAATAATGTTTTATTGACTGCCTTCAATGAATACTTCAAAAGGTTTTCTGCCATATGCAGGAATCATAATCGTTTAGTTATTTTGTGCGTACCGGTGATTAGCCTCATGGCATTTTGAGTAGAGTGCAATCAAATTAGGTCAGAAAGCGACCCAACGCAGGCATACATAAAAGTTGATACGTAAAGCAGATGTTATAAACACAGATAACTAGAAATGTATTGATACGTAGTCCATAGCTATATTATAGTGAAATGAGACCTTTCTAGTTTCTTAATATTTTGTATCCTTCCGTCTTAGGTGAAAATCTACGTTATCTTTGACCAAGTAAGTACTTGTATACGCCCGCCTGTCGTGCGATACTGCAAAAATTATTTGAATTTTCTATATACTAGTATTATACATGTTCCTGCTGTGCTTCAAACACTGTAAATTGTTATTGTAAATAATATTTCATTACATGGAGAAACCGTTGTAAATAAAGTATAATATCATTTGAAAAATGTCTTCTTTGCAATGTTACAATCGATGTATTTGTAATATATCTATAAAAAGTTTGTAATTACCAGTAATCAATTTAAGTAGCTAATTTAAAGTTAAAACTCTTACATTCTGTGCTAATTATTTCATTCAATTGTGTTTTCGAATGGCACGCTACTAAATAAAGATTTTTGAAATGGGGGAAAACGTATCATTTTAACTTTCCTCCGAGTTGTTATGAGCTGACTCTACTCATAATAAGAACATGAAAAGGACTAATAGTATTTTGTAGAAGGGTAAGCTAAGAAGAAGATGACTTATAGAAAGAGTAAATAAAAAGTATCTAATTTCGGCCACTATCAGTTATAGAATTGTGGCATAGAATTTTAGACATGAAACCAACAGAAGAAAGGATGCAAGGAAGGTTAATTAAGTTAGAGAGAGAGAGAGAGAGCACGATAAAGAAGGAACTCACCCGGTCTCACACTCTGGCCTCANAAGGTTAATTAAGTTAGAGAGAGAGAGAGAGAGCACGATAAAGAAGGAACTCACCCGGTCTCACACTCTGGCCTCACCGCCCCGAGGTAGGACGTCGCCGCACCTGGTCCAGCAGCTGACCTCGCCCCTTGACAATCGCCGACTGCCCCGACGACCTTCCTCGCAGCCCAGCCCACTCTTCGCGCCCCTCCACGTGTGTGTGGATTGACGTAATGCATTGTGATTGGCTCCCGTTGTGCACTAGAGACGGAGTCTTCTTGTAGTTTGTTATAATTATCCAGGAGTATCCCGATGTTTGCTGGACCCACATTTTCAGGTGTTCTTTGCACATTGCTATGACAGTTTAGACAGTCCACTCCAACTCGCTGTTATGGTTTATTAGTTTACCGAACTTACCTGTGGCCTCCTTCACAGGTATTTTTTGACAGGTGGTGCACAACGGGGCCGTGTATAACAGAGCGTAACACTTTGTCTGCAATCGTCATCATAAGACATTCCCAGAGTTCAAGCGAGTTTGTGAAGTTTCCAATAATTGTACGAATTCCCTATTTCTTTTAACACTTTAGTGACGGACTATTTCCTCGCCGGAAGTTTTCATGAAGCCCAGCGCAACATAATTTTACGTCAGCAACACTCGAAGTATAAACTTACTCACTTGAGCAGAGTGGATTGAACGCTGTGTTACCTAGGAAGGAACATTTCAATGGGACAGTGTCAACTCGGCATTACGGCCTGTATTGATTGGCAGCAACTCAGTAATGACCGTCGTATAAAACAGTAAGCGTGTACACTGAAACATGGACCAATAGGTCATTGGTAAAGGGAATAGAGAGACCAGCAGAACTGGTTATCTTTGAAGTGATGGAAACAGGAAACTGACTTCTCACATGTCTTGACTGTCTACAAATACGCGCTGCAATCAAGGTGCCTTCAATTTACATCTCAAGGAAGATATGCTCATGCGATCACGGTGCTATGTGTATCTACCCAGCCCAGTATTTTCTGTAACCAAAGCAAACAAACTGTAATGATAACTATTAGCTTAGTTTGACAATGCCAGTAACTGTCATCCTGACAAAAATATTCACGAAACAATATATTCTGCAATTACAAAACTCCAACTGTGCAACTGTTCAATCCGCTTGTAAACTAAACGTCATTCTGAAGCGTAGAAATTCTCTAAATCACTAACATAAATCCTTCTTAAGGAGTGATGTTTTTTATATTATAGTCCAACGTAATACGTTCCATCACATAAATAAAATATAACGGAATTCTGTTAAATTTTCGTAGTGAGACTGACTACACGCCAACGTACACTGCGAGAGGCTTAAGGTTCGAGTCCTGGGTAAGTCATGCATGTATTTGTGTACACATATACAGGGTGCCTTATATGCGATCACATCACACACCTTTGCCATAACAGTCAAAATATCTTCAATAAAGTTAGAACAAATAAAGTGTTTGGGTGGTAAGATGCTTGCATTTGGAAACCGAATGATGTTTATTTGACTCTCCGTGCCGCCAAAGATTTTTTTTTTCCTTTCGTAAATAGAGTTCGGCATTTTTTTAAAAACTTTTATTAGATTTTTTCATTACAGGTTGTTTTCGAGAGCCTAATGGAAATTATTTCATTTACACTTCTCAACGTTGTAAGTTGAAATACGAGACTTTAAATTTGTAACGCTACGATTATATTACAAGAAGTATTTTTGTAGTTATACGATTTATTTTGACAAAGAGTTTCTAAAAAAATTTCATGGAACGCACAACAACGTTTTAGAGTTTATAAATTAAAATATAAATAACTAAATTTGTCGATAACGTTGAACATTACACTTGAAATGAGAGGTTAGTACAAAAAAGTACGTCTCTTATTTTGTTACGAACGTCACTTTAAGGATGCTGTTTAGTGTTTACGTTATACAATTTTAGTAATTACGGGCAGAATGTTGATCATAGTCGATTTAAGAAGAGTGTTAATAAAATTAACAGCAAACACGCTTAGTAGCAAAATTCTTCTGTGCATTTTTCCTAAAATAGGTTTTAGTGTACTCAGTGTACATATTTGCATTCCAAGCTAATTAGTGTTTCATTATTAGTAAAGACACCATAGAAATATCAACACTCGACAATAGATTTGATTTCGACACAAATACTCCAAACTGTTTTATCTATCTAAATTATTTGAGTTAAAATTTCTTTAGTTATATCTATTTTAGGCAGCCAAACACATAAAACAAAGTGACGAACAATAGTTTAATATAACCGAATCAACACAAAACCGTGGACACTCAGGCTGTTTATATCGTTCTTTTCTTTACGGGGTAGTTTCGACTGATAACCGTTTATTTTACCGATTTGTCTATATACTCACTGATTATAACGACATAACACTGGGTAAGTATATGGGGAATATTGAAACATAGGAGCTCACTAAAATCGAAATAAATATCATAACTTATGTATTTGTGGCGATATTGGCCGTTAAATATATTTTTTAGTAAACATGATTTTCTACGTTTTGTGCAGCGCGTTTGACTGCGTAGAAACGTTCTCAAGGACAAATAAGTTTTCACGACAGATATGTTAGAGCTACACGCCAGAGGTCGTAGCTGCGATGGTGTAGTGGTAAGACTACTCGCCTCCCACCTAGGTGAACCGGGCTCGGTTCCCGGTGGGGCCGCTCCCGGATTTTCGCATGTGGGAATCAGGCCGGACGATGCCGCGGGTTTTCTCGGGAATCCCTCGTTTCTCCCTCCCTTTCATTCCGGCGCCACTCCATACTCACCTCGTTTTACCCTCATCGGCTCTCAAGACAACTGTTATACTTTGTTTACTTGTTGTTAAGGTTGAGGGAATCTCATGATGGTAGAGCATGTCGGGGAAATAAATATAAGAAGCTATGGGTTACTATATGGCTATATAATTAAACATCTGTATATTACATAAATAACTATAAGGTCGGGGGAGCATTATAAAATAACTACATCTACTACCTTACTGAGAGTCACATTAGTGTATTGTAATTGAGAAGTATCCGAAGGCTGGTGAATTATTACGAGTTAAGGCGGTCGGCACAGCAGACTTCTCGTGACGTCCGTCTCTGCCGGCGTCACATGGAGAAAGACGCTTGCTGCTGCCCTGCATTGTCCTCATATCGGCATCGCATAATGCAACATGGCCTGGTTCCCTGGCTGGTGGAGGGAATTCCTGCTTACCGGGGTTCGGGCAATGCGAGTCCCGATTGCGGCAACTGGCTGTCCTGATTACTGCTCATGAGTGACGGCGCCTTCAGGCAGGTCGTCGAATTGAGGCACGTTCACGCTATCGTAACATCGCTCCGTCTTAACGACACGAGATGTTCTCATCTGGAAAAGGATTTCGGAGATTTTAATCTTGTATTTTTTTTTTGCGCATCTTTGTTGGTGTTCGGGGCTACTGGCAGTGGGAATACTGACAGTGTTGAAGCCTCTTCGATATGGTAGGGTAGCGTGTGGGTAGGAGTTGGGAGAGTTGCAAAGGAATACTCGTCTTCGCTCATGCAGGTGGGCTGTTATGTGTGGTGCGTTACGGGGTTGGTAATGGATAGTTAGCAGTCGGGCCTTGAACTTGAGTGATGTGCTTTGCTCTGCAATCTTGAACGCGGACGCGGCAGACGCCGCGCGGGCGGTTCGCGATACCGTCAGACTTTTTCTTCGCTAAGCTTATATTCTTTAGTTGATGAGAATAAATTTGTTTAGGTGTCTGTAGCTCTGACTAGTAATTTTAAAGTTTGAATTTGTGGATGGTTTGCATGTAATGCTACTCTAAAACTTAAATTTACGTATGTGATATGAAACAGAATGAATGTACAATTGACTAATTTTAAAGGGAACTGAAAGTAAAACAGTAATTTAGAAACTGTGCTCCCACCGTTACAAAATATGTGTGATTAAAAAATTATTTTAAGAACCTGGAAGCTAATTCATAAATAACACTTTCAAGAAATTTACATTACTATCACATTGATGAATTTATTGGTTTAGTTTTAAATATACTATAGTCCTATATCTTAATTTACGTGGGCTCGCATGGAAGGGAAATAGACGGGATGGAATTGAAACAAAGGAGGTATTTTATTATATTATTTTAAGTAAAATAAACTTGAAAAATTTAAAAGATTGCAGCTACATCATCCTATGGATCAATTGATTTTGGAAGGGCGAAAGTTATACATCTCATGAATAACTTAACCTTAATGTACAGTTTTAGTTCTAATACAATTAATTTTTTTTATACCCCACGGACAAATTTGGAGAAATATACGGCGTAATATTATTAATTAATTCGTTTTTTATAAGATTGATTTTTTTTGTGATATATGGCTTATGCCATTTTAATGTTAAGATTTATCAGACATGAAAACAATCGTATTCAGTAAAAAGTAAACGTATATCACGACTTATCTTTCTGTTCGGTTTTCTGCAGAAAATTAATTTTTCTTTTAGTACAAAACAATAGCTTTTTTTGTATAATTCTAATAAAGCTACGTTTTATGGTTTTAGTTTTAAAAATTTCTCTGGTTTGAACATAATAGTGATACTAAAGTCTTCAATGCACTTTAAATGGATAGATTATTTTCTATGATGAAAATATATAAATTCTACTGTGGAGGCCTCCCACGAGAGTGTTGTGAGTTACATTGGATATATAGATATTTTTACTCACAAAAATATTCCTTTTATTTGATAATGTAAGTTTGAATCATCTTTCAACTTGGAAGCAAATGCAGTTTTGTTTCGGCCGTCTGAAACTTGCGAAAACATTATGAGTGGAGTATTAATTGACACTTTGTACAAACTTTTGGAAGTTAATACTTGTTATTAGATAGTAATAGTGAACTCTATGAAGGTTTTATTTTATTTGGGGATTGAGTTGGGTTTTTCTATGTGGGACCGTAAGTAATTTATAAGTTTTCTTTTAAAATTGCGCCTAATTTTGAATTTATTCCAAAAGTGGTATATTCTCTAGTAGAGGTGTTCCTTTTTTTTCGATTTGTTTGCAAAGTAAAACTGTAAGGATTTGGAATTGAAATAAAATGTATCATAAAAGTTTATATAATTATTGAGAAAGGAGATGAAACTTGCAGCAAAAATTATAGAAATTTAATTTAAATTTAATTTGTGTTATTACCATCTTTGTTCGCGGCCATGGAGAAAGAAATATCATGTTATATTGACGTTACCTTTTGACACCGTTAAATTCAAAGTTATACATAAAGAAATCTAGTATATATTATACAGATTGTTCACATGGGAATATAACTTATACAGAAATAGAAGAGGGTTCAAATTAGTTGATAACATGTAATAACACACTGGATTATCAAACTCTAGTAACAGAAATAATATACGACACAAGGAAAATTATTGCACGCATGACTTACCCCAAGGAGGTCGGAAAATGGTAAGTGCACTCGTGTTACACGTCTAGAGTACTGTGTCGCATAGAATGACCCACAGCAAAAGTCCAAAACATACCCTAATTGCGCCCCTACTACCTGAAATTCTTTCAAGGCCAGTACAGCACAGAATACGAGCCTCTCTGGTCGGGTCGTCACTCCGCCAGAGGCCCAAAGATTGCTCCGCGTCTCACGTGAAATGTAAGGTTTGTCCTCCTGGGTAAGGATACACTCTACTGGGGCAGATGCGGGCAGGAAAGAGGTCAGCATTAGCATAATTCCCATTTCGTAAAACACCCTTCACATCTCCCTCCAGCTTCCATCTCACGCCAGGTTTAGCAGTCTGCGTATCCGCTTCAGGAATGTCGCGCAATTCAGCACATCCGAAAGCCCCGGGTAATGGGCTAAGTCCGTGAATCACACAACTGGTTAGCTCCGACGGGATTCTTTTCCTCCGTGTTCGTATTCGTAGGAAGTGTGTTATAATCTTGAAATCGGGGCTTGGGGAAATTATTCTAACTCATTGTATAACTGCTTATGGGTGAATGTGGAATTGGGAGGATGTGTGGGGAAAACTCTACAATCGGAACGTAGGGTGTTATTATAACTCACTTACTATCATAACTTATAACTGCTTATGGGCATACAAGGCAGCGGGGAGGACATATGATCGGGGCGGGAGGACACGTGTTGCTAGAAAAATGATGGTAG
>NQII01004380.1:163454-207648 GCA_002778355.1 Clitarchus hookeri
AACTTATAACTAGGTATGAGTATACAGGAGAACGTGTGTGTGTGGGGGGAGGATACATGTGCTGTAACAAAGCGCGTCACACCGCGCCGTGGCTTTACCGTGTCGGCTCTCATGTCGCTCGAAAACTCTGAGCGTGCCGCGGACAGTGCCGGCAGACCTATTCCTTTGAACTGGGCCCCCCTCCTCCGAGCATGCAACGACCAAGTTCGCAACTACACGGTGGTGGCTAACTAGCGCGTATTATCTACTGTTGTGATTTATGAATTATTAATAAGTGTGCTAATTCTTACGCAGTACTTGATTATTACAACTACGCTTCCCTTACAATATTTAATATAACACCGTAAAAGCATTTAATTTTAAAATTGGCATTTTATATATATATATATATATATATATATATATCGGCACTACTCATTATTTATTTTAACAGTCTGCGAATTTAAAGTTATGCACGGTATTTTTATGTATTAATGGGAATTGATATATTAGAAACAAATATTACTTGAACTTCATAAATTTTCCACGCTGGAAATAAATCACAACCGACGTACACAGAGGAATTAGCATGTACACTACATTGACTTGAATTAAAACTGACTAATTTTATTACTTAGCGAATGTATTAATGGTATTGGCATTTAACAGCTACAGTGATTTAAACGTAAAAAGTAATTAGAAGAATTAACACGTGGCTTTAAATTTTTATTATTTTTACATACTACTTCAAGCGTGGATGAAGTTGATGGAGAGTAACTGATACAAGGCTGCTAGGGGGTAGGCAGAAACCAAGCCTCCACCAATACATTGTATATATTGTCATGGCCATTTTTATTTATACAACGTACCTTGACTTAACTTTAGTAAATTTTGACTTAATTTCGTAGTTTTTCTCTTTTTATAATATAGAATACTTTTTCATTTTCAGTAATTGAACATTTGTAGTGTTTTCTTGTCTGTGATCCGACTAGCCGGGATTTCAGCTGAGTCGATCTAGATCTTGTTTTTTTTGTTCACGTGCGCGGTGCATGTTTGACAAGCGTGGCATGTCGGGAACGTGTTGTGGGAAAGGCTAATTTGTTGGACAGGGGATCTGAGCTGGCTGTTCACTCTATCCCCCCCCTCCTCCTACTTTTCAGCGCGGTTACTTTGTTGCTTGCTGTCACATTGTATGTGCAGGCGAGACAGCGGTTGGCTTTGAGAAAATTGCTGGTGCGTGGAGAGGGGAACCGTCTGCTTGTTTGAAGCGCGTGGTGCGTAAGTACTGGTCTCCGGACATGTGGGAGTGAGAGGGTGTACGAGTAAGTAAGACAAGAGGGAGTACTCGTATCATCAGCCGGCTAATACGAGTTGACCGCATGTTTTGGAGTGAGGGAAAGCATGTTTTGGCGACAGCGAAGCGTGGTAGTTGGATGACGGTGGTGATGAGCAGTGGGCGTGCCTTGTTTACTATAATTTTAGGCCTTCACCTAGAGGTACTCCACGCCGTCTCACCTCATCTTCTGATCCAAGGTACATGTCCCCAGTATTTATTGTTCATTTATGTGGGCCGAACTCAGTACCATTTTCAGAATTTACGTTTAAGTTTGGTCGGCCCAGAGTGTTGATATTTGGTGTTTTGAGTTACTCCCCTCCCCCCCCCAAACACATTCATTTAGGGGTTTAAGTCCACTTACTTATGGTGAAGGCATGTAGGGTTGGGTCAAGAGGTGTGCGGCTCGAGGCTTCTGACAAGCTGGTTGGCACCGAGTATTGGTTTTCGTTTCAGGGAGGAAGCAGTAGCTATAGTCGGTTCATGACTGGAAGAGACTTTCTTGAAGCCCTGCTAAATATCTACTTTCAAGCCCATTTCGTATCCTTCTGCCAAAGGGTAAACAAACATTGCCATGTGGCAGTCACATGGCAATGTTTACATGCAATGTTTACATTCCACTGTGTGTGTGTACNCCCAACGCGCATGCGCGTATCGTCTAGCTATATACAAACGCAAGGTACACAACATAGTACATGGTTATATTTATAGTTAAAACCGACAGAAAATCCGTTCATGTAATAAGCAAATTGAAAAAACATTTCATTTATATAGTTTGAATTAAATTATGGTATGGAACAAGATATGAATGAATACATGCGTGAAATGGTTAACATACGTAATAAAATTGTATTTTAGTCATGCCAAAGTAGTATAACTTCTAACGCGCGTAATAAGCACACGCGCCTATTTTTTATTTACTTATTAAAATAAAGCACAATTAAGTAAAATATTAATAAATTCAAGCCAAGCTACTTTGTATACAGAAAAATGACTGTGACAAATTATCCGTGGCAGCAATGATTTGTAACTCACAAAACGTTCTTTGTTCTTTATCTTAAGGGCTGGCTAATTGGTTAGGTTTTAATTTATCATTTAAACATCAATTTTTTTTTAATTTTTTTCTAATTTTATTGGAAAATTTACTTATACTTATGAAGGTTATAGTCAAAGTTTTTTTGCGAATTGTTTAACTCAACTAATAGTAATATTAATAAATTAATAAGTCTATTTATTGTATATGCCAGTTGTGTCCCTGGGCAGTCAGAACCATTCGATAAACTTTTTCCCATGAACGTAGCTTACCTGTGGTGAATTGCGGGTTCTAGTGATCACCGAGGGAGTATGTGGATGGTGAAAACATACTGGTCACTGTACCTGTGGACGAGATGGCAGCGAGGGTGTGGCTGCCATGACTGATGATGTTCGGTCTNAACTTTAGAACTATTTCCTCTCTTTGTGCTGGCAACCTAACGGCATAACTGTATCCGCGCTTGCCGCTGTTTGTAATGTTATATGCATGTAGCTAACGGCTAGGGTGTTTTTTCAAATGTTGATTTTCAAAAGTTTCTTCCCGTCGTGAACCGACTATAGCAAAATTTACAAATTTTTTTTATTGTTTTGGCAGCTAGGTTTTTCCTTGGCGAACATTAATGTTAGGTGTGCGAGTGTGGAGGATCTGTTGTGTGTTGTGTAGATAATAACTTTTTTGAAGTTATACTTCTTTGGCGCGTTAAGGGTAAAAGTTTAGTGAGCAATGGAAGTTGCACGCTTACAGTGTAACGAAATTCGACAGTGAACGTGGTAGGAGTATGACCCAACGCGCATGCGCGTATCGTCTAGCTATATACAAACGCAAGGTACACAACATAGTACATGGTTATATTTATATTTAAAACCGACAGAAAATCCGTTCATGTAATAAGCAAATTGAAAAAACATTTCATTTATATAGTTTGAATTAAATTATGGTATGGAACAAGATATGAATGAATGCATGCGTGAAATGGTAACATACGTAAAGCTACTTTGTATACAGAAAAATGACTGTGAAAAATTATCCGTGGCAGCAATGATTTGTAACTCACAAAACGTTCTTTGTTCTTTATCTTAAGGGCTGGCTAATTGGTTAGGTTTTAATTTATCATTTAAACATCAATTTTTTTTAAATTTTTTCTAATTTTATTGGAAAATTTACTTATACTTATAAAGGTTATAGTCAAAGTTTTTTTGCGAATTGTTTAACTCAACTAATAGTAATATTAATAAATTAATAAGTGTATTTATTGTATATGTCAGTTGTGTCCCTGGGCAGTCAGAACCATTCGATAAACTTTTTCCCATGAGCGTAGCTTACCTGTGGTGAATTGCGGGTTCTAGTGATCACCGAGGGAGTATGTGGATGGTGAAAACATACTGGTCACTGTACCTGTGGACGAGATGGCAGCGAGGGTGTGGCTGCCATGACTGATGATGTTCGGTCTAATGGCTTGGATGACCCTGGAGGAGATGATTGTTGGAGTGGTCGCGGGGGCCCATTCTAAACCTTTGTCTAAGGTAACAACGTATACGTCCTCAATCCCTGTCTCATTTCGAGTGGCATCGCCTTGAAATTTACGAGATAATTCAGAGTTAATCAATAGGAAATTGAAAGGTAGCACAACTACATTGCCGAAGTTTCGTTCAATGATTAAAGAAATCAAAGGCCATTTATTATTGTCAGAGACATAAGTCAATAATTTAAACAAAGCATCGGGTGACGATTTGGTATATTTGGGTGAACTGTTAGATGAAAATGTGGCATTACATTCTCAGGCGAGGCACCAACTGGTGCTGTGATGTGGCCGCTTCAAATCATGTAGATGTTCTTTTCAAAAATGAGCAAGAATAAAGTCAACAACATTTAGAGGAAATGAATGAGAAAATTTTGGTAAATCACACAGCGCTGCCCAACTTTTCTAATCAAGTTATAACATTAAATTCAGTTATGGCTAAGATTTTTGATAAAGTTAAAGATAAACTCCACAACATTACCAGTTTATTAGTAGAATTTCGAAATTCAGTGAATGGAAGTTTTTTCTGGTACAGTACAGGGCTTATCACAAGTATGGGGGATCAACTATTCTTGGTGGCCCTTATGTCAAATAAACACGTACTCTTTATTGCATAGAGATTTTGGATCAATGTAGATCTGATAAGAGACAAGCGGTAATAAGTTCACCTACACAGTTAAAATCTGAATTACAACGATTTAATGATGTTATTAACAACGATGGTTATAGATGGGAAATTTCAGAACAAGATGTGCAGATTTATTACCATTTACCCATAAGTAAATGTCAGATGTTTGAGTAACAATTACTCGTTAAAGTTAAAGTACCGATTGTTTAAAAATATGCAAATTGGATACTTTTTGATTATCTGGCTATTCCATTTAAAAGGAAAAATGCCATTTGTGTGTTACACCATGAAAGAACATTTTTGTTAGCTAATGGAGACCAAATTACAACTATTCAAGGTAGAGCATTGCAGGATTGTAGGACATTTCAAGACCATTTGTGTTTTGTACCAAGGTATTCAGGCAATGCAATGGCATGTGCTAGGTGTCCTAAAGCAGTCTTTTATGGTGCGACATCAGAACACTTGAGAGTAATTGGTTATTTTCTTGTCAGACCGGGTCACATTTGATTATGGCACAGATTGGGCCAGAGCGATACTTTTTAACAAATGCAGTTGGAAAGTTAGAGTTGTTTGTTCTTTAAATAAAAAGTAAACAAGAATTTTGGATGAAGAGGGTTACCCTGGAGCTGTAGATGTGGCAGTACCTTACAATTGTATATATTTGAATATGGAACTGCGAATAAGTGATATGTATCCATGCGATTTCAATGCAAATGCAAAATTTGTAATTATTCATGCTATTCCAGCAGATTAGTCAAAAAGTTAGAAATTACATATTTCATCACTTCCAACTTCGATGCGGACAATGTTTCCAACAATTCAGGACTGTTTAGAAGAAAATTGGCCGTCCTCCATCCCTAATTTAAATATCTCTTTGGGTACTAGTTGGAACAAAGTTGAAAAAGTTCATTTAGAGGAACCATNTCCTCCATCCCTAATTTAAATATCTCTTTGGGTACTAGTTGGAACAAAGTTGAAAAAGTTCATTTAGAGGAACCATTTGGTTACCAAAATTTCTGAATCGGAAACATTCAGAGTTTGTCACTAGGCCTGGTAATCATTGTTTTGACTGCAATAATTTTTTAGAAATCCTTATTTAGTAGGTCTTGGAACCTTAACGAGAGCTGAATCTTCTGATTTGGGTATGGTAATTGCTTTAGAACTGCTTCAACAACTGTGACTATGGTGTTGACATTAGTGTTTGTGCTGTTTATGTCAGGGTGATGTTTCAGGTATGAAAAAACCAAACTGGAACCACAGACATCCCCTGTCTCCCAAGGTGAGAGATCCTCTGGTTCTGTAGCGGGACCTCTGGCAGAACACATACGCAGTATTGGTAGAGGGTAGTCAACAATTAGGGATGCAGAAGGGAATAAATTAAGAATTTGGATATTCTTAGGAGATTCAGCAGAAGGTTAAAGTTGGTATGACTAAAAAAAGGGATAATGCAGGGCTTGTTGTGTGTTTTAAGAAAATTTTTGTTTAATTGCCTTTGCATAATGTTGCTCTCAGCATTGTTGATTTGTTGATCCAGTACTCTGTTATAAAATTATTTTGGGATCTATTTGCAATTTGTTGTTTGTTGACATGGTTTCTTGTGAGATTAAAAAAAAGGGGTGTTTCTGAGATGGAACACAAACAGACAGATCTGTTAGTCAAAGTGTAAATGGGTACTGAAGGTACTCTCATTAAGTAAGGTTGTGAGAAGAGGCCTCTTCTCTATAATTTTTGTTTGGTGTAAGTGAGTTCTGTATTCATGTTGAATGTGAATCTCTTCTCTATTTGTTTGTTTGATGTGGATAGGTAGGTTCTCTATTCGTGTTTAATGGGAACCTCTGATATGTTCTTATTTAATGTGGGAGATAAAGCAGCATGAGAATAATGATTGATACAAATTTCACTGACCGAGTAAGAAAACCCTAGGTGCCACATATGTTAGGTTAAGATCATTAACGACTAAGATAGACTTGCACATGCATACTTGTTTGGTTTTCGTTGTATATTTGGGTTGTTTTGGGTATTCGCGTAATGATTTCGCATTGTAGGTTTAGAAGTGGGTGGGAAGGGTTTGGCCAATATTGTCCCCCTACATTTCCTTTGCTGTTCTGCGCAGTACTTTGGCAACTGAGAGACTTTCTGCATACCTTTGTGCTTCGTACATCGAGAAAAAAGGATGTGTGTTCTTCATGAAGATTTTGATACTGTCGAGATACTGCCAACTTCTGTTCGAGGTCGTACAGTATGGTGTGGTCATAGGCTGCTTGGTGCCGAGTGGAATGTGTGGACATTCTGTGTTTTGGCCAGCCTATTTGAAGTGTGGGGATCCCCGAAGACTGCGCTTGGACTGGTACGTAACTAACTGTTGGGGCTTTTGGACTGTACTCCTGGCTGTCGATGGAGGTGGGTTCTCCTTTCCAGATGTTGTCGCTGGGGCCAGTTGAGTCGTCCTGTGGGTGCGTTTCTGCACCATCACCTCTGATCCTGTTGCAGTGATGTCTCCCTGCTTTCGCAGTGGGAGACCAGAAGATTGCTCTCCAGTGCCAGATGCCAGTGATGAAGTGCTGCATGAACTGAACTGTGATGGTGAAATCGGTGCTTGGAGTACTCTTCTATTTCTTAAAGTCCACATTTTAACTTCAACCAGAGTAGTGCACCTTCCTCCATCCGTGTTTACATTCCTAGTGTCGCTGTTGTTAAAGCCCTTGTTGTCAGTAAGCTAATGTAAAGTTAGGTCTTGCAGTGGGATTTGTCAGTGATGTTACTTTGTGAGTGATTTTTATTTTGATATTATGTATGTCGGCACCTAGTTTTTCTTCCCCAGTCTTAAAAAGAACTGATGATTACATTATGGACAGAAAATTTGTGTTATGTGTGTTTGATGCTGCCTCAAATTATTTTATAGTGATGGTGGTGGTGTTGGTGTCCTGGGATGGTTCGTGGCTGAGCTGATTGTGGAGCGACGAGACGTCCTGGATAGCCCGTCCATGTGTTGCTACTGGAATGCACCCACCTTGTCTGGTTCGAATTTCCTCGACTTCATTCTGCTTCATTAACCTATCAGCATGGCCATCAACCAAGTCAGTTATAACTACTCTAAATTTGCTCAGTGGTCACTGGAGTTTATTTTAAAGGAGAGTTATGAAGTAAAAATACTGTTTTTTTTAANTACTCTAAATTTGCTCAGTGGTCACTGGAGTTTATTTTAAAGGAGAGTTATGAAGTAAAAATACTGTTTTTTTTAAATTTCAATGTGATAAAAGCTTTCAAATTAATAACAAAAAAAGTCAGTTTACATACAAAATTGCAATGATGGGTCTTCTGTTTATATAAATTGGCAATAATTTGTGGACTTAAGGTTTAAATTTAAAACAAAAAAAATATTCAATTTGCATTTATGTNTTTCAATGTGATAAAAGCTTTCGAATTAATAACAAAAAAAGTCAGTTTACATACAAAATTGCAATGATGGGTCTTCTATTTATATAAATTGGCAATAATTTGTGGACTTAAGGTTTAAATTTAAAACAAAAAAAATATTCAATTTGCATTTATGTAAGCAACATTGCAGATAATGTTGACGCAACTGTATTCTGATGGGAGTAAAAAAAAAAGGTTGACGATTTTTTATACAAGAAATAAAGAAAAATGTCTCGACTTTCTAAATTGTCTTGTCTTGACTTTATTAGTTTTTAACTTAATTTTGCTTTTTTTTTTCTCTTCAAAATGTTGAATGCTTTTTTAATTTTCAGTAATTGAACATTTGTAGTGTTTTCTTGTCTGTGATCTGACTAGCGGGGAGTTCAGCTGAGTGGATGTAGGTAGATCTTGCTTTTTTGTTCACGAGCACGATTCATGTTTGACAAGCATGGCATTTGTCGGGAACGTGTTTCAGGATGTGGGAAGGATAGTTTGTTGGACAGGGGGATCTGTGTTGGTTGTTCGCTCTACTCCCTCCCCCCCCCCTTCACAAAGACTGGGTTGCTTGCTGTCACGTCGTATGTGCACAGGCAAGACCGCAGTTGGCTTTGAGAGGATTGCCGGCACGGGGAGAGGGAGCAGTCTGCTGAATTGAAGCACGCGGTGCGGGAGTAGTGGTCTCAGGTTGTGTGGGAGTGAGAGGGTGCGCGAGTGAGACAGAAGGAGTATTCGTGTCATCGCTAGGATAACACGAGTTTACCGCGTGTTTTGGAGTGAGGAAAGTATGGGTTGGCGACGGTGGAGCATGGTAGTTGTATGATGGCCATGATGAGCGGTGGATGTGCGTGAGCGGTAGGGGCAGTGTTTTTGGGTTTCCGCCAGGAGGAGGCCGGAAATCATTCTGCAAGATGTTACCAGATAAGTGGTTTCATTTAATTATTTTTTTGTTATTTAGGTTTTAGTGTGAAGAGAAGTGAAGCGTTTTTGAATGACAGAGTAGGAGTGTGGACGGCGAGCCGTGCGCGTTGGCGGCCTGCTCGAGTTTTAGGTAACCTATGTAGGGAGTGGGTTGATTTGTTTAAATGTAGTCTAATGAAGTGTCGAGGTTGCAGTATCTTCTGTGTTCTCAGTAATTTTTTAAAAAGGTCAGAAATGGGATTGTGCTAGCTGAATTAAATTAATTGTTTTCGTTTTAGTTTTGTTTTAAATTTTTGAGCTGTGAAGTAACTCGGCATAACTTTCTCTCGCTACGGTAATTTTCTCTCACTCTAAACTTTAAACAGAAGGTCTTTCAGTTTTTGTTTTCTTGTGAACGAACTAAATAAGTTTTTTTTTCTTCGAACTCTGGTTGCGAGTTTGTTTACTTGTATTTGGGCGTTGATGAATACGCTGAGGAATGTTAAGAGTTTCGTCGCATTATGAAAATTGTAAAAGAACAACAGTAAAGTAAGTGCTATGTTTTTTTGGAACTTTATTGTTTTTTTCATTAGAGTATTTTAGTCGTTTTCCCGTACGACTATTTATTTCTGTTTCTTNCGCATTATGAAAATTGTAAAAGAACAACAGTAAAGTAAATGCTATGTTTTTTTTTGGAACTTTATTGTTTTTTTCATTAGAGTATTTTAGTCGTTTTCCCGTACGACTATTTATTTCTGTTTCTTCCTAATGGTCACTAAGAAGTTTCTGGATGTTGATAAAAGAAACGTTAGTCGTATTATATATTTGTTGGTGTTGTAAGAGAAATGAATTCATATGGTTCCTGCTTACTCTTGTTTACTATAATTGTAGGCCTACACCTAGAGGTTCTCCACACCCTCTCAAATTATCTTCAGATCTGAAGTACGTGTCCCCAGTATTTATTGTTTATTTATTTGGGCTGAACTCAGTGGCATTTTCAGAGTTCTAGGTTAAGGTTAGTCGGCCCAGATTTTTGATATTTGGTGTTTTGAGTTACTCCCCCTCCCTATATCACATTTATTGAGGGGTTTAAGTCCCGCAGCGTATGGTGGAGGTATTTAGGGTGGACTGTAGTTCGGGTCGAGAAGTGTGCGGCTCAAGCCTGCTTACAATATTGTGGTGAAACCATACTTGTTGTTAAGGTTGGGGGAATCTCATGATGGCAGAGTATGTGGGGTTAATAAATATAAGGAGCTATAGGTTACTATATGGCTATATAATAAAACATCTGGAGAATACATAAAATGCTATAAGGTCGGAGGAGCATTGTTAATTTAACTACACCCACTGCCGTACTGACAGGCAAATTAGTATATTGTAACTGTTCCACCTTGAGAAGTACCCGCAGACTGGTGAAGTATGACGAGTTACGACGGTCAGCACAGCAGGCTTCTTGTGACGTCCATCTCGGCCGGCGTCACATGGAGAGAGACCTCTTCCACCGCCCTGCATTGCTCTCATATCGGCGTGGCATAACGCACCATGGCCTGATTCCATGGCTGGTAGAGGGGATTCCTGCTTACCGGGGTTCGGCCAATGCGAGTCCCGATTGCGGCAACTGGCTTTCCTGATCACTGCTCATGAGTGATGGTGTCTTCAGGCAGGCCGTCGAATTGTGGCACGTTCACGCTATCGTAACACCTCGATGTTAAGATCCGCCCAAATCTCTTCACTCACTCGAGAGTTGTATACTAAGTTACAAACACCGTTCAACTGAAGTATAGTCTATTCGCAGTCTCTTCACACTTTTTGAATCGAACATTTGAAAAACTCCCCCAATGTATGAAGTGTTTGTTTTTTCTTGAATATTCTGTGTATCACAAACGTTTTATAATTCTGTTGACATTAAAAATCATATTTTTAGTTAAATTGAAATTTTATTTACAGTATACCTATAAATTATAATATTTCATTTACAAATAATATGAATAAAAACAGTGATAATATAACTGTGTTGGTAATTCCTAGTAACAAATAGTTCTGCATATTCGAATTACATATACGTACTGGATGTCGGTAATATTTAAGGAAAAATGTATGGAATTAAAATGTGTAACCACTCCACAACTAGCTCTTAGGAGTTATGTCAGATGCATTAATGAGCAAATAAATATATTTTCTGCTGAATTCCATGTTACCATAAATAAACTTTAAGACGCAATAATCTTGAAGGACAAGGATGCCGTACCAAAGTGCCCTTCCCCATGAATCAGCTCTTGGACTAGGGAAGTGGACCGATTTGTGCTTCTCTTTACATCGAATGTCGACTTCGGTCGAAGGAAAGTCGTTCGAATTGAGCTTGCTACATGTGTAAACGTTATGTCACGTATGTATGCTGACCTTGAATGTAGTTTTCCACAAGAAATATCCATAGCGCAGTTGCGCTTTATCCGGAATATTTTCCATTAGTCCAGCCTAGACACGTCTGGTGACTAATATTAGTACTTATGANACAAATAATATGAATAAAAACAGTGATAATATAACTGTGTTGGTAATTCCTAGTAACAAATAGTTCTGCATATTCAAATTACATATATATTTACTGGATGTCGGTAATATTTAAGGAAAAATGTATCCTTAATTTTACACATTGGTGAGGTGTTGATCGAGAATCCAGTTATGTCAGATGCATTAATGAGCAAATAAATATTTTTTCTGCTGAATTCCATGTTACCATAAATAAACTTTAAGACGCAATAATCTTGAAGGACAAGGACGCCGTACCAAAGTGCCCTTCCCCATGAATCAGCTCTTGGACTAGGGAAGTGGACCGATTTGTGCTTCTCTTTACATNAGTGCCCTTCCCCATGAATCAGCTCTTGGACTAGGGAAGTGGACCGATTTGTGCTTCTCTTTACATCGAATGTCGGCTTCGGTCGAAGGAAAGTCGTTCGAATTGAGCTTGCTACATGTGTAAACGTTATGTCACGTATGTATGCTGACCTTGAATGTAGTTTTCCACAAGAAATATCCATAGTGCAGTTGCGCTTTATCCGGAATATTTTCCATTAGTCCAGCCTAGACACGTCTGGTGACTAATATTAGTACTTATGANGCAGTTGCGCTTTATCCGGAATATTTTCCATTAGTCCAGCCTAGACACGTCTGGTGACTAATATTAGTACTTATGATAAAAAAAAATTCATGCCAACTCAACCTTTAGGCAAGAAGAAGTGTTTTAAGTTTTACTTATTGAATGAGCATTATACGTNAAAAAATTCATGCCAACTCAACCTTTAGGCAAGAAGAAGTGTTTTAAGTTTTACTTATTGAATGAGCATTATACGTCTTTCATCCCAGTCAACAGAGAAAACAATGAATGCAGGTTCAGCAGTCTTGCCTCATTTTGAAAAGAATTGGAGTAANAAAAATTCATGCCAACTCAACCTTTAGGCAAGAAGAAGTGTTTTAAGTTTTACTTATTGAATGAGCATTATACGTGTTTCATCCCAGTCAACAGAGAAAACAATGAATGCAGGTTCAGCAGTCTTGCCTCATTTTGAAAAGAATTGGAGTAANTTTCATCCCAGTCAACAGAGAAAACAATGAATGCAGGTTCAGCAGTCTTGCCTCATTTTGAAAAGAATTGGAGTAAGTCTACGTGTCAATCAGGTGTAGCCAGGAAGGTCGAAAACTTTATGCGATAGTGTTGGATGTTCTGCGTGGTCGCCATACAGAGAGCGAGGCTGATTTATTGCGCATAGAGGGACAATTTCAGCAGAATATACAGGCCAGAAAGAATTATACATCTTCACACTGCTATTAAAACGTAACCGATTGTGATAGAAGACTGCACTGTGTATGTAAAGTAAAACTCCGGAAGTTTTATTTCTCTATGGCGTACCTATGATGTTTCGCCACTCTCCACCGGGATCGCTAGTGGAGAAAAATTGTGACCAGCTGGTAGCATATCTCGTGTTACAGTTAGCGATTCGCCAAAGCTAAATGTGTTTTGCGAAACATCACAAGAAGAGTCTACCGTTCATTTTTCTTTTTCTTTATGGAGGATACCTTTACCGGGATAACTTACCTTGATGTGCTTAAACAGTGGATAATCCCGCAGCTCTACGAAGACTTCAGGTACTACCTGCTCCAACAAGATGGGGCACCACTCATCACCGTGACGTGCGACTTCATCTCAGTGAACATCGCACTCACCGCTGGATTGGCCGTGCGACTGTCGACGATCTTGCATTTCAACATTGACCACCTAGGTCACCCAACATTACACCTTGCGATTTTTGTGTTTGGCGATATGTAAAAGATGCTGTGTATGTCCCGCCCCTTACGAAAGATCTGCTAGAATTACGAAGGCGAATTGCTACAGCTTTCTCATCCACAGATGACGACGCGCCGTCTTATGAATGGCAAGAACTGGATTACCTTTTGGACATATGCAGCGTGACATGGGGTTCCCGTATTGAACCTTTGGAATATGAATAAAAAAACCGGAATATAACTAAAACTTCCAGAGCTTTTTTATACACACATCCTGCAAGGTATTCTGTCATAATCAGTTATGTTTTGGTAGCTGTGTAAAATTGTTTCTTTCTTTTTTACTTTACGTGCATATCTTATAAGAAGGCTGATTCAGAAGTCATAGCAACTATTGTTTACATAGGAAGTGTACTATATACAGTTGAAAGTGTACGACCAGTAAGGTTTCATGGTGACGCCACATGGGGTATGAATGCAGGAATATCCGGCAAGGAACGAAGACAAACATGGCTGCTTGAAAGCACCGGGTAATTGATTCACGTACACCCTGTGTGCACACATATGAACGGGTAGGTATCGTGTGCAAGTGGTTTAAAAACCTTCAAAGTACTCTCCGAGGTTGTCCACGGTTCATCAGTGTGTTCTACCCCACGTTGAACTGCTGTTTCCTTCAGATGGGGTTTGAGTGCATTCGTCCAGCCGTGAGCACGTTCCCTGTGTCAGTTTTCGGATGACAGCGGTGCGAAATGGACGTAACCAAAGTTGAACAGCGTGCGTACATCAAGATAGCCGTACGCCGCGGCCGCAATGCACGCGAATGTCGTGCAGAGCTACGGGAAGTATTGGGTGATCGTACTATACCATATCGTACAGTGGCAAGGTGGGTAGAGGCCTCAAAAAGGGAAGACAGTCGACAGACAACCTACCTCGCAGTGGACGTGCTGTGTCAGCTGACCACGACGTACAAGAGGCTGTGGTCGATCAATACCTGACGACACTCGCTCGACTGTTATGGAATTATCCCAGCAAACAGGTATTCTGTCGCCAGTGCGCCGAATTCTACGGCAGCACCTAAATATACGGAAGATTTGTGACAAGTGGGTGCCTCATCACTTAACAGAGGTAGAGAAGCGGACCCGATATGAGACATGTCATATCAATCTGGAACGCTTTCACCGTGAAGGTAATGGCATGCTGAACCCCATCATTGCAATTTATGAAACATGGGCGCGAGCATACGAACCCGAATTGAAGCGATAGTCCATTGAAGAACGTCATCCTGGATCACCACGGAGACATAAGGTACGACAAAACCCGTCACCCACAAAGCTGATGATCATTTTGGCATATGACAGTCGATGACTTTCCACTAGTGCATATATGTGTGGTGTGTATATATATATATATACACGCATAAATATATATAAGATCGTTTATTTCACTGCGTTTGAAAATTATGATGGGAACACCCTACGTTAATACAGCTTTGTTAAGAAAGCATATCTGTACTCCTTTGATCATTCGAAGACAGTGGAAGAGTTGATTAAAATATTATGTGAATGTATGCAGGATTACAACATATCATTTTAATTTTCCAAAACAGATCCGTAACTTTCGATGTTGAGTTAGTATTATTTTTCGCATTTCATACATCACAATTTTTTTTATGATTCCTGCGCATTGGTTTGGTAGCGAGTGCACCTTGGAATGCTTGGTGATATAATATTTTATAACAAATCATGAAGTTTGAAGTAATAATTAATATATAAAGGTTATTAAAAATTGTGTTCGCTGCAAAGATGATGCATTTTATTAGTCAACAGTATAGATTACATGGGAATGTTTCCATCGCACTTGCGAAGTCAGGATAATATGCTGACACAGCAAATTAATTAATTTTTTTTTTTAAGAATTGGTAGAGGTTATCAACTGAGAATAAAACGACAAAGTTAGTGTTCAAAACAATTTATTTTATTTGTAAAACATGATCTCATATCAGTTAATTTGAAGTAACATTGCATTTTTTACTAAAAAATATTAGATTATATCTAGAGTAAATTTTTCACGATTTTCAGGTCATCAATATTTATACGCACACAGTTATTTTTAATCACAATGAACACAGTTTTGAATTAAAAGAAACATTTCAGATAACGAATCTCAAAAATGTTGATAAATACGTAATCGACTCTGAATATGTATTTTACAGCTATACAGAAAACTTCAAAAGTTAGAAAATATCATAGATATGTAAACACCTAAATTACCCTACACTTTTGAGAAAATATAGAGTTCAAAGTAAAACTTTCTTTGAAATGCGAATTACCTTTTATTAAAAAAAATAAAATCTCCGAAATTCGATGTTTTTTTGTGAAGTAAAAAATAGAAGAAAGATATTCATAATCACAATCAAATGTAATTAACAATGAGTTACATATTTCTTATGTTATCTGAATTTCAATGGTTTACTTGTATCAATCGTGTCCATGTTCCTAGCAAAGTAAGGGCTTAAAATAATTCACTTGTTTTCATCCAAGAAGGAATTCATCTTAAATCCTTGGGGAAAAAAAATAAAAAAATAAAATTTTAACTCATTCAAAGACGCAAATTGATTTATCTTAATAATATAGCTAATTTTTCTGAAAAAAAAAAAGAGTTCCGGGTAATTATCAGTTCAAAATAGGAATCAATTAATAGCTTATAATTTCATAAACACCAAATAGCTCACACCACAAAGGTGTTTACATTTATTTTAACAAAACCACGCCAAGTCTTTTAAAGCCATGCTTCTAAATATGTCATTGCGGGGTTTTAGTAATATGCAGGAAAATATATCTCCGAAAATCAATTTCATACACAAACAACTCTCAGGAAAATCGAAACATCAAAAAACTAATTAGTAAACAGGAAATCTGTTGTGATGTGTAAATACACTCTTTTATTGCGCAAACAGGTAGTTGCGAGAAGAAAACTTGTGCTGCTTGTCACAGAGAATATTACTGTTAAGTACTACGTCCCTGTTAGTATAACACCTAATAGCACACTGAAATTATATACGTGACAAGTTTTCTTACGTATTATTAAAAATTAGCTGGCTGCTATAGCATTGTGGTATTTTTTTTCAATACAAATATATCTGTTGACGCTTTTTAATAATTTGTTTACCCACGTTATTAAATTCACATGGAGTTCTTATTACCACTCATGCGTTGTGTTGAGCAGGTATAAGAAAAAATCATTAGTTAAAATTTTGGAATGTAACTAGAATTTTTGTGGGTTTAATGCTGTTATATATAATAAAATATTGATTTCACGAATTTATAAAATAAATTTTACTCATGTTTTACTTTTATACATAGTAAAATTGATTGAAAAATTTAATTTAATAATATTTTTTTTTGCCTTCAGCCATTGATTTACTACATAAATTAACACACTTTTCAGTGTAAGGAGTAATTAGGGAGGCTGTGATACGCAATCTGAATGTGTAGTCGATGAATAGGCCATTTCTCTTTGGAATGATGGACATATTTTATCGGTATTCCAAGAAGTGGATGAACTAAATAGTAGTCTCAAGTTTTGAAGAGGAGATTTATCTCCTNTTTACTACATAAATTAACACACTTTTCAGTGTAAGGAGTAATTAGGGAGGCTGTGATACGCAATCTGAATGTGTAGTCGATGAATAGGCCATTTCTCTTTGGAATGATAGACATATTTTATCGGTATTCCAAGAAGTGGATGAACTAAATAGTAGTCTCAAGTTTTGAAGAGGAGATTTATCTCCTGTGAGATAAAGTGGAAAATTATTGGCAAGCTCAAAAAATGTTAAGAAAAATGTTTTGGGTGAGTTTTATGTTGGTAAAGTTTGAAGCAGGTGAACTTGTCTCTTTGATTTTTTTTTTAACGTGAGTAAATTCCTTTAGAGCGGATTAAGAGAAAACACCGTAGGTCAGTATTTTTAAAACATTTTTCTGGGATAGCAAAGCTTTTACAAGAAATCATGATTTTCAAAGATTATTTCCTTGTAAAATTGTTAATTCATATAATATTTGTGCATGTCTAATTTTAATGTTTTAATTTTTGTAAGGTAGATTTTTATGTTACGATGCCGAGAAAAACGAGAATGGAAATTATAAAAAGAAAGTAATTACTTAATACTTGCCAAAACTGTGTGCTTACGTTGTATGTGGCGACACAGTATTTCGTGACAATGTGCATTTTTTATGTTCCAGTTATTTACTACAAGATTTTCTTCAACGAATCACAAATTTTTAAATTGAGTAATATAGGTAATTTGCAATAGTGTACTCAGAAACGAAAATCTTTACTTTACTTATTTACAATCAAATGAGTTCATATCGTACTCCAGAGATCAAAAATTTCGTTCACGATAGTGGAAGCTAGGGTGATGCACAATAATTTTAATTACGACATGTTCAAGTTCTTTCGATGTCTTTTTATGTATCATTTTGCATTAATTAGCAAAAGTAGAAGACAATACGAAAGATATTAATGACCTCTCCTATTCATAAATTTTATTATGTTCTGAATGTAATATTACTGAATTTAAAATGTTTTCTAATAACCATCAAGTAGGGTACTGCTTACAAACCGAAAATAATGTTCGAACCTATCATAATAAACATTCTAGCGATTTTTTGGGATAGTTTTATATCTGTGAATTGTAACAAAATTTTACTGGTATTTACTTAAAAATAACAAAGCACTTTTTTCGGTATCATATGGAGTATGAATAAAAATTAAATTAATTTACATCAAACTAATTCTCTATGTGTTTTTACGAATCTTTCAGTTGCTTCTGTCATTAAGAATAATATTTATTAGACAGGACGGTTGAGTAACCGATGGTTAAAGACGTCACTCAATGACTCAGCATTTGAGTACCGAATCGAGTAAATACGGTGGATCGAAACGTTCTGTTATAACTAAATGCCGACGCCTTCGATGTTTGCGTGCATAAAAGGGGAAGTGAAAGCTCAAGATACAATTGTTTAGTTTCGGCATTGTACCATAACTGCCTCGTTCTTTGCATTTACGTGGGAATCTGGTTTCGATTGCTCGCCTTGCTTGTTTACAGTTTTATTTTTACTTACATATAATATATTTAGTGTCATTGTAGTTCTATTTTTTATTTAGTGGTAGGGGATGTGCTACTATAATTTATGTTAATTAATATTATATTTAAATACGCATGACTCGATGGCACGTGTTCTGTAACTGCACTAAGAACAACATTGCTTCCAATNCTGTAACTGCACTAAGAACAACATTGCTTCCAATATCAACCTGCTGCCATCGTGCCACAATTCTGTCCAATGATCGTGTTATAACTTTGTATCGGGAGAACAATACACTGATAACGTGTACATAACGTAAGTAGCCGTAGCGTCACAGGTTCTGACGTTATCCAGTGGGTAACATTTTATTCAGAACATTTTTCGACAGTGATAATACAAAAGTGATCAGGCCCGTTATCCANTGGTAGGGGATGTGCTACTATAATTTATGTTAATTAATATTATATTTAAATACGCATGACTCGATGGCACGTGTTGTGTAACTGCACTAAGAACAACATTGCTTCCAATATCAACCTGCTGCCATCGTGCCACAATTCTGTCCAATGATCGTGTTATAACTTTGTATCGGGAGAACAATACACTGATAACGTGTGCATAACGTAAGTAGCCGTAGCGTCACAGGTTCTGATGTTATCCAGTGGGTAACATTTTATTCAGAACATTTTTCGACAGTGATAATACAAAAGTGATCAGGCCCGTTATCCATTACAAATTATAGTGTGATAAGTGACAAACAAGTNATTACAAATCATAGTGTGATAAGTGACAAACAAGTAAAAAACGCACATTGGAATAATATAATTAAGTCGTTCGCACATTTTTTTTGTGCTGACATAATGACCCAATAGATTCAACACTATTTTTTTGGGAGAAATAAATTTGTATTCTCCAGTAGATTGAATCCCATCAACAATATTTGTAATCTTCAAGTATATATTTTTCGCTTCATATTAATTACTAATTATTTTATACATTTTTAGGGTTTAAATATAATTGCACATGAAATATTGAAACCCATAAATATGTCTTCCTTAAAAATTCGTTATAATTTTTTTTAAATTTTGAGACTACAATGCAAAAAAAAAAAAATTAATCTGTGTTAAGACATAAGTTGATATTTTGAAATATTTTTGGTATGCTATGGTCTTCCTACATTTAAAGAGTTATCAATTTCTTAATAATTAATCATATCAATTACTGAGGTATTATACTTACTGTCAATTTGCTGTTAAGAAACAGTAAATTTCAATTATTTGGCATTTAAGTACCATTCAACGTTTGCGCTGTTTGTGTATAAATTCATTAGGAATTTATACAGCAAATATCTCGTAACGTTTAAAGTGTTATAACGGATTACACTACTAAAATAATAGTGGGTGTATACACATCCCAATTCACAACTTTCGTCTTCAATAAATATTTTCATTTATTTGTTCTAGTTCATAATGTATTTGGACATATGGCTGAATCAGTGGTTTTGGGCTCTAGCATTCTCACTTAATGGCCACCGCTTTACTTCAGTTCCCCAGGGTCGCCAATAATTTTCCGAATGAGAATTGTCATGTGTGTGTGGTAGAAATTCTAGTGCAGTGGGAGGATTCGTTGAGGTTATAAAATTTTCTGTCCCGTTCCGTGTCCCATCATTTATACATCGTCCATCTGGCCGAATTAATTTTTGATAGTAGAATTAAGACGGTTACTTTTCAAGCCTAGAGTGGCCTAATAACTTTTGGCACTTTTCGCAGGAAGAAGCGATGGATTTTTTTTTTTTACTTTTACTTAATGTTTTTGTTTGCTTCCTGATTTTTTTTATAACTTCGAATATTCTGCATTTTAATAAAGATCGCGCATTATTTTCGTAAATTAAACAGTGGCTCTTAATCTTTATGTGTAATTGTTAAAAACTATGTTTGGTTATTGAAAATCATCGGCACTAATCCATTTGGATATATATTTCTAACTTCAGTAAATATAATTTCCCTTCTACTGTTAAACGTGGCATCACCTAATAAATGTTAAAGTAAAGTTCCTATATAAAAATATATACACGGCATAAATTTTTAATATTTTTCAGAAACCTAAAATGATTCCATGAATTTACAGTTTTAAGTTTATGGTATCAGCAACTTTAACAATGTTTAAATCGTCACATCTTTGATGTTTAATTAGACAGGGATAGAGATTAACAGGATAATTTTCAAGCAGTTTCATAAATTTCCTATCTTAAAAAATCGTTCTGTTGCTAAAGGAACGAGAAAAATCCAGTTACACATTTGTTTCTGTTCTCACNATTTCCTATCTTAAAAAATCGTTCTGTTGCTAAAGGAACGAGAAAAATCCAGTTACACATTTGTTTCTGTTCTCACCTGTATACAGGAACAAAAATATCAGAGGTCACTGCCATGGCGTTAAAAAGTAGGGAAATGTTTCTCAAGAGAGCTGCAGCATGCATTAAGAAACAGTAAATTTCAATTATTTGGCATTTAAGCACCTTTCAATGTTTGCGCTGGACTGATGTTAACAGAAAATATGTGTTATATCAGATAAATTTTAATCGCGGAAAATGGAAGTATTTCGGATCTCCTGATTGTTGTTAAAGTGAAATAAATGCTCTTACAATAACAGCACGGTGAAAAATTTTTGCACACGAAGCTCACGTATTCGCGTAGAATTACGCAATTTTATGCATCTATAAGATAACATCTTGTAATTTTGCTGTACTTGCTCGCTTAGATCTGTAACAGCTATCGCTTGCGGTAAGAGTCTTATTTCTGAACGTCGAAGACGCCTAAACGTGGTATGTTAAAACATTCAGAACTATGAAAACGGTAAGTGATTTGCTGTTTGTGAGTCACACATACCTCTAGTACAAAATATCCTAACTGCTTTTAGAAAAATAAAACATGTAAACGAGTAAACATCACTTATAACTCACCTTTGTTTTTTAATTATTCTCTATAAGAAAATCTTGTTGAAATTGTGAAATAATATAGATATAAAGGTAAATCAGCGTCAACGATGATAAAAAAAAAAACAAAAATTGGGGTCACGCCTGAATATCTGATGTGTCAGTTATGGACCATCTCTCTTAATATGAGTGCTTTACTCCTCACTTAAGGTGACATCAAATTAGCAAAGTTAAAACAGTTATGAATGATCACAGAGATAGGCGAGTGAGTCACCCGAAAGTACAATTCTACATATTTGCCTTGAACTGTCGTAGGGGAATCCCGGGTCGTCCCTCTGGGCAACTGAAACGAAATCCCCTTACCCCGTACCACAGAACAGGGCTTGCCACAGTTTGATTGCGAACATGCGTAGACGAGATGAAGACACAAGTTTAGCCAGAAGGTTGCCAGCGATCCGCTTTTCAGAGAAACCCAAAGTCGTGGTGATAATACAACGTCCACGTACTGGCATAACACCACAGTTATGTATCGATAGTAATTGAAAATATATTTCACTGAAACTTTCCCCCTCCCCCCATCAGTTTTCCAGCTGGGACACAAGATAAGCACCCCTTTTTTTAAATTAAAAAAAAGTGTGTTTGTTTTTTGAACTCTGTGCTATGATGATATTTTTTACTACACACAAGCTGAGAAATGACCTACATAAAAACCAACGCCCCTTTATTTCAACAAGTCAGAAAGCACTGTTAAAATGTTATAATTTCTTTTCTTCAAGTTTCTTTTGTTTTTGTCATTGTCCATACAAATAACTTCATTGACGTGTTCCTGATGAGGAATTAAAATTTCAACATTTTTTTTTTTCTGTTTCGTTTCCTGTGTGCAGTTGAAGGCAACTCTTCGCGACTCTCTTGGGCCAGGCGAGCCGGCCAATGGGAGCGAGCTAGTGGAATCACGTGCCCACCGAGATGGCCAATGACATCATGGCGAAGACGACGAGCACTGAAGCACCGTGGCTGTTGGCAATCGCCTTCACTGCAAGGAAAAGAAAAATGACAAAACGGTATAGTAACTAGTATCACAAGTGGAAGGAAGAAGTTGGGCGAGACAGTCATGAAATTACTCTTTCTCTCCCTCCTAGTTCTGCTCTCTTTTAAAGGGCACCAATGGTTGCAAAAAAAATTAGTTTTTACAGTTGAACATTTTTGTGATTCTACTTTAAGTTGTAATCTGACGAAAGTGCAAAAAAAGTTGTTTAACCTATAACTCATTGCAGGAGTTGTTTTAACATACAAATTTCAAAATTTCTCATCATTATTACTGTTAATTACCATTCAAATTAATTGCTGAAGTCACTGGAACAACGAAAAGGAATTTACCGGAAATCATTTTTGTGGTTCAACCATAATTTTGTCTAAATCTTAAAAATACTATTTTAATTCAAAGCAGCCCGGAAGTGAAACCATAATCACAGGCAAACAAAGACTCCAGATTGCAAATAAATTTATGGGTAGCGTTTCTATGACTTTATGAAACACCTTTATGCTAAAATCAAAAGTCGTATACAAATAACTATTAAAATTTTTGTCACAAGATTTTAAGTGTAAGTGCAGATTACTAATAATATAAAAGCTGAAAGTTACTTTGCACTACTTTGGCATTCTCATTAATATGTTATTGATATAACGCCATAAAACCAAGAAATTTCTTTAAAAAAATTACAAAATTAGGCACTTGGAAAATTTTAAAGCGACTGGAACTCACGCCGTGGGTTAAAGAAACAAAGACAGGCTACTGTATCATTAGTGTGAAAGAGTGGATATACTTGGGCGGCTCTTAATAGCGGGGTCTTGAGAGCCTATAAGGGTGATTGAGATGAGTAGGGAGCACCGCCAGAATGGGAGGGCGGGGGAATCTGGAGATCCCCGAGAAGACTCCCCGACCACATGCATCGTTAGGCACGATTCCCACATGGGGAAATCCGGATGTGACCCATCCGGGGTTTGAACCCGGTTAGCCTTGTTGGGAGGCGAACAGGCTAACCGTTCAGCCACCACGGTCCCTGCATAATTAGGACGTTCTGTTTTACCGAAGGTAGAATGGAAACAGATGCAAACTTAGAAGAAAAAATTGCAACATTTATTAAACAAATGATATTTATTAGCGTATATAATCTCACCAGTGAAACGCAAATATGCGTTGGGTTATAATATAGACATATTAAAAAAAACCTATCTAGCCAGAATTTGAAAGCGTTTTATGCACTACAAAAACTTATAGATATTTTGTTTGAATTTTTTAAACATTTGAAGTTATAAGCAAAACTCCATCATTCGCGTTGACTACAAAATCGAACCAAGGAAGTAACTGCACAACGATAGTAGGAAATATTTTAGATCGAAATATACACTTAAGACTAACTACATAATTAGATAGAATAACCCTCTACTCACAAGATACGTGAGAAAGTATATATTAGCATGTTATACAGTAGCTAAAATTCAGTTACAGTTATAAAAATAAAAAACTACAAAAAAGGAAATGAATGAAGGAATTTAACAACAGGAAGCCAGTTTCCAGTTATTCTGTGGCTTCACACAAACTAAGTTTTAATTGGGTATTACAACAACCCGATACAACTGGAAACGATATGGATGTTATGTCGTTATCAGTTGCGAATCATTACGATTTTTTATTTGTCAAACACATGCTTCCGGGCTGGATTCGCGTGGAAGTGGTTGAAGGAATCGTCATGCATTACAGTACTCGCGTGCGCTTATTCAGGTTCTTACAGCACTGGATACAACGCCAGGAATTTGTGGAGACTGTTATTTGGTAGNTACTCGCGTGCGCTTATTCAGGTTCTTACAGCACTGGATACAACGCCAGGAATTTGTGGAGACTGTTATTTGGTAGACCTGCGAGGCCTATAACAGAAGTGGACGATAATACAATTGGTGACAAGGAAGAGGTTTACAGGGACAGTTCACAACAGGAGAAAGTGACGAGGTTTCTCTACTCTAATTGTGGGGCCGCGGTGGTATAGTGTTCAGACTACTCGCCTCGCACCTAGGCGAAACGGGTTCATTTCCCGGCAGGGGCCCTCCCGTATTTTCACGTGTGGGAATCGTGACGCTNTACTCGCGTGCGCTTATTCAGGTTCTTACAGCACTGGATACAACGCCAGGAATTTGTGGAGACTGTTATTTGGTATAACTGCGAGGCCTATAACAGAAGTGGACGATAATACAATTGGTGACAAGGAAGAGGTTTACAGGGACAGTTCACAACAGGAGAAAGTGACGAGGTTTCTCTACTCTAATTGTGGGGCCGCGGTGGTATAGTGTTCAGACTACTCACCTCGCACCTAGGCGAAACGGGTTCATTTCCCGGCAGGGGCCCTCCCGTATTTTCACGTGTGGGAATCGTGACGCTGGTCGCCGGGTTTTTTTCGGGAGCCTCCCGTTTCCCCAGCCTTGCATTCCGGAGCTGACATTTTGAATAACTTTCAAATGCGGTACTTCGGGATCTTTACAATGAAGGCAAGGCGCTTGTGGATGTCCTTAAATGGACGTTATATATAATCTGGTCTTTCGTATGTCCAGGTGGCCAATGAGATTAGAGTGGAGAGATTTGGGCGTCTCTTAACAACGAGGTTTTGAGAGCCGATGGGGGTTATTGAGGTGAGTATGGAGTGGCAACGGAATGCAAGGACGGGAGAAACGGGAGAGCACCGAGAAGACCCGCCGACCAACAACATCGTCCGGCACAATTCCCCCATGTGAAAATCAGGTGACCCGGCCGGGGATAGAACCCGGATCGCCTTGGTGGGAGGTGAGCAGGCTCACGGCTCAGCCACCGCGGCCCCTGGAGGAGGGAGAGTGAAGACTCACGCATAGACTAGAGATGAGGTGGACAGATCTTGCTGGCTGCGCACAACCAATCTCCGTGTCCCAACATTGAACTGCTTTTCTTCCGACGCGTCTAGCGAAAACGGCATGGTTTAGATTTTAGGTTAGAAAACTGATTTGTAAACAAATGCTTTGGGATGCATGTATACTTCCTCTCACCAATTCGTAATGCAGTTTGATTAAATTCAAATGGTTTAAAGTATTTTATTTATATTTATGCTTGCCATTAAAAANACCAATTCGTAATGCAGTTTGATTAAATTCAAATGGTTTAAAGTATTTTATTTATATTTATGCTTGCCATTAAAAAATTAAGATATAAACAAATACATTTATCAGTGTTGACCATGTGACTTTGACAGTTGTGTATGACTGGGGTAGGTGAATGTTGGATACACGCGCGGAGAAGGCTAATAAGCGGTCCACGTCATCTTCAGTTCAAGGACTCACCGAGCAGCAGCGCCTCCCTGACGTGGTCCTTGAGCTGGTCCGTGCGCTCGACGACCCGCTCCTTGTCGCGGACCCAGAAGCCGGGGAAGACGGTCGCGACGCAGCGCACCCTGATGCTGCCGCCTTGGAACTGGTGCTCCTTCACCTTGAACCTGAGGCCGAGCGTGGACGTCACCAGCCCGTGGTAGTGCACCAGCTCCGGGTACTGGGTCAGCGAGTCCCGGTCGTGCACCTGCCGGCAACACACGGTCGTTCCCGCCTCCGTCAGGACACGCTGCTGTGCGTCTTGGCTTTCGACCTCAACGTAGTTCTGTGACGGTGATAAGTGGGCCAGCGTGCAGTTGCAGAAAGCGACACTGCCACGCGCACCAAGTGCGTCATCGTCGCTAAGCGCGAGGCTCTCAACTGGCGTGCAGTGTTCTAATCGCACTGCGTGAACCTATGGGAATTTTAGTGGTGGCCCTATTATTTTATTGGTTAAAAGTCCGTAGGAAGGATCAGTGCAGGTCCCGTGAGTAGCCTTGTATATATCTCACACGTGTATTGTTTGATACAGAGCTTTGAAAAAGCCACTTGTAGCCGTTCTGGAGGGCTCTGAAATGACGTTTTAAGAGGAGTCCACAGTGACACATTTTCTGTGAAATAGTTGTTTGCTCGTATTCGCGTATCTCGGTAAATAAATGTTATGGAAATACTACTTTTTGCCAGAAAATGTAAAAAAACAAATGTCTTTACCTCTATGATTTTACTTTACTCATATCTTCTAAGTATATTCACGGAGAAAAAAGTTCGTGAAAATGGTATATATNTACCTCTATGATTTTACTTTACTCATATCTTCTAAGTATATTCACGGAGAAAAAAGTTCGTGAAAATGGTATATATCGCGTTTTTAAAGCTTGCCTATGCAGGTTTCTTAAGCCGCAAGAGAAAAGTACAAACATACGGGCGTAGCTTAATCCTTGGGTTTTCATCGCTTGCAAAAAAGTCCCACTGTTAAGAGATCTAGTTTGCACAGTACAGGGCCACGACGGAATCACTGCACGCCTTGCGCGTAGAAGCGATGAGGCACTAGGCGTGCGTGTTAAAGTCGCCCGTATTGCTCCATCGCTCCTTGACCTTGGGCGCGCAGCTGTGTACTCCTCTTAACGTGCGTGACATTTTGAAAGTACTCCACATGCCTCGTTTGAAGTGTGTGTTCTTTTCGTAGATCAGCGCATTGGACGCCCGTTTAATGGTTTCGTGGAAAAACGTGTATTCCAAACACTCTGCAGCGCATTTCAAGCGCTAGGTAGGCGGGAGCCTTAAGGATTCTTCCTACCTAGCGTCCCAACTGCATCGCAGAGTGTTTGGAATCGTAGTTTCTTGACGAGACTATTAAACGTGCCCCCGGTATGTTTACCTACCAAAATACATAATACCCCAGGCGAGAACGGAATTGCACTACACAATTACCTCACGTGGTGTAAATATTATTTTGGACCCCTCCAATAGTTACATACGACTTTTTTTTTTTAAGCAATGTTGTATCCTAAAACATACTTGACTGACACGAGCCGAACTACAATAGGAGCCCTGTGTTGAACTTTGCTACAGACTTTTCATCAATTAAATGATAGAGTAACCGCTGAAAGTCCGTAAGCACACGCAGCACTACGAGAACACTGCACGCCAGTTCAGAATCCTGCGCGTAGCGGCGACGGCGATCTTGTAGCCCGTTCCAGTGCAGCAACCCTTATAGCTCCCACGCGCTTCTCGGCCAGAAAAAAACAGAAAAACGATGCAGCAGGAAGGCGGGACTCTAAACAGCCCCCCTTTTCCCAGTTGTTATAAAGGTTTCATCGTTAGCAGTTATGCCTATTCTAAATTAAAAATAAACAATGTAATAATTAAATTTAAATATTTTTTGATGGGAAATAAATGTTAATGTTTTGCTGTGCTGCCCATTCACAAAGTTCGTTACTGAAACATTAATGTGGTCGTTGAAAAGTGTCAAAGTCAGCACAATTCCTCTGCAAGTAGCCCTCTGTTTACTATATTTATTATTCTGTAAAACAACGCCTTGTACTATAGCGACAATGCTGTATCTTTTCTTAACAGATTGCTGAATTAAATCCCTGTAGTCACCGCTTAAATTTCTGATGAAAATAATGCACGCGAAGCTATTTTACATCGCCGTCACAATGCCTTCCTATAGCTAGGGACCCGGAAATTTCGCGAGTTCATTTCAGGACAAGCTAGGATTCAAACACATATACAAATTATTGACGTTTTCAATTGGATCACATTTTTTAAATATCCCCTGTATTAAGTACAGCCAATAACTAACCTGCAAGGAAACAAGAACCGAATACCGTGCTACATGGTCTGAGGTAAAACTGGGACATCAGCCAATGAACAGCTAATTGAGGCTCGAGTACTCGAAGGATTGTGGAGTCTAACTTGATGCCAGATGAACCCACGAAATTTCCGGGTCTCTACTTATGGCCAAATGTGATGCTGAGGCGTTTGAAAATTTGTTACTAAGGAGAAACCTCAAGGAGATTCCGTAGTTAGATATTTTCTATAAAATCGCATAATAATTGTTCTGTGTATACGACTTAATTTCCAGAGAAGGTAAAAAACAATTACCTGCAGCCACCTTTTATTACGTTCATCCTATTAACGTACTCAAAGAGGAAACATTTGTAAAAAAAAGTTAAACGTAGCATCTGTGGAGATTTCCTGCGCAGATTCCTTAACACTTTGTGTGTAGTACATGTTTACAGACATTCAAGAGAAGTCAGTGGGAATTTACATGTATCCATCATTTCAGAGATTGCCAGTTCTGTTGATTTCCACATTCCCGCTTACCAGCGGCCGTTGGTTTACACTTGAACGGGCACGCTTACGAATCTAAACAACGTTCATTACTGGCCAGCGGTCAGCCGATAAAGAGTGTTCGGAAACTCAGTGCCCAAATTCCAGACCTTGTTGTTTTGGATCAGTAATAATATAAAAATCCTATACACTTATATGCGGAAACATATTTTCATATCAAACTATTGTGTTCAAAGTTGTGGCGTACAACACCCTGGAGAACAAGGCGGTGCAATCATGCGTGTACGACAAGTTGCATAGGTCGTAGGCGTGCGACAATAAATTTTTACATGTGGAGCATGTTGCGCCTATTTTCTATGCAACTTATCCTGCACGCTTATTCTACAGACGTTGCAGGTCGCAACTTTGAACACAATAATTTCATACGAAAATAGGTTTCCGTATATAAATGTATTGGGCTTTTGTGTTACCATAGGATCAAATAAACTGTCTGAAGTTGGGCACTGAGTTTCCGAACAGCTTATACAATACCGATTCGACGGTTCCCTAATGAAATGTAGTAAATTGTATTTCCGCTAACTTCTTTTAGATTGCTGGATACGTAACATTACGACGCGAATGAGTTTAAATTAAGAGGGACGTCTTAATATTATGGTAGAACCCATAAAACTCTGAAATGGTTGGCGGTACTTTTGGTGTAGGCGTACTCATTATCTAATTGGCTGTGCGAGGCTCTGGAAGCGGGTCTTTTGTCTGATTGGCTACTGCGTACCTAGAATGGTTCCGTATTAGCCGGGCTGCTGGCTAGCCAGTAGGTTACTAGGCGTTGATTGGCACACGACGCTCCAATATGTTGCTGGCGTGTGCGGTTGGTGGTTTTTTGTATACGCGGATTTTCACCTCTGCATTGTCCAGTACTCCGTGATGCAGTTGTTTGCTCTCCGTCAAACACACCACAACCTGAACTCGGATCAGTGGAAAACCACTGACTCGCAGTGAAATTCAACTACTCGAATCAGTGAAAATGGCTCTACATAGAATCGGTTGAAAACCACTCATTGTTTAAGTGAAACACTTTCACTGATCGAGTAATTGACACTGAATTAAATATTATTTTTATGGAATTTATCCAAACAATTACGAGAAATAAACACATTTCCGAGAGTCACCTTTTACGTCGTGTAAGTAAACGTAATTGAAAAAATGTTTAAAAAAAAAAAACTCCGTGGTGCAAAGGATTTCAACCCACAGAACCCACTTTCCAGATCGTTACTTCACAAATCGAGNAAAAAAAAAAACTCCGTGGTGCAAAGGATTTCAACCCACAGAACCCACTTTCCAGATCGTTACTTCACAAATCGAGCAAGCACGCCAACGTCAGCATTTAGAAGGGTCATATGTGTATCAAATTATTGATCGAATATGAGTGACTTTAAATTGCATGTCCTTTCTTTTCGTTTTTTGTTTTAATGGTAAGATAAGGACTTTTAAAACAAAAAGTACATATGAGTGCACTGACTTAACATTTAATGCAGTTTAAACCGTCAAACCTAGCGCTGTGAAGATTACGGGAGTACAAAATGAAATACGTGAAAACCAAATGAAAGANCAGTTTAAACCGTCAAACCTAGCGCTGTGAAGATTACGCGAGTACAAAATGAAATACGTGAAAACCAAATGAAAGGCGCAACGTTCATGTTGCCTTATAAAATAGTATTACATGTTAAACTCATATATAAAAATATATTTTATACTTTATTANGTTGCCTTATAAAATAGTATTACATGTTAAACTCATATATAAAAATATATTTTATACTTTATTAGTCTACACGTTGTAATATCATTTCATGCACCTTGTTAAACAAATCCATCAGTAAAAAAAAAAAAACTAATCACTGAAAAAAAAAGGAATGAATAGGTTGAACGCATCAGTGGAAAATGTCACTGAATCTATAAGTACCGGAAAACTGGCATTTTTTCACTTACTTTATTAGTTAAATTAACAGAAATCAATGTTGAATATGTAAGGTGCTGTTAACTAACATAAACAGTGGAATTCTCATTGATTCAGATTTAGACTGTACATTTCGGTTTAAGGTTTAACTTAAATTCGGTAAATATAACCCAGGCAACATGCGAGCTTGCCATCTGACTTGTATTTACGTTGCCGAGCAAGCTTGTCATATCGTGTGTGATGTAAGACTGGTTCAATCAAAATGTCTCATTACTGGCAAATTCCTGCTAATGGCGAGCTTGCAAATAGCTTGAATCATACCAGTAGCTTGCCAAGGGAAGTTTTTCAAATCAAGCTTGCCTTAAGCTTGACACATGGAGACTAGTTAGCTTGAATGAAGCTTGATTCAAACTTGTCGGTTTGCATAGCAGACATTCTACCAGATTTCACTCTTTTGCATGACAAGCTTGATTGAAGCTTGACTCGAGCCGTTTGGGCAGAGCGTTAATTTATGCCTCACACGCTCTTAAGAACTACGCTCAAGCGTAGATTTAGTAACGCTTCTTCGTCAATATCTTCCTTGTTGAAAAAAAAAAATTGTGCGCATGCACATTAAGTGTCATTCAATTAGAGAAATGCTTGTGCCAGCTAACAAAATAATTGTTTTTATAATACCAAATTGTGTACAGTTGACCCAACAAAATATATTGTTGAGTAAACAAACATGAAAAACAATAAAATTTATTTTTTTCATCTAACAAAACAGACGCTTGAATAAAGAAAAACCTCTTAGTTATAACAAAATACTGTCNGGACTATAACAAAATACTGTCAACATAATATATAAGTGCGTCAACTCTATGTATTTGTTTGATCACTGATTGCCTTCGTTTGAAAATACTACCCGATAGTTTGTTTGCATTTCTTGTGACAATTAGGATATTAATAGTGGTTGTAAGTGCATTTGTTATTGCTTAATNAAACATGAAAAACAATAAAATTTATTTTTTTCATCTAACAAAACAGACGCTTGAATAAAGAAAAACCTCTTAGTTATAACAAAATACTGTCAACATAATATATAAGTGCGTCAACACTATGTATTTGTTTGATCACTGATTGCCTTCGTTTGAAAATACTGCCCGATAGTTTGTTTGCATTTCTTGTGACAATTAGGATATTAATAGTGGTTGTAAGTGCATTTGTTATTGCTTAATNCCCGATAGTTTGTTTGCATTTCTTGTGACAATTAGGATATTAATAGTGGTTGTAAGTGCATTTGTTATTGCTTAATAATTGTATAAACATACTAATAAAACAAGTTCAGCAGGAAAGTAAATGTAAAACTAAAAATTTTTAATATTTATTTGCGAATGTTGTCCACTATTTGAAATGTATGTATTTAAAAAAAATTCCACTTTCGCGAGCAGTCACTTTGTGTCCTTGTAGTCGGAGGGTCGGGAGTTCGTGCCCCGGTTCCTCCGCGACACAGTTACAGGTCGCATGTCGAGCACCTTTGAGCTGTGGATTTGTCATCAAGTCGGTCTAACGTGAGCTCATAAACTGTCACAAACTCGCACTATCATAACGTCCTCCATGCTCCGTCCAACGGCAAAGTTATCGGTCAATATGTCAATAAAGTCAACTTCAAGAAAAAAACTGAGGATGCTGCGGCGTAGCGCTCGGGCGGAGATGGTCCAGGTTCGAATCTCGGCCGAACTCCCAAGTTTTTTACATTAACTAAAACTGCTACATGTACGTAGAGACAAAAACAATTTTTAAGTTGTTCCAACCAAATCTTTTTTGGAGCAACCAAATAAGAACAACAAAGTGATTTGGTTTCAACAAAAAAATTATTTCCTTGTCCCTTAACAAACAATTAATTTGGTTGCCCCAAACAAACTTTGTTTGGTTCAACAAAACCATTTTCTCAGTGTTCCACTATTCATCAGGATCTTAGAGAAACCTGTCACACAATTAAATAGATTTATAAATTCTTGTTTGAAACAACATAACTCGCTACCCCATTGGCTGATGACCAGCAAGTAATGAACGTTGTACAGGACATTAAGTGTGTCCGGTGTAGAGGGGAGCAACAGGACTGTGTTGAGCAAGAATACAAGGACCAACATAACCGATGTTCCCACAGTTTTGGATATAAGTGATTGAAGGTGGCCGCCTGGTTGAAGGAAATTTGCACGTGCTTTTGCACGGGAGCGCTAGGGGCGACTGAGACATACGAATCAATTCTCTGATCGCCTCTAAGCGCAAACCAATGAACAGGCGTGCAGTTTTGCGGTCGATAACGCGNGCATACGCATCAATTCTCTGATCGCCTCTAAGCGCAAACCAATGAACAGGCGTGCAGTTTTGCGGTCGATAACGCGCCTCTATGAGACTTTCAGTGGGGAACCTACAATTTTATGACGTAATAATAAATATAAAGGTTTAATGCACGTCCCTNCCTCTATGAGACTTTCAGTGGGGAACCTACAATTTTATGACGTAATAATAAATATAAAGGTTTAATGCACGTCCCTATTTCTTTTTTAATGTTTTGCAACCGAATGTTTATACCTAAAAATTACCTTGAAAACACCCATTTGAGCCATTTTCGCCATCAAAAAAATAGGATTTAGAGAGTAATGGAGGAACTGAAAGACATATGAAGACGCGTAACGTTTTATAAATGCTACTTGTAAGCAGACCTCACTCACACACATTGGACGGTATTTTAATAAAACGTTTTCTGCTGGAGCTCTGCACACCGTTCGGCAGCCTACCAATACTGCCACCTTAATTATAGCTTGTCTTCAATACTATAAATGTGCACAGACGTCAAAGTGTCGAGGGCTGCGGAAAGGTCTCGCATTGCAAGAATTGCAGAAATATAAAATCAAGGACAGAATTCAAACTAATGAATATATCTAGATTGGGTTTATTTTACTGACTATTAACTGAACTATCCGGTGTTGCCCAGGTATCATACACGCCCACGTGTTTGAGGTTTCGGACCCAATCGAGGCCGGAGTCAATTTTAGCCTGCACAGTATTTTGACTTGGATAATATATAGGCTATATAACATATTAAAGCAAAGAGCACAAAGGTATCTTGCCTAGTTAATAGGCTATTGAGGAGTGCTTGAAAAAACTTTGTATCCCATTTCCCCTTCTTTGAGGTCGGATTTCAGAAATATCTGAATTTCGTTGTTAGGTATTTGTGAGGGCAAACTTTTGAAGCCAATAGCACATGGGTATCTGCTCGGGTTACTGAGCTTTTGAAGAGTCCCCGAAAAATCATTTCACCCCTCTTTGTCCAATATATATATATATATATATATATATATATGTGTGTGTGTGTGTGTGTTTGTGTGTGTTTTGTGTGCGTGTGTGTGTAAGGATTTTTTTTTAATTTCATCACTTCCGAAAAAAAAAATTATTTAAATATTTTTTCGAAATCATCAAAATCTCGGTAATCCGAGGAGATGTAGTAGTGTTCTTAGCTTCGACTGCCTATAGAAATACATTAAAACAATTTTCAGAATTTTTTTTGATTCAATACCCGAGAGGAATAAAGATTTAAAATGTGTTTTAAAGACTCTTTAATAACGCATTAACGATAAAATATTGTCATACACTTTGCTTCAAAAGGCTACCCATATAAATGCCAAAAATTTGGTTACAGGATTTTTTGAAATTCAAGCCCTTACAGAAGGAAAAGTGGTAAGAAGTGTTCTCAAACAATCCTTGATAGCTCAGTAGCTCTAAAAGATATAATTATGCTATTTGCTCTAAAAGGTTGGCTATACGAGGTGTGTTCAAATAATAAGGTGACTTTGCAAATTTCAAGGGCTACGTACATTCGATTATCGATTGTTGTTATTGTTATGTTAGTACACGTGTCTCCAACATATGTAGACATTATCAGCCATTTTGAATTGTTAGTTTGTTTGTGACAGATATAAAGGTTAGACGTGTTTTGGTGTGCTTGGCGATTTTTTGCTATCGTAAACAATAGATCAAAGAATCTGTATTAAAAACACCGTAATCATGCCTCAGCCACCGTATTCACCGGACGTGGCCCCTTGCGACTTGTTCCGGTTCCCAAAACTGAAGAGACCTATGAAAGGACGGAGGTTTGCCACGATTGAGGAGATAAAGACCTAGGAGACTTCAAATGCCATACCAAAATGCGCATATCATAAGTGCTGCAAGGATTGACAATAAGCTCTGGCACAAGTGTATTATATCTGAGGGGGATTATTTTAAAGGGGACACAATATATATATTGATGAATACATAAATATTTATCGAGACAAACTCACAAAATAACAAGTCACGTTATTTTTTGAACAAACCTCATATAAAAGACTAAACATAAATTTTTGAAATTCTCCAAATTCAAGTAGTTATGAAGGTGAAAAGGTTGGAATGTGTTTTCCATGATATGTTACCATAATTACATCGTTTCCATGACTCTAACTTTGAAATGAAAAAAGTATCAATAGAAAAGTAATCGCTCTCTTACTAGAAAAAGAAATATATATCGTACAGTAGCAAACTAAGTTGTTACAACTGAGCTGGATCAACAGTTAAATAGCTAAATTTCATAGATTGTGCGGCAAGTAAAATCCATCGTGCTATGTTATTTTGTTTTATGAGGTTCTATATACCTGTTAAAATAATATTTTGTACCACGATTATTAATAACTCATCTCATTTTAGATGAAGAGTGCATTTGGGATATAAGGTCCAGTTCATCTGCCCGGTGGACCATTATTAAATTGCAAACTTTTTGACCTTTAAACTTGCGACTAACATAGGGAACTGTCAAAATCACATGTTATAGCAGTGGCGAAGCTGTTTGTATACACTTGGTATACCAACAAATCTGAGATTTTATTCACTAAAATAAAACTTAACGTATCTGGAATATATATGCCAGTAGCATTAAAACTAGAAATACTCAAGAAAAATCAAAGAAGTCCTTTGGTAAAGGAAAAAAAGAGTTGCTTGGTGTATTAAACACGGCCGAAGCCGTAGGCAGAAAGCAAGTGTTGTGTGAATAGGCGTGTGTGTGTGTATATATATATATATATATATATATATATCAATTAAAATCTTTACACTTAGCGTATTTGATATAAAGTATGGTCGTCCAATAACGTTTTTTTTAAATGATGCCTTACATAATAATAACCACAAAAATAGTACATATGAAAAACGATTTAATTCGAAACTTATAAAACATTTTATGTAACATTCTATATTTAATATAAAATTTAATAAAATTAAAAGAACCTAATTTTCTTTAGCCCCTGTTAGAAAATTTAGTTGAAAGTTATCTTCATCAAGGTGTATACAATTTAAAACAGGTATTATACTATAATAGAGTAGATAATATTATTTTGTAAATTTTAAGAATAATTTTGTTTTATTATTGATTTTGTGGTTTATACCATTAACTTTCGCAAACAGCAAACCATGTTTACAAATAACATTAAAAACTGTATAAGTGATCACTCTCAATGGCTAGCAATATTTTGGAACGGCGCCCGCCAATCGGCGCCTTGTTACTGTACTAGCAGCCCAGCCTGTAGAGAGTTTTTGCATCAAGCAGTGTCCATTTGTACGCAAGGCCAGCAGTTCACAGAGCCTCGCGCAACCAGTCACATAACGGTACATTCACATCAAAGAAACAAGCAACCACTACGCCATTTCGTCACTGTGTATTTATTTATTCTGTGCCAGTGCGTTGCATTTCTAAAGCCCCTCTCGCAATACAAAATTTTTCCGTCCGACTGCTTCCAACAAGTTTGGTCAAATAAAGTTGGACTGTTTTGACGTCATAGGAACGTCATTAACTACGCCATATTTGTATGAAAATGTTGGATGGTCTCAGTTTCCATCAAAAGTGTGAAGATTGGACCGGTTATAAAATTTATTTAGTTTTTGACGGTCTCAGCCAATTAGAATCGTGCACGACAAAAAATGGACGTCAAGAAACTTTAAAATAATGAGCATTTGCAGAAAAAGAATAGGCTATGAAGATAATTAATTTACGTAGAAACTGTCTGCGCATAAATGCTATTTTAAGTGAATATTGCACGTAAGAGGCATTAAATTTAATTATCCAGAAAACAATTNCTGTCTGCGCATAAATGCTATTTTAAGTGAATATTGCACGTAAGAGGCATTAAATTTAATTATCCAGAAAACAATTGTAGTGAGTAAAGAAGCGAAAATAAATTACAATTTTCCTTACATTTCGCCCTGTAATGAACTGCATGTAAAAACAAAAGCAAAATCTCATTATGAAAAATAATTTTAAAAATAATTAAAATTAGATTATTTTAGTGAAATATATATTTAACATTGTGACGCATTTCAAAACACAATCAAGATTATTTGATAAAATTTGTTGGAAGAAAAAATTTGNTATATATTTAACATTGTGACGCATTTCAAAACACAATCAAGATTATTTGATAAAATTTGTTGGAAGAAAAAATTTAATGACTTCTTTTTTGTCTTTAAATTTTATTGTCAAATATAGTTGAAAGCTGTAATTCTAAAGTGTGACAGGGGCTTAAGAGGCAACTTGCAGTCAACGCTTTGAAGCCTAAATATATTTACAAATATTNAATTCTAAAGTGTGACAGGGGCTTAAGAGGCAACTTGCAGTCAACGCTTTGAAGCCTAAATATATTTACAAATATTCAACACAAAAAAAAATTAACATGCATGTATCCTTTACTGCAGGAACACGAGTTTGGTTGGTCTCTGTATTTCAATGTCACATGATCGTATTGGTCCACACCAACCGGACACGTTTAATGTATTTCAAAACATCACCCAGTGAGAGCTGAGTTAAACCGTATCCCTATTAAACGTCCTTCCATAAGTAATGCGTAGGGACACCCGAATTACGCGAAAAGATTTCTGCGCATGTTAGACTTCAATACACTAAGGGCACACCAGCAGTTTTCTTTTACTTATTGTTGGCGTATCTCTGTGAGAAGATATTTTCTTACCTGTCTGGCCAATCAGAATTAGGTTACACCGAGACGCACGTCTGTGATTCGCGGACAGACGCTTAAAACACGTGACACACTTAGATCAGCCAATCAAGATAGTGGATCTGACCCTAACTGTTATCAAACACAGCTGGTCGTGAAATCTTCTCGCGAAAGGCTAACGTTTCAAATGCTGGATAAAATTTTGAGGCATTATGTATTTTTTTAGCATAATGTTCAATGGTCGTTTATTTGGTTACTACGATATAGAATANTAAAATTTTGAGGCATTATGTATTTTTTTAGCATAATGTTCAATGGTCGTTTATTTGGTTACTACGATATAGAATTTGATGGGAAATTTAATTCACCCAGTAAAATTCAGGTTTTCTTACAACAGTGCGAAACTAAATTAAATTATTTAAAGTTTTCTGCATTTCTAAAGCGTAGCGCATATATTTAACGTAAGCATTTTAAAATAGCAGATATTGCGAAATAAATGTAAGTATGGTTTGATAATGAAGTAGAGTAATATGCGTACTTTAAATCTTGTATTACTTATATAGAACTAAAATTTGTAGTCGTATATGAAAGAGGAGAAAATAAATTAGCAAATAAAAATTTCTTGTAGCGGTGTAGGAAAAATGAATATATTATGGTCATCGATTTTTAATTCTGTTTATAACATAAGTTTAAGTCACTTAAGGAATATGGCGAATCTTCTTCTACTTTCGTTTTTTTTAAATTATTCATAATTTAACAACGCTTATTTTTGTTTGGTAAACAATCTGTCTCAAATTCGCATTTTTTTCTGAGCCATATATAAAAGTGAATAAAAATGGAAAGTAAGATATTAGACAAAATTCTGTCATGCTTAATTTGTCTCCAAGAATTTCGTATCATATTTTGATAGAGGATATTAAGTTAACTTCACATCTTGCAACGGGTTTTCAACGTGCTTCCGCAGCTCAGATCGAATTAATGTAATTAAATTAAAAATAACTATGTGCTCTACAAATAGTTTGAATGTTAAGAGCAAAATAAGACATATACTACAATAGGTTATCCAGAAAAATACTTTCCGACGGGACTTGGGATCCAGAATGCTTACGTACAAAATAAATGAACGCATAAACAGACTTCGATGTAATTGGACGTAAGATAAAATGCTATAAGAGTAATTTAAGCTTGACAAACATTTAAATCTCTATGTAGTGGTGCCAGTGTGTAAAAAGTATTCCGTTGGCAGCAATTCAGTCATTTATATTATCATCTCCATTTTCATTTAGTATTCCCGTGGAATACTTAACATGACAGAACCATCTTATAGCAATGCCGATGTTAATTCATGGTGCTTCTTGCTTCAAAATTCTACAAACAAATTTCTTAATAACGTGAGATAATTTTTCGTAACTTAACCCTTACAAGGGATAAAAAGATGGGAAATGATTTCTTACAGATACCTACGTTAGATATCTACCGACACAAATACCTAAAAACCAATTCACTGCCCCACATAAAAAAATTCAAATTCTGGTGGGGAGCAGAGAATCGTAGCTTCAGGCAAAATCAATATTAATTTTCTATTATTCACGCACGAATTCGAATAAAAATTNTAAAATTTTGAGGCATTATGTATTTTTTTAGCATAATGTTCAATGGTCGTTTATTTGGTTACTACGATATAGAATATGATGGGAAATTTAATTCACCCAGCAAAATTCAGGTCTTCTTACAACAGTGCAAAACTAAATTAAATTATTTAAAGTTTTCTGCATTTCTAAATCGTAGCGCATATATTTAACGTAAGCATTTTAAAATAGCAGATATTGCGAAATAAATGTAAGTATGGTTTGATAATGNCGTAGCGCATATATTTAACGTAAGCATTTTAAAATAGCAGATATTGCGAAATAAATGTAAGTATGGTTTGATAATGAAGTAGAGTAATATGCGTACTCTAAATCTTGTATTACTTATATAGAACTAAAATTTGTAGTCGTATATGAAAGAGGAGAAAATAAATTAGCAAATTNTCTAAATCTTGTATTACTTATATAGAACTAAAATTTGTAGTCGTATATGAAAGAGGAGAAAATAAATTAGCAAATTAAAATTTCTTGTAGTGGTGTAGGAAAAATGAATATATTATGGTCATCGATTTTTAATTCTGTTTATAACGTAAGTTATAGTCACTTAAGGAATATGGCGAATCTTCTTCTACTTTCGTTTTTTTTAAATTATTCATAATTTAACAACGCTTATTTTTGTTTGGTAAACAATCTGTCTCAAATTCGCATTTTTGTTCTGAGCCATATATAAAAGTGAATAAAAATGGAAAGTAAGATATTAGACAAAATTCTGTCATGCTTAATTTGTCTCCAAGAATTTCGTATCATATTTTGATAGAGGATATTAAGTTAACTTCACATCTTGCAACGGGTTTTCAACGTGCTTCCGCAGCTCAGATCGAATTAATGTAATTAAATTAAAAATAACTATGTGCTCTACAAATAGTTTGAATGTTAAGAGCAAAATAAGACATATACTACAATAGGTTATCCAGAAAAATACTTTCCGACGGGACTTGGGATCCAGAATGCTTACGTACAAAATAAATGAACGCATAAACAGACTTCGATGTAATTGGACGTAAGATAAAATGCTATAAGAGTAATTTAAGCTTGACAAACATTTAAATCTCTATGTAGTGGTGCCAGTGTGTAAAAAGTATTCCGTTGGCAGCAATTCAGTAATTTATATTATCATCTCCGTTTTCATTTAGTATTCCCGTGGAATACTTAACATGACAGAACCATCTTATAGCAATGCCGATGTTAATTCATGGTGCTTCTTGCTTAAAAATTCTACCAACAAATTTCTTAATAACGTGAGATAATTTTTCGTAACTTAACCCTTAAAAGGGATAAAAAGATGGGAAATGATTTCTTACGGATACCTACGTTAGATGTCTACCGACACAAATACCTAAAAACCAATTCACTGCCCCACATAAAAAAATTCAAATTCTGGTGGGGAGCAGAGAATCGTAGCTTCAGGCAAAATCAATATTAATTTTCTATTATTCACGCACGAATTCGAATAAAAATTCAAATTCCGACCTGGCGTAGTCGAAAGAAAATATTAAGTAATTTCAATCAGCTAACGCAAAATTCCCAAAAAGGAAAGCTATGGTAAAATTTATTTCATTTTTAATCTGCAACATACAAATTTCAAATTATGGTTGGGCGAAGATGCAGAGCGCAGATAGTTAAAAATTAATTTAATAATTGGCCGCAGTACAAAGTTTTGGCGGGTTCAGTAAGAGCGTTACATAACTAACTGCGTGACGTACTTATAGCATGGTTAAAAATTTTTACCAGTGAGTACGAAAATGTTTCCAATTGGTCTAAATTCTTCAACCAATACAGAAGAAGAACCGTAACATGCAATAAGGCGTAGAACAGTTTTACAAAGTTATTTTCCTTCGCAGTCACGGCCATTTCTTTCCAGTTCCTTCTGAACACACACACATTCTGCGAAAGCGCAGAGAAAAGCTGCTTTTACTGTTCTGCGGGTTTAGATCGCGTGTCCGAGCGAACGAATAACCTGGAATCGCATTCAAACTTTCTGAAACACAAGCAGAGCTGAAGACGTATAAAAAGTATTTTCCAATGAATACACACGAAAAAAAATATATAAATGGACAGAAAGACTGTTTTATTTGATAAAGAGTCGTGGAGTTAGTAGAATCCTCTAGGGCGCTATTCTGAACTCAGGTAAAAACGCTGTGAAATGATTGTGAAACCGAAATGAAAAGAGAACGTAATACGATGTATGCCCTGCAGTGAGGATTAAAGGAGGTACGTTTCCTTGAAAATGAAGATTTTCAAATGAGTTTATTTACACTGGAGAAAATCAGAAATTGTTTTCCAATGTGCAGAAACCGACATCCTGTACCAGCGTCTCCTTACTACAATCTGTTCCTTGTGCGAGCAAAACAAGTATTACTGATGTAGTTCTGTTGAAGAGACAACCTGTCCTGCAGTAAACACGAAGTGTTCTATTGCAGTAACTACATGTATAGTTGCATATAGAATCACAAAAATTGACCAAAATACACGCTTGTGTTGATATAACTGTCTATTTTAAAAATATTTAGATGGAAACATGTAACCCATAGGGTTGCTGTTCCTCGGTTAACGTGCCTTCATAGTGTGGCACCAGAAGAGTTAAAGTACCGAGTTTTACATGTTAAATGATTTTAAGCATGTCTAAGCCACCTTTCATGATATTGCTTCCAAACAAATAACACTTTGTTATTTTTGTCCGGAGCACATTTCCACAGAACGTTTTTTGTAGAACTTTTTTAATACACTGAAAATTGCGGGTAAATTTGTATTTATAGTCAAGAAAAACACAAAAATACTTATTAATTTACTCCTACTTTATATCCTGCAGCATGGTTCTTTTCTTCAAAGGGCACTGAGTACAGTGTTAGAAATAGTTTAAGACCACCCAAAAAAAAAACACATTCTTTTTCATACTTCAACATATTATTAACTGATGAAGCAGGAGTGCCAACTTACACCCTAATTATACGGGCACTTCAGAAGGAACACATGTTGCCAACCTGATGGGAATACGAGGGTTTTATAATGTACTAAAAAGAGAATTCTAAATTTGTTATGTTAAGTCCTAATTTAAAATTTGTACGCCCCCCCCCACGTTTTTAAGTTGATAAATGTTTGCAATTTTTACAAGACTTGCTTTCAATTTCCCATGGTAGATTCTCTTTGAAGAAACAAATCATATACGTATCTTAATCCATTTTCGAACTACGAATTTATCTTCTAGAAGATTTATGCAATATCATGTAATTTCGTAATAATTAAAAACTTTGTAACTTTTGAAACGTTTCAGCTACTCTGCTCTCCTGATGCCATAATCTTTCATTGTTAACGCAGATTAAGGCAGAGTTAACAAAAAGGTGAAATAGAAGAAATTATGAGACCGGTAGCACATTAATTGATATGCAGAGGTGGTCTTAAAACTTTTTTTGACACTGTGTGCTTTGTTTGGAAGCAATAGTAAGAAAGATGACCAAGATACGCTTAGAATCATATAATACGCAAAATCCCAACCTTTCACTCTCTCAATCCTTCACTGTCTGCTAGCTTAACAGTTTGTATCGGTTATGGGAACAACATTTTGGATTCTACTGGCATTATTTTCCTCGATAAAATATTAAAAAGCCCCTTGTGTTGAAAAAGTGAATTCTTGAATTCAATAGTGAATTCTGGAAAATAGTGTCTTGAGAGTTCAGTTTAACGAAACACTACCCAGGCAGTTGCTGATTTATCTAAAGTAATGTACAATATTTCGAAATAAAAATCATCTGAAATATTTATTGCCAAGGACTCATATCTCCTTGAAAAATCACATTAAGTTACAAGTAATTAAGTGTTTTATTCAAGAAATTGTCACACTTTTCTAAACATAAGAACGTTTGTCTGAATTTCTGTATTAATTTAAAATGTATGGGCTAATATTTGTATAGGATTTAGCCTACCTAGTTTGTATTAGAATGTATTTTCCTTTAAAATTTCATTCCCGTAGGAGTATTTTGATGTATATGTTTTTTTTGGTCTTATTGTTTAGCAGGTTGCAATTTCTAATTACCAAAATCAACTAAAACATAATATTTAATTGTTAAAAAATTTAAAATATGCCCTATTCCTTACTATCAACGTCAAATATCACAGAATCATTTTGGGTACTTACGTATAGTTTATAATGTTTCACAATAGGCATAAATGTTTAAACAGATTTCTGCAGGATTTCCTAGAAAAATCTACATATTTTTAGATTTCTCGAGAAACATTAGTGCAGATTTATATAGCTAATTAATAATTATACGACCTACATTGTGTACAGGAGATAATTCGTTTGCGTAAGAGCACTACACTCCTAACAGAGTTACATTTTGACGTGAATGACATTTGTAGAATTCATATAAAAGTAAAACAATTAATCATTACATATTAATTTTGGCTACATAAATTAATTTTAAGAATGTTTGTAAACTTAGTGGTTAACATGTTATTTAACTCATCTACGTAAGTGTATCGATAAACTTCCATTGCCGTGCGAACACATTATTATTTACTGGTTAACCACCAGCTTCCGTCTGTCGTGTGCATGCTTACGAAGTATAACTAGCAAGTTTTTACACACATATATAAATATATGTGTATTTTTTTTTGGAATGGCTGGGATCTGTTTGCCTATCGGTTCAGAAAGGGCAGTTTTTTTCCCCTACTCGTTCGTGTGAGCGTGTGCCACACAAGATAGTTTCACGTGATATCGTCATTATTGTGCTACAGGTGCACGATATTGTGGGGTTGAGGGGACAGTGACCCGGAGCAGGAAATGTGATATATGAGGCTAGCCAAGCGCGTGACACAGCAGGAAGCCCAGCGATACGTTACACGCTGTTTTGACTTCCAACAAAGAACGATAAGTTGTCTATCTGCTAGGGGACGTATTAACATCATTATAAATTAAACACATGTGACACTAACTAAACGTCTACATTACTACCAGAATATAAGCATAATGAATCTCACCGCAGCCATGCTTGTATTTTAAAACACATTGAAAAACCAAAGGAAAAAATGCAACACTTCATTTTGACGAGGAAAACAATAGGAATATTTAATGGCGAAATTATTTCTGTGTAGATTATTCAATTAAGTAGAATTTTAATTTCAATTAAAGCGCACGTGTTAACTTCCGTACGTGAACATTGCCTTTATTACAATTACGCAGAGTGTGGCGATACATGAAGCTGTTAGTGAAGAGGAAATTTTTTTCAAGGAATCAACTGCTCCGTGTTAATCATGTATGACATTGGCCATGAAGCTAATTGTATTGGATGAC